>JAKSZT010054567.1:84196-139346 GCA_026826555.1 Tolypeutes matacus | reverse complement strand
GGGGAGGTTGTGTGCTTTTCAGATAGGACACTTAGGGACAGTGGAAAATTTTCTTCTCTACGTTACTCTAGTTCTGGTTGCCATAAAGGCCTATGAATAGGCTAATTTAGGGTTCAACACCTGTGCCTCTGTCCTGTCCTTTTTTTTTTTTTTTTTTTTTTTAATAAAGATTTTTATTCATTTATTCATTCATCCCCCCCCTGCTGCTTGTGCTCCCTGGGTCAGCCAACCACGCCGTGTGGGCGGGCCTGCCCCCACCAGCAGGCCCCGGGAACCGAACCCGGGGCCTCCCATATGGCAAACGGGAGCCCCACTGATTGAGCCACAGCCGCTTCCCTGTCCTGTCCTTCTTGGTACAGGTCTAAAACTTCTTGGGACCAATATATCCAGAGACCAAACCTCCCATTTAATGTATTTGATTACAAAACAGAGGAAAAGTAAAGGAGGGAACAACCAGTTTGTGCATAACTTTTCAAAATATCTCCTGTTTCCAGATCTACATCTCTACAGGGTAGTCACCTTTGGTACCTGGGCTTTCAGGGTTTTTATGCAGTAAATTGGCTAATAGATAGCAACCAGGCCCTTTCATACCAGAGTTCTTAGACAATTCTCATTTATGGTAGTCTTCCCCCTCTTATTTTCTTTTGTTCTCACATGCTAATGCTTTTTGTATTCCTTTACTAAATGCATTCATTTTCTTCTCCTTTGGCAGAAGAGAAATGCGAATTAAATGTGCAGCACCTACTCATCCTGTTTATGGAGAAGCCACCCCTTACACTTTCCAAATAACAAGATTTTGAATTTACTGGACTTTTAAATTTCTTACCACCCAGATGGCCTATCATGCAAAATCAGTTTTGTTCTTGTGGTTATTGCTTTTAATTTCTATTTCATTAATTTCCATTTTTTATACATTTCTTCAGACTGCTTTCTCAGGGTTTATTTTCTAACTTTTTATTTAAAGTTTGTAAGTGCTTTAGTTTCTGTGGGCTTTGTTCTGAGAGAATTCCTTTGTCTAAAGTTCCAGCTCACTAATATGTTCCCTAGCCATTTCATTGTTTTCACTATTTCTTTTTTAGCCCAATTGTGAATTTTAAAAATTAACTGAAAAAATTATATGCACACAGAAGAGAATAAATGAATACATTTACAGGTGAATGAATGAAAATAATGAAACAAATTCCTGTATAACTACCAGGTAGGGTTAAGAAATAGAATATCATGAGTTCCTGTGAAGCCGCCCTATATGCTCCTACCCAATCGCATTCCTCTTTCTTCACAAAGTTAACTACCATCCTAAATTTACTTCTAGTCATTCCTTTGCTTTTCTTTATAGATTTACCATATAAGTATATGTCCATAGGTAATTTATTTTAGATTTTCATGCTTTTTGACCTTTAGTGGAATAATAGAAATTCTGAGTACTCAGTGATTTATTCATTTTTTCACTCTGTTAGTTTTTGGATTTATTCATCCTTATATTTATAGTTAAGCCCATTTTCTAATTGCTGAGTGGTATTCTATTCTGTGCACATGCCAAATTTTATTTATATATTCAACTCTTGGATATTTGGGTCATTTCTAATTTTCCCTTATTAACAAATGATGCTGCTGTGAACATTTTAATGACACAGCTATATATGAATAAGAATACCTCTAGGTTATACTAATTAGGAGTGAAATTGCTATTCTTAGGAATGTAGCAACTACTTTACTAGATGATACCAACTAGTTTCCAAGGCTGTCATTCCAATTTTTACTCCTCTCCAGCAGTAATTGTGGGTTGCTCCATACCTTTGACACCATTTGAAATTGTAACCCTTCAAATTTTTGTTGCCAGTTGGCTGCTGTTTGTAATTTACATTTACCTGATGACTAATAAAGCTAAGCAACTTTTTACTTGTTTACTAGCCATTCATATTTCTTCTTCTATTAAAAATAATGCCATTTTTCTATTGTTTTATCTGTTTTTTTTTCTTTTCTTTTAAGATTTCTAGAAATTCTTTTTATATTCTGGATACCTAGCTTTGGTTCATTGGTTACATGTTTTGCAACTGTATTCTCCAAGTCTGTGGATAGCCTTTGCCTTCCTTTTCTTTTTTTTAATTTATTTTTTACCATGTTTTTAAGATGTCATTTTATGGATAGAAGTTATTGATTTTAGTAAGAAAATTTATCATTTTATTGTTGGAACTTTTGGGGGTTTCTTTAAGAAACCTTGTCCTACTCCAAAGTCATAAAGCTCTTCTATATTTTCTTTAACGAGTTGAAATCATTTCTTTTCATAATGAAGTATTTAATCAATATAGAATTGATTTTTTTTTTTAAGAAATAGTATGAGATAAGGATCTACTTATTTTTCTTTCCTACATGGATAACTCATTATGCAAGTACCATTTAATGCATAGCAAATTCATTCCCCATTATCTTCATTTCCATCTCTGTATATATCAAGTTCCTGTATATGAAAAGGTCTATTTCTGAGCTATCCAGATCCACTTTATTGCATTGGTCTGATTGCCTTTCTCTGCACAGAAACTGGTCTTGATTACTATGGCTTTATACTAGATCTAGATATCATCTAGAACCAGGCCCCTGCCCTGCCATAGTTTTCCTCTTTCTTTCAGGAATACCTTGGCCCTACTTGGTGCTTAAGATTTTCTGTATAACTTGTCATATTCCATGAAAAACTGCAGGAGTTTTCATCAGAACTGCTTCAAATCTGTAGATTAGTTTGGAAGAAAAGTCTTCTACCTAGGAATGTGGTATTTTTCCATATTTATTTAGGTGTTTTATGATGCCTTTGAAAACTTAAAAGAATTTTTTCCATAATTTTCAGTACATGGACATAATTCATAAGACACTCTTCATGTAATATTTTCCCATTAGATTATCTCTTAATTTTTGATGCCAAAACTTATTGCAATGTAGGTATCTTTTAATATGATTTTGGCTGATATTTACATAGGAATATTTACATTCCCAAAACTCAACATATTTTTTCTATTTTTACTTTATTTTGAAATAATTTAAAACTTTTGGAAGAGTTGAAAGACTAATACCAAGCATTCTCCTATCACCTTCTCCCCATCATTCCCCAATGGGTTCATGAACAAAGTGGTCATGGAGTTACGGATGGAGGTTATGCATGGGCTCAGCAACACGGACTTCCCCTCAAGAAGGCCAACTTGGCTACAGCCACTGCTGAGTGCCCAATCTGCCAGCAGTAGAGACCCACTCAACCCCCGATATGGCACCAATCCCCGAGGTGATCAGCCTGCTACCTGGTGGCAGGTTGATTACATTGGACCCTTCCATCATGGAAGGAGCAGTGATTTGTTCTAACTAGAATAGATACATACTCCAGATATGGGTTTGCCTTCCCTGCATGCAATGCTTCTTCCAAAACTACCATCTGTGGACATACCGAATGTCTTATTCATTGCCATGGTATTGCACACAGCATTGCTTCTGATCAAGGAACCCACTTCACAGCAAATGATGTGCAGGAATGGGTACATGCTCATGGAATTCACTGGTCTCACCATAGTCCCCATCATCCTGAAGCAGCTGGATTGATAGAATGGTGAAATGGCCTTTTCAAGACTCAATTAGGGAGGGAGAGGGAAAAATAGGTGTAATATGGGGGCATTTTGGGGACATTGGAACTGTCCTGAGTGACATTGTAGTGACAGGTACAGGCCATTATATTTATTGTCAAAACTTACAAAATTATGCAGGAAAGAGTTTAAACTATAATGTAAACTATAATCCACACTTAGTGGCAGTGCTCCAATATGTGTTCATCAATTGTAACAGGGGGAAGCGGCTGTGGCTCAATCAGTAGGGCTCCCATTTACCATATGGGAGGCCCCGGGATCGGTTCCCGGGGCCTCCTGGTGAAGCCAAGCCCGCCTGCACGGCGTGGTTAGCTGACCCAGCGAGCATAAGCAGCAAGGGGGAGATAAACGAATAAATAAATAAAATCTTAAAAAAAAAAAATCAATTCTAACAGGTGTGCCACACTAATGAGGGATGTTGTTAAGGTGGGAAAGTGTGGGAGGGGTAGGGAGTAGGGCTTATGGGAATCCCCTACATTTTTAATGTAAGATTTATGTAATCTAAGTATCTTTTTAAAAAACTTAAAAAAAAGTATATTAAAAAAAAAAAGACTCAATTATGGCACCAGCTAGGTGCCAATACTTTGCAGTGCTGGGGCACTGTTCTCCAGGAGGCTGTGAATGCTATAAATCAGTGTTGACTCTACAGTGCTGTTTCTCCCATAGCCAGGATTCACAGGTCCAGGAATCACAGGATGGAAATGGAAGTGGTACCACTCACTATTACCCCTAGTGATCTACTAGGAAAAAATTTTAACTCCAACTCTCTTCTCTGCCATGTAGTTTTCTCTGTGAGTCCCCACCCACCAAGGAAGGGGTGGGGACTCAACATCCTACTGACGTGGCCCAATCAAAGCCCTAATCATAATTTAATCATGCCCAGGTACAGACCAGTTAACAAACATAATCCAATATCTATTTTTGGAATTCATAAACAATATCAAACTGTTATACGTTGTTAACAAAATTACCACAATAATGAAAAATGTTAATAATAGGGAAAACTGTGTAGGGAGAGGGTATATGGGAACACTGTACTTTCTGCATAATTTTTCTGTAAATCTACAACTGCTCTAAAACAAAATCAAATAAAAAATATATAAAAAGTCAATTATGTTTTAAATAATTTAATACATGAGAAAAAGCTTTCTATATATGTCACATATCTACCATTTCCAGGGCTTTTCATGCCTGCTATGTAGAGCCAAGTTTTTAATTATATACAAATAATAAAGTGACTTTCAGGTTTCGAATGAAACCTACACGTTACAGGTAATGTCAGAAGTAACATTAAGATGGCATGTATAAATTTACAGTTAAAATTAAATTCTGACCCATTAAAACTGATTTGTATGAGATGAATCTTTTTTTTTTAAAGATTTATGTATTTATTTACTTTTATCCATTTTTAACCTCCCCCCCCACCCCGGTTTTTGCCGTTTTTTTTGTGTGTGTCCATTTGCTGGACAACTCTGTGTCTGTTTCCTGCCCTCTCTTCTCATCATTCTCCTCCTGTCTTCACCGGGATTAAATCCTGGAAACCTCCAATGTGGGAGAGTGGCTTTCTGCCACCTGTGCCACCTTAGTTCCTGGTTTTTCGGACCGTCTTGTCTTAGCTCTCCCTTGTGTCACTCTCCTGTTACATCATCATCTTGCTGCATGGCTCGGTGGGGCCTGGCGGCGCACCTTCTATATTTTTCTTTATTTTACTAGGAGGTCCCGGGGATCGAACCCAGGTCTCTTCATATGGGAGACAGATGCCCAACCATTTGAGCCACATCTGCCCCCTGAGATGAATCTTTTTAGATAAGATTTTCTGCAAAGATTATCAGATCTAGATGTACAAAATTTATATTTTGAAATACTTTATCAGAAATGTATTCCAATGGTCTCAGCCTGTAAAATACTCTTCGCAGCTTTAATAATATTTGTTTAGAAGAGTGATCCTTCTCAAAATTAAAATTTATTAAGTTATTTGTGATCTTATATTTGAGAAGAGCAACGTATCGTTTTCAATTATATTGTTTGACAATGCAGTTGCTAAAAGTATAAATTTTGATGACCTAATAATTTGTAGAAAAGCCAGAAAATTCTTATGATCAATTATCCCATTAATATTATTTATTGTACTCTATATACCAAAAATATTATTTTGCAATTTATAAGTTTGTTACTCATTTATTACTTAGTTCTATAATGTTTTATAAGTAATAAATTATTTTTATAAGGAATAAAATAACTTTAAAGGAAAAATATTTATATTTTAGCACCTTTAGTTGCACCTTTTTCCCAAGGAGCTTCACAGTTTCATTTTGCATTGGGTCCCAGAAATTATGTTGCCAGCCCTGGGTGAGGATAGGAAGGGATGTAATGATGGAATCCTCAAGAAGTATTTACAGAGGTATTTCCAGCATCTTTCCAGGGGCTAATGTTTCCTGTATCCGTGATACCATCTCCAATACAGTGCTTCAGCTATTGGCACCTAGAATACAGAAGCTACTCTCCCAGGCAGGTGTTATTACTGTGTGTGTGTGTATGTGTGTGCATGCATGTGTGTGGTGTGCTTTCAGGGTCTACTATTACATTTGCCTATTATAGCCACCACAGCCTCCAAATGGGTGGGATGTCAATTGTCAGGCATCCCCTGATGTGATGGGTTCAGGAGTCCTTTCAATGACTTAATCTTGGATGAGCAAACCCAAAATCCTGACATCCATTTTCTATTGTCTATTTCATATCCATAATTTACTCTAACTTGTACTCCAGCCAAGGTCACACTATCCTTTGATCATACTGAATTGTTGGCAGTTCTCTTAACTGTCCAATATTTCTCTTACCCCTTTCCGTATGCTGTTTTCCTTGGCTGATATCTCCCCAATTTCCAGCTTCCTTTCTTCTCTTTTCCTCTAGTGTGTGACACAAATAGCATCTCCTACCTAAGGATTGACCTTGCGCCCTGCACTCCTCAGGCATCCCTTCCGGTAACTCTCTGGAAGCATGCCAAACTTTGGCTGCTCTAACCTTGAATGATGCCTGCCCTGAGGGTGTTTCGAGAAAAGAGCACATACCAAGATGTTTTCCCAAACTTACATGCAAGCCCCTGGCATTTAACCACCTTTGTCGCTCAGCCATATATAATCTGTAGAGCAGTTGCCACTGGTGCAGACATACTCGAGGGAACTTCTTACCAGTTTCAATACACACTGTGAAGTAGCTGCAGCTCTCTGTATATAAGTTTCACTAATATATAATTTTGGACTGATCACCATGGCCTCTTTCTTTGGCATTTCAACTAGCCTGTTGTAGGGTGGTTTGGGACAGTCCTGGCTGGGTTATCCCCTATTCTTTTGAGGCAAGTCCTGCTGCTGGTTCAGTGGGACTCAACACCTAGCAAACATCTTGGCTTTATGCATTTCTCAGCCCAAGTCCCATCTCCCACAAGACATCTTTCTCTCTTTCCAGTCTGTGTTTTGGTCCTTTGCTGAGCTGGTAGGGTCCCATCAGTCCCACCTATCATGAAACTCAATGCTTTAGTAATAATTCCCTTTTTCTCATTTTTTCAAGTTCACTGAATGAACACTCATTTAAATAATTTATTTCCTGTATTACTTTGGGTTTACTGCTTTTCTGGTTGAATGCTTAAACATTTATCCAAATAATGAGTACAAATTTGGCTACATACCACAGGTTTTATTATGTAGGGGTCTCATTATCATTCATATCTAAACAACCTGTTATTTCACTTTATATTTTTTACATAAGCCAAGAGTTACACATGGCGGTGTTTTTAAATTGCAAAGGTTTTTTAAATTTTACCTTCAAATCTAATGAATATCTAATTGTTTTGAGTTGTCAGAAAGTGTGAAAGGCTTTTTGGATTTGGTGGAGACATACCACTTCTCATTCTTTTGCTCTAAAAAAACTCACTTAATGCATCCACAGATGTCTTTCCAGAGTGGATTTTCTGATTCAGCTGAAATAATTAAGCTTAAATAAACTTAAATTTATTTCCTTATTTTTATTAGTCTAATAATTTTCATTCCAGAATAAATGATCGTAATTTACTTTTGGACAAGTTGTGAGGTTAGATTTTTTTCTATTAATAAAATCCACAGGGTTTTCACCGTATATGAAAGTTCCAAGTGTAGTAATAAAGATAACAATGATGACAGCTAATATTTACTGAATATTTCTATTTGCCAAAAACTATACAAAATATTGTGTCTGAATTAATTTATTTTATAACAACCATATCAAATTGTTAAAAATAAGTAATCTGAAGCACATAGTTTAAATAACTTGGTAATAAAACATAGTTAGCAAAAAGTGAAATTAAATGCTGAGTAAGATTCATATTTATAGGTTTTCTACATTTAAAAAGTCAACATTTGGCGGGGGCAAAATTGTTATAGCCACTTTGGAAAACTGTCTGTTAGTATTTACTAGAGGTGCATATACATATGCTTTAAGACCCAGAAACTCCACTTCTAGGTATATTGCAAATAGATATGCATACATATGGGCACCAAAAGACATGTATAAAAATATTCATAGCAGCACTTATAATAATAAAAACTGGAAACAACCCCAATGCCCATCAGGAGAATGAATAAACTGTAGTTTATTTATACAATGAAAAAAAGTCAATATGGTTATTACCTAGTGTGAAATTATTAAACTTAAGTATGTTTTAGTGGTAACAGAACTCCTATTTTATTTTTCCTGTATAAATTCTCTGATACTGAGTAAATTGTGTTATGAGGCAAAAGAAATTTACACAGTTGTTGGATTTTCTTCTCTTATAAATTTTTTGATGTTCCTTAATGGGGAATTGAAAGGTCAAGGGTTTCCTACATTAATCATATTGTAAGTTATCTAATGTTGAGTATAGCGTGAGGGTAGGTCTGTACATGTTTGACTTTCATAAGGCTTCTCATCAGCACAAATTCTGTTATGTAAAAAGGGTAGCTAAGGGACAGATAAAACCATTTCCCACCTTTCTTATATTCCTAGGGTTTCTCTCCAATATGAATGTGGTTATACTGAGTAAGCTTGGTTAAATGAATAAAAGACATCTCACATTACTCAAGTACACAGGGTTTCTAATCTATGTGTGTACTGTCTGGTGTTTTTTCACCTGTGAAAGACAAGTAAAGGCTTTTCCACATTCCTTACATTCATAGGGTCTCTCACCAGTATGAATTCTCTGGTGTTGAATAAGATGTGCCCTCTGCCTAAAGGCCTTCCTACATTCCTGACATTCAAAGGGTTTCTCACCAGTGTGAATTCTCTGATGTCTATTAAAGTCAGAAACAGAAGTAAAGGCCTTCCCACATTCCTTACATTCATATGGTTTCTCACCAGTATGAATTCTTTGATGTTGAGTAAGATGTGCTCTCTGCCTAAAGGTCTTCCAACACTCCTGGCATTCATAGGGCTTCTCATTAGTATGCATTCTCTGGTGTTGAATAAATGTTGAATAGCAGAGAAAAGCCTTGTCACAATCTTTACATTCATAGGGTTTTTCACCAGTGTGAATTTTCTGATGTTTATTCAAGTTTGAAAGCCAAGTGAAGGTCTTTCCACATTCTTTACATTCATAGGGTTTCACACCAGTATGAATTCTCTGGTGCTGATTAAGAGTTGAGCAGTTATTAAACACTTTCCCACAGACTTTACATTCATAGGGTTTCTCGCCTTTGTGAATTCTCTTATGTCTATTAAAATCAGAAGAACAAGTGAAAGCCTTCCCACATTCGTTACATTCATAGGGTTTCTCACCACTGTGAATTCTTTTATGTCGAGTTAGATGTGCACTCTGCCTAAAGGTCTTCTTACATTCTGGACATTCATAGGGCTTCTCATTAGTATGTGTTCTCTGGTGTTGAAAAACTTTTGAACAAGAGATAAACGCCTTCCCACACTGTTTACATTCATAGGGTTTCTCACCAGTGTGAATTCTCTGATGTCGATTAAGAATAGAGCAATTATTAAAGGCTTTCCCACATTCTTTACATTCATAGGGTTTCTCACCTGTATGAATTCTTTGATGTCGAGTAAGATGTGCACTTTGCCTAAAAGCCTTTTTACATTCTTGACATTCATAAGGTTTCTCATTAGTATGAGTTCTCTGGTGTTGAGTAAGTGTTGAACAATTATTAAATGCCTTCCCACATTCCTTACATTCAAAGGGTTTCTCACTAGTGTGAATTATCTTGTGTTTATTAAGTGTTGAGCAATTATTAAAAGTCTTCCCACATTCTTTACATTCATAGGGTCTCTCATCTGTATGAATTTTCTGATGTCTATTAAAGTCAGAAACAGAAGCAAAGGTCTTCCCACATTGCTTACATTTATAGGGCCTCTCACCAGTATGAATTCTTTGATGTCGAGTAAGATGTGCACTCCGCCTAAAGGTCTTCCTACACTCCTGGCATTCATAGGGTTTCCCATTAGCATGAATTCTCTTGTGTTGAATCAGTGTTGAACAACAGATAAAAGCCTTCCCACATTCTTGGCATTCATATGGTTTCTCAACAGTGTGAATTTGATTATGTTGTGTAAGGTGGGAACACTTTCTAAAGGTAGTCCCACATATCTGACATTCATAGGGTTTCTTATTAGTATGATTTATTTGATATTGAGTAAGTTGAGAACTAGATGTTAAGGCTCTGCCACATTCCTTAAATTTGTTGCATTTTCTTCCAGTAAGAATTCTTTGATGCTTCATATGATATGTATAAAATCTAAAGGCCTTCTCACATTCCTGACTTTCATCAAACTTGTCACTGGTATGATTTCTTACCTGTTGAGTAAGGTTTTCATCTTTTTTATGCTCAAACAATTTCTTTCCAGTATCTATTATTTGATTTACAACAAGGGATGTGGGCTGGCTGAATATTGCTATTTTTTCATACGGGATTGTATGCCTGAAATATTCCTCTTTAGTTTCCTGTTGTCTCTCAAAGAATTCCTTGCATTTCCAAATATGTCCAAAACAAGATTCTTCAAGGCCTTGACTTCTATCTCTTTCCATTAGTTTCCATTTGAATGATTCCTTTTCAAAAGTGCCATTCTGTAGAGATAAATCCTTAGTCTCATACTTGGACAGCAATTCTGAAAGAAAATAAATATCATATTTTCCTGTTTAGGAGAAATGAAACTTTTACATTAGAATCAGAGTCAGACAAAAATAATGTGGTTAAGAAGTAATTGCCTTAGATAATGTTCAAATATTGCCATTCAATTGGGAAAATAATGGACAAGAAAACATACAGAATAATGTAATCACATAAGATGATTGAGATTTATTAGAAAAACATGTTAATTTAGTGGTTTTAAAATTCTGAAAGGCAGTGGAAGCACCTGGGGGTATTTTAAAAATATGTAGATTTATGGAATATCCCAGAATAAATGAGGCAGAATCTACATGACTCTATATACTTATATTTTTCATAGGACAAAACAAATAGTATTTATGTGATCACTTCTGTGCCTTTGCAAATTGTATGCATCCAGTTAGCCAACCCACCTCAAAATATGAACCACTGGGGAGTGGATGTAAATTAGTGGTTGAGTGCCTGCTTCCCATGTACAAGGTCCAGGTTCAATCCCTGGTACCTCCTAAAAATAAAAATAAAATAAAAATAAACGAACCATTTCCAACACCCCAGAAACTCCCCTATGGGCATTTGTATTTTTAAAACTTTATCCTAGGTAGGCTGAAATCAATCAAAATTTTAGAACCCCTGTAAAAAATTTTTAAATGTATTCCTATTATATACTGAGTATAAAATCTGAAATCCTTAGCTTGTAATGGTCCTACAAGTTTTGTACTGGGCTGGCCTTATCATCCAAAAATACATTTTGAGCTACTCTCTTCCCATTGCTCACTATGTAGTTAACACTTTTGGCTACTTTGTGATATTAAAATAAGCCAAGGCCTTTTCCATCATATGGCATTGTACAAGTGGTTGTGTATGACTACATATCTCAGTATTGGATTTCTTCATTTCTTACTTTTCTGGATATCATATTAAGAAGCACAGTGCTTTACTTAATTTTTCTATTTTTCTTTTTAAACTTTTTATTTTGAAATAATTTCAAACTTAAAGGAAAATTGTAAAAATACAGAAACAATACATCTCCAACACACCTCCTATCAGGGACCCAGAATTACCAACTATTAGCATTTTGCCACATTTGTAATATCATTCTCACTCTCTTTCCATTTTCCAAACACTTGAGAATAGGTTGCATGCATCAAGTTCCACTAGTACTTAACACTTCTATGTTCCCTGACACATTTTACTTTCAAAAGAAAATCTTCCCAATTTTGAATTATATATTAATTTACTACTTACCTGATAATACTGTTTCTTTTATCACCCTCAAAGATTACCAAGGGCAGAACCAATGCCATTTCAATCACCATTGTCAAAGCAAAGGCCGGAATATAATTGCAATTCAATTAGGTAAATGTCGAGTTAAAAAAACAACAACACTAAAATGTAGATAAAATACAAAGATAAGGATATATGGAAGTTGAGAATTAAAACAATAATTTGATGCTAATAATAATTTAAAGTTTGAAAATATATCCTTGCTTCCAAACTTTCTCACATCTAATGCAATGAATGTACATACCTCAATAAATTGAATAAACATAACTCTCCATCCAATTAGCTCTCCCCTTACCTCTAGCAACATGCATAGTCTTACTCTCTCTCTTTTTAAATGTCCGTTCTCTAGTTTACAGCTACGACTGTCTTTCCTTCAATCTCTTCTGTCCACCACTATAATTGCATGTTTTGCCTATTTATCTTTCCTTGAATTTTTCCAAGGAAAAATCCAAAAGGAGATGAGAGAAAGAATAGAGCAGAAAATATATTTGATAAAATTGTGGCCAAAAACTCCACAAATTTGGTGAAATACACAAAGTTACTGATTTAAGGAGCTCAGCATATCCCAAATGGGATACATTTGAAGAGATTCATCCATAGGCATATTATTGTCAAGTGACTGGTAACCAAAAATTTAAAAAAATCTTGAATGCAGCCCGAGAAAACAGCAAATTACATATAGCAAAAAATGATTCAAATGATCATGGACTTCACATCAGAAACCATGGAGGTCAATGAAACAACATTTTAATAAAAACATTCCCACAAGGACCCAAATGGCTTTACTGGTGAATTCTGCCAAATAGCAAAGAAAGAAAAATTATCAATTGTATGCAAAATCTTTAGAAAACAGAAAAGGCTCCCAACTCACTGCAGGAGCCCAAGATTACCCTGATATTAAAACCAGAAAAATACATAAGAAGAATATCCCTCATGAATACAAACACAAAGATCCTTTAAAAATATTACCAAATTGAGAGACAATCAGCAAGATGGCGGCAGAGTAAGGAGTTCCAATAGTCAGCTCACGCTACAGGGCAGTTAATAATCACCCAGAGCTATCTAAAGCACCTGTTTGGGGGCTCCAAGAGCATCCTGCAACATCCTGGAAAAAATGGAAAGAGGAGACTGCCCATCTGCAGAGAAGATTCATGAGTAGAGCACTCCACACCACAGAGGCTGGTGTCCATATACCACTGGCAGCACAAGCCACCTTGGGAGCTATTCCATGGAATTGGAAGCTCCATTTCCCAGAAACAGGGAGGAGGAGATGGTTGGGCACTGACTTTGGCTGCTGATTAGTAAATTCGGCTGGCTAAAGTTCTAATCCTAAGCATAGCTAAAGTTTGAACCTGTCCAAGTCAGAAAGAAGCCAGTAGCCATTTTAACTCATCCCCCCAGCATAAGGGGAAAGGGGGCTGGCTGAAAATCACAGTGCTGGTAGAGACTGGCTCCTTTCCATCCAGACCAGACTGCAGCTCTAGCCTAAGCCCCAGGCCCACCTCCGGCAGGGAGGAGGCTAGAGGGACCCTCTCCGGGTAACTGCAGGCCATGCCATGGAGTCTGAGCTTGTCCTACTCTGGTGGTGCAAGCCACCGCAGTAGCTATTCTGTGGCTGGATTTGGAAGCTCCATTTCCCAAACACAGAGGAGGAAGAAATCGTAGGCCTTCAGCTACTGATTAGTAAATTTGGCTGGCTAAAGTATAACCCTAAGAACAGCTAAACTTTGAACCTGTCCAAGTTGGAAAGAGGCCAGTAGCTGCCATTTTGACTCCGCCCCTGGCATTAGGGGAAAAGGGGCAGATTGAAAATCACAGTGATGGTAGAGAGTGGCTTCTTTCCACCCAGATCGGACTGCAGCCCCAGCCTAGGCTTCAGCCTCACCTCTGGCAGGGTGAAAGCTGGCGGGACCTGCACCAGCCTCTCCAGGTAACTGCAAGTACATTGGGCAGACTGAATAGTTGGAAGTCTACCTGGGCAACTGCGGTCATTTTGGATCCATGCAGCATAAATTGCTGCCCACACCTGCAGCTCCCTCCCCTCCCCAGGCAGGGGAGGAAGACGCCTGAAGCTTCATCAGTCTCTCTGGGCAACTACAGTTGGTCTTGGCCTGCACGACTTGGATTATTATACATGGCCGTGGCTCTGTCCCTAAACCTGGCAAAGGAGAAAGGTGGGAGAAGCTTCATTGGTCCCTGGGGCAATGCGGGCAGCTTGAGCCTCCACAGCTTATAGCACCAAATACATCCTCAGCTCCTACTATGCAACCAACAAGGGAGAAAGGGCAAGAAACCCCTAAACTAATGAACCTGAGCCCAGAATAAACACATCTAGTAAGCCAGATAACAAGATACCAACAAAAAATTACAATCCATGCCAAGAAATAGGAAGATATGGCCCAGTTAAAGGAACAAGATAAACCACCAGATGACATAAAGCAGTTGAGACAACTAATCATAGTTGTTCAAACAAATCTCCTTAATAAATTCAATGAGATGGCTAAAGAGATTAAGGATATTAAGAAGACATTGGATGAGCACAAAGAAGAATGTGAAAGCATGCATAGAAGAATAGCAGATCTTATGGGAATGAAAGGTGCAATAAATGAAATGAAAAATACACTGGAGGCATATAAAAGCAGATTTGAGGAGGCAGAAGAAAGGATCAGTGAACTTGAAGAGATGGCCTCTGAAAGTGAATACAGAAAAGAACAGATGAAGAAAAGAATGGAAAAAAATGAACAGGGTCTCAGGGAACTAAATGACAGCAAGAGATGTACAAACATGCATGTCATGGGTGTCCCAGAGGAGAAGAGAAGGGAAAAGAGGCAGAAGAAATATTTGAAGAAATAATGGTAGAAAATTTCCCAACCCTATTGAAGGACATAGATATCTGTGTCCAAGAAGCACAAGGTACTCCCATCCAAATAAATCCGAATAGACCAACTCTGAGATACATACTAATCAGAATGTCAAATGCCAAAGAAAAAGAGAGAATTCTGAGAGCAGCAAGAGAAAAGCAATGTATAACATATAAGGTATACCCAATAAGATTAAGTGCTGATTTCTCATCAGAAACCATGGAGGAAAGAAGGCAGTGGTATGATTATTTAAGATACTGCTAGATGTTTCAACTCTGTTGAGAGTCAGGACCCAGCTGGCACATGGACAGCCCACAGATTTAAGTCTCTTGGACGTACACATACCAACTCTAGTACTAATTATATGTTCAAATAGAAGGACAGAAGAGAAATGTGTAGGGAAATCACAACTGAGTCCAACTCTGTCACACTGGGGAGCATAAATTCCAAAGTAGGTTCCACTGGCAAGGTACTGAAGTCTTGAGCTATCTGCCCTGACTGTAGTGTCTGGATGTCTTCAGAGCCCTAAGAAGCCCTGTAGTATCTACTTTGGCAGTAAATGTGATCCTGCTGAGACATGCATAAGTGTAACCTCTGGAATGACCTCTTGACTCACTTTGAAGTCTTTTAGCCATATAAACTCATATATCTTTACATTTACCCCCCTTTGGTCAAGGTCTTTTTCCAGTTGCATTGCTTGTTGGTGTTTGGTAGTAATCCCTCGGTGCCAGGGAGGCTCATACCCTGGAGTCATGTCCCACACTGGAGGGAAGGTTACATGCCATACCAAGGAACTGAAAGAATCTACAACTGCAAACAAGAGAGTCCCACCCATCGGCCCCATGGGATTGCAGCCCCCTCTCAATTAGAGGTGGAGTGCATATCACCATCCCAGAATCCTCAGGATTGGGGAATGAACTATGGACTAAAGTAGACTTACTGGTATTCTATGATAGACTTATTGTGATTCTAGCAATCAAAAAATTATATCATTGATGTGGGGACAGTGGCCACTGGAGGTTCTGAGGGCAGGGAGAGGGAAAAATAGGTGTATTACGGGGGCATTTTCAGGACTTGGGAATTGTCCTAAATGACACTGTAACAACAGATGCAGGCCATTATATATTTTGCCATAACCTACAGAATTGGGTGGGAGAGAGTATGAACTACAATGTAAACTTTAATCCACCCTTAGTGGCAATGCTCCAAAATATGTTCATCAACTGCAATGATTGTACCTCACTAATGAAGGATGTTGTTAATGTGGGAGGTGTGGAGAGCGGGGCATTTGGGAATCCCCTATATTTTTATGTGACATTTATATAACCTAAGTGTCTTAAAAAAAAAAAAAAGATACTGCTAGAGAAAAACTTTCAGCTAAGAAATTTATATCTGGCAAGATTGTCTTTCGAAAATGAGGATGAGTTTAGAATATTCACAGATTAACTGGAACTGAGAGAGTTTATAACAAAGAAACTAGCCTTGCAGGAAATACTAAAAGGTGTCCTACAGTCTGAAAGGGAGAAGACTGAAAAAGAGTCTAGCAGTAAAAGTAACTAAAAGTCTCAAATGAGTAGTAAAGATACTATATGACAGATAAAACCCAAAGGTCAAAATGGGTGAAATAAGAACTGCCTTTACAATAATAACATTGAATGTTAATGGATTAAACTCCCCAATCAAAAGACATAAACTGGCAGAGTGGATAAGAAAATATAAGCCATCAATATGCTGTCTGCAAGAGACTCACCTTAGACCCAGGGATAACAATAGATTAAAAGTGAAAGGATGGAAAAAGATATTCCACACATGCAGCAATCAAAACAAAACAAAGTTAAACAAAACAAAACCAGAGTAGCTATACTTATATCAGATGAAATAGACTTTAAAAGATACTAGTAGTATGCAATTTGAAGAGTAAGTCAGGAAAAAAATTCCATTTACAATAGCAACTGAAATAATCAAATATTTAGAAATAAACTTAGCCAAGGATGTAAAGCACTTATATTCAGAAAACTACAATGCATTGTTAAAAGAAATAAGAAAAAGACCTAAATAATTGGAAGAACATTCCATGCTCATGGATGAGGACTAAATATCATTAAAGTGTCAACTGATATACAGATAAAATGTAATTCCGATAAAAATTCCACCAGCATTTTTTAAGCAAATGGAAAACACAATTATCAAATTTATTTGGAAGGGTAAGGGGTCATGAACGGCCAGAAACATCTTAAAAAGGAAAAGCAAAGTTGGAGGACTCTCACTTCTGGACTTTAAATCATATTACCTAGCTACAGTGGTAAAAAACAGCATGGTACTAGCATAAAGATTAGACACATAGACCAATGGAATTGAACTGATGGTTCAGAAACAGACCCTCACATTTGTGGTCAAGTGATTTTTGACAAGCCTGTCAAACCCACCCAGCTCAGGCAGAACAGTCTATTCAACAAATGGTGCTGGGAGAACTGGATATCCATAGCCAAAAGAAAGAAAGAGGTCCCTATCTCATATCTCATATCAAAATTAACTCAAAATGGATCAAAGAACTAAATATAAAAGCAAGAACTATAAAGCTCCTAGAAGAAAATGTAGGAAAACATCTTCAAGACCTGGTGGTAGGTTGTGGATTCTTAAAGGATAAGAGGAGGGCTGAGAAGGACTACTGATGCTTAATGTATACAGAAGTTTTAATTAACTTTATTGTAAAGGTGTGGAAATATATAGACTCGATGGTGACACATTATAGTGAGTAACAGCTGGTTTGAAAATGGGAATGTGGATGTAAATGCCAATTGAAAGAAGGCTAGAGAATTATCTAGGGACTGATTACCAAATGAACACTGAGGTGGATGAGAATTGTGGTTGATTTTGCAGATGCAAGAGTGTCTTTCTGTAAGCTAAAGCAGATGTATGTCACTATTGCAGGGTGGTGGGAATGTGGAGAAGCATGGGGAAAAATACAACTGGAGTGACCTATGGACTGTGGTTAAGAGCAATACTGTAATATTCACGCATCTATGACAAAGATGTACTGTGTTGATAGTGGGGGAGTATTGAAAAAGTGTGCCAAATGTATGCTATGGACTATGGTTGGTGATAATAATCTGATGATACTATCTCATAATCTGTAACAAATGTTCTACCACGGTGTGGTGTGTTGATGAAGGGATGCTGTATGGGAATTCTACACATAAGCATGATGGTTTTATAAGTTCACAACTTCTGTAATAAAAATATATTTTAAAAAGTAATAATAGGGTGGATTGGGGGAAAACACACCAAATGTAAGATATGGACTATAGTTAGTAGTAAGATTTTGATGATATTCTTTCATAATTTGTAACAAATGTCTCTCAACAATGCAAGGTGTTGGTGGTGGGATGATGTATGGGAGCCCTATATGATGTTATGCATGTTTGCTTTGTAAGTTCACAACTTTTACTATACACTTATTGTTTATGTGTGTTCATGTATGAATGATATGAAAAATATAATAATAGGGTGGGTTGGGGGAAAAATACACCAAATATAAGATACTTTGGTTAGTAGTAATATTTTGAGGATGCTCTTTCATCATTTGTTAAAAATGTTTCCCAAAAATGCAAGGTATTGGTGGTGGGTTGAGGTATGAGAGCCCTATATGATGTTAAGCATGTTTATTTTGTAATTTTACAACTTTTACTATATACTTATGTATGTTTATGTTTAATAAATTTTTTAAATGAAAAAAATTAGCAAATTGAATACGATTTTATATATATATATATAAAACATACTACAGAATGACCCAGTGGGGTCTACCCCTTGAATGCATGTTGGTTTAATATATGAATAAAAATTAATGTAACTCAACATATTAACAGATTTAAAAAGCAAAACAAGATCAACTGATAGCAGCAAAAAATGCTTTTGACAAAATTCAACACAAAGTCATCATAAAAATCCTTAGCAAACTAAGAATAAAAGGGAACTTATTCTATCATTTAAAGGGCATCAGTGGGAGGTGGGGAACATGGGAATCCCAGTAGGTTCCGTGTAATATTTTAGGTAATCTAAGCACCTCTTAAAAAAAAAAGATATATATATATATATATAAATACAGCAAGGTTTTTATATAAATACAGCAAGGTTTTTACTCTAAAAAATAAAATAAGGGAGGCAGCTGTGGCTCAATCAGTGGGGCTCCCGTTTGCCAGATGGGAGGCCCGGGGTTCGGTTCCCGGGGCCTCCTGGTGGGGGCAGGCCCGCCCGCGCGGTGTGGTTGGCTGACCCGGCAAGCACGGGCAGCAGGGGGGGGATAAATGAATAAATAAATAAAATCTTAAAAAAAAAATAAATAAATAAAATAAAGGGCATCAGTCAAAAGTCTGTAAGAAACATCATATTTAATGGTGCAATATTGAAGTCTTCCCCTCTAACAGAAAAGATGAGCAGGTATGATAGATATATTTATTATATTGATTTTAGTGATGGTTTCACGAGTACATAAATACGTGGACATTTACCATATTGTACACTTTAATGTATGCAGTTTACTTTATGTCAATTATGCCTCAATAAATCTGTTAAAAATAAAAAAAGTTCTTTGTTGCTCCTGCAGAGAAGATTGGATATTCTCCCCATTTCTCAGGTGTTTTTTCCTAAGGTCTTGGGCCTTTGAAGGAAACAGTCCATACAATATCTCAAAGGTAAGAAAGATAATGCCACTGCAACCAGCTTTGGTTTTCCTCAAATACCTTCCTGTTGCTCTCCATCACCCTCACTCACCTGGATACCATCCTTCTCTCCCAATCATCCAGGGTTCTTTCCCTTGTTCCAATAGGGAAATCACTGCTGGCTTAGAAATGGCAGGTCCTGTTAGAAACAATAAGTTGGGAAAGTATTATGAGAAATAGGGTATTTGTAGAATTTCTAAGAGCTTCCCAACAAATCATTTATTATAAAGGTAAAAATAGCTTCACAGCTACTGTTCCCTGGGAAACACCACATTAACTATGTGATCAAAGTTAGCAATGACATCATTTACCTCCTGATATAATGCCCTGAAAATGCATCATATCCTTGTCAAAAATACTTAACCCTGATTAAGCAAGAAAAAATATCAGACAAATGCAAACTGAGGGAAAGTCCATAAAGTGGTGGGCACAGTTCAAAAGTGTCAAGGTCATGAGAAACTAAGGAACTATCCAAGACTGGAGAAGACTAGAGACATGACAACTAAATGCTATGTAAGATCCAGGATCAGTATAAGTACATTACCAGGTTAACTGGAGACATTTGAATAAGGTATATAGATTAGTTAATAATATGGTATCAATATAAATTTCCTGGTTTAGATAACTGTACTATACTTGTGTAAAACATTAATATTAGGGGAAGCTGACTGAAAGGTATATAGCCACTTTATGTACTGTTTAATTCTAACTCTAAAATCATTTCAAAACAAGAAATTTAAAAAAATAGACCTCAGAAAAGCTTTTAAATGAAAGAATGGTGAAGAGATTGGGATGTATTTAAATAGGCTTACTTAAAGGTTACAAGCAACAAAAAGACAACATGAGGGGAGACAGGTGTTAGTTAAGTTTAAATATATATGGACTCCATCTCTAGTTATTTTGGTAAGAAAAATAAGAAGCTTCAAGAAATAATCAATAGTATTTTCCTATAAAATTCCTTCAATATTAAATTAAATACAAAATTCCTGGAATATAGCTTTCAAAAGAAAAATTACAAGGGAATGTATTTTCCTGAATTATATATGGATACTGTGGTTCATAACCATCATCTCCTAAATCCTGTAAGGTGTTCTGTAAATGTCCCTCAACCATAATCTCTCTCCTTAAAAATCAAGAAGGAGGGAAGCGGCTGTGGCTCAATCAGTGGGGCTCCCGTTTACCATGTGGGAGGCCCCGGGTTTGGTTCCCGGGGCCTCCTGGTGAAGGCAAAGCCCGCCCGCGTGGCGTGGTTGGCTGACCCAGCGAGTGCAGGCAGCAAGGGGGGGATAAATGAATGAATAAATAAAATCTTTAAAAAAAAAAAAAAAAAAAAAAATCAAGAAGGAAAGTCAATTACATGAAGGGCCCAAGGAAGTTGTGAAGGCCAGTGAAGAATAGGGAATATGAAGATGACTGAGAGAGGGACATTAATCCAACACAACGAAGTTCAAATCTATTTTTTTGGAATTGAAAACAGAAATTCAGATAATTAATGTAGCTCTAAAATTCCCACTGGAGAGAAGAGACATTCCAGAGAGAATTTTCTGAATTACTATTGAGGCAGATGACCTTACCCAGAGATATAAAGTTGCTGTAGTTCTCCAACATCACATCTCTGTACAAGTCCCTCTGAGCAGGGTCCAGGCATTCCCACTCTTCCTGAGAGAGGTCTATGGCCACTTCCCTGAACGTTACCAACCCCTGAAAGGTCAAATGTATATGTAACATATGTATAGCAAATAAACATATTTCAGATGAAAAATGAGGATATAGAAAAGGATTTTCTTGGAAAGGATTCCATAGTAAGCAAAAGACTGAAACTGGAACCTTATAACACAGGAAGGAACAGTAATGAAATTAATACATATACATTGTTAAACTGCCCTGTGCTATGCTGTGGATTCAACCTCAAACTACTGTGGGAAACTTCTATTAATCAGAACATTTTGGGAAGAGTCATGACTGTTAAAATTCCGTATGCTAAACACCATGTGCTTCTTGCAGTAAAAGATTAACTCAGCAGGCTTAGGCTAATTGGATCCTGCACATTCCAAAGAAAGAACTGGCTCTTGACTAGTTCTTGGGAGATAACCTCTGAGCACTTGGAATATCCTGCCTTATAAGAGTGTTTTTGTATGCCTGAGGCCTTAGGCCATGCTGTTTGACCTTCGGTGGCCTGAAGACTGAGTAGTTAAGGTCAGTCACAAAGGTGCTATATGCCTATTATAAAAACCTTGGACACCAGGCTTCCCTGGTTGACAATACTTCATATGTGATACTGTCACACATCATTGATAGAGAATTGTGTCTCCTTGTGACTCCACTGGGAGGGGACACTAGAAGCTTGTACTGGTTTCTCCTGGATTTTGTCCCATGTACATTTTCCCTTTGCTAATATTAATCTGTAGTGTTTCATGTAGTAAACCATAACTGTGAGTTTAACAGTTTTTCTGAGTCCTGCGAGTCCTTCCTATGAATCACTGAACAACAGAATGGTCTTGAGGACCTCTTTATGATTCTGAATATCACAAAACAAGTCTCATAAAATTAAAAAAAAACTGAAATCATAAAATGTATCTTCTCTGATCATAACAGAATAAAGCTAGAAATCAATAACAGAAAGAAAAATGAAAAATTCACAAATATGTGAAAATTAAACAACATACTATGAAACAACCAATGGGTTAAAGAGGAAATCACAAGGGAAATTATAAAATATTTTGAGGTGAATGAAAATGTAAATACAACATACCAAAACTTAGGGGATACAGCAAAGGCAGTGCTGAGATGCATAATTATAGCTGGAAATGCTTACATTAAAAAAGAAGAAAGACTTCAAATCAGAGACCTAACCTCAAAACTGAAAGAATTAGGAAAAAAAGAGAATAAACTAAACCCCAAAGTGAGCAGAAGGAAGGAAATAGCAAAGATTAAAACAAAATATAATACAGAGACTCAATAAAACCAAAAGTTGGTTCTTTGAAAATAAAAATTGACAATAAAATTGACAAACCTTTAGCTAGATTGAAAAAGAAAAAAAGAGAAAATACAAATAAGGAAAATCAGAATTTTAAAGGGGTATATTCTACTGACTCCACTGAAATAAAAAGGACTGTAAGACTATACTATGAACAACTGTATGCCAATAAATAAGGTAACCTAGATGATACAGACAAAATTCCTAGAAACATAGAATCTACATACACTGACTCAAGAAGGAGAAGATCTCAACAAACCAAATACTAGTAAAGAGGTTGACTCAGTAATCAAAAACCTCTCAACAAAGAAAAGCCCAGGACCAGGTTGCTACACAGAGGAATTTTATCAAACATTCCAAGAAGAAATAACTCCAATTCTGCTCAAAGTCTTCTAAAAAATTGAAGAGGAGGGAACACTCCCTAATTCATCTTACAAGGCCAACATCACCCTCATACCAAAGTCAGAAAAAGATACTACAAGAAAAGAAAATTACAGACCAATATCTCTTATGAATATAGATGCAAAAATCCTCAAAAAAATGCTAGCAAACTGAACTCAACAGCTCATTAAAAGAATTATACACCATGATCGTCAAGTGGTATTTATCCATGGTATGAAAGGGTGGTTCAACACAAGACAATCAATTCATGTAATACACCACATTAACAGAATAAAGGAATAAAAACACCTGATTACCTCAATAGGTATAGAAAAGGCATTTGACAAAATCCAGCACCTAGGAATAGAAGGAAACTTCCTCAGCATGATAATGGGAATATATTTTTAAAAACCACAGCTAACTTCCTTCTTAATTGTTCAAGACTAAAAGCTTTCCCTATAAGATAAAGAATAAGACAAGGATGTCCACTATCACCACTGTTATTCAACATTGTAGTGGAAGTTCTTGTCAGAGAAATGAGGCAAGAAAAAAAAATAAAAGGCATCCAAATAGAAAGGAAGAAGTGAAACGTTCCCTATTTGTAGATGACATGATCCTATACACAGAAAATTCTAAAAACCAACCAACCAACAAACAAACAAAAAACAGAACAAAGCATTTAGAGCTAATAAATGAATTCAGCAAAGTAGCGGAGTATAAGATGAACACACAAAAATCAGTTTTGTTTCTATACATAAACAATGAAGACTGGAAGAAGAAATCAAGAAAAAACTACACTTAGAATGAAATATTTAAATGAAGAATCAAATATCTAGGAAGAAATCTAATCAATGATGTAAAGGATTTGTACACAGAAAAACTATGGAACATTGGTAAAAGAAATCAAAGAGGACCTAAATAAATAGAAGGATATTCTGTGTTCATGGTTTAGAATATTAAATATTATTAAGATGTCAATCCTTCCTGAAGCAATTTATAGACTCAGTACAATCCCAATAAAAATTCCAACAACCTTCCTTGCAGAAATGGAAATGCCAATCATCAAATTTATATGGAAGGGTAAGGGGCTATCACCATCTTGGAAAAGAAGAATGAAGTTAGAGGATTCACATTTCCTCATCTTACAACTTACTACAAAGCCACAGTAATCAAAATAGCATGGAAATGGCACAAGGACAGACATTCAGTGGAATCAAACTGACACCTCTGAAATCAATCCTAAAATTTATGGCCAACTGATTTTTGACAAGGGGGAAAAGACCACTCAATTGGGAGAGAACAGTCTGTTCAACAAATGGTGCTGGGAAAACTGGATCTCCATTTGCAAAGAAAAGGAGGACTCCTACCCTCACACCATTTACAAAGTGCAACTCAAAACAGATCAAAGACCCAAATATAAGAGCCAGAACTAAAAAAACTCCTAGAAGAAAACATAGGGAAGCATCTTCAGGACCTTGTGTTAGACAATGGTTTCTTGGATTTTGTACCCAAAGCATAAGCAACAAAAGAAAAAAAATCGATAAATTGGACTTCATCACAATTAAAAACTTTTGCACTTTAAAGGGCTTTATGGGAGGCGGCTGTGGCTCAATCAGTGGGGCTCCCGTTTGCCATGTGGGAGACCCCGGGTTCGGTTTCTGGGGCCTCCTGGTGAGGGCGGGCCCGCCCGCACGGCGTGGTTGGCTGGCCCGGCGAGCATGGGCAGCAAGGGGGGATAAATGAATAAATAAATAAAATCTTTAAAAAAAAAAAAAAAAAAAAAAAAATAAAGGGCTTTATCATGAAAGTGAAATGACAACCTACGCAATGGGAGAAAATATTTGGAAATACATATCCCATGAGGGTTTAATATCCAGAATATATAAAGAAATCCTTCAACTCAACAACAAAAAGACAAACAACCCAATTAAAAATGGGCAAAAGACTTGAATAGACACCTCTCCAAAGAAGATATACAAATGGCCAGAAAGCACATGAAAAGAAAGATGCTCAGTATATCATTAGCCATCAGGGAAATGCAAATCAAAACTACAATGAGATACCATTTCACACCCATTAGAGTGGCTGCTATTTAAAAAAAAATGGAAAAGAACAAATGTTGGAGAGGATGCAGAGAAATTAGAACATTCATTCATTGCTATTGGCTATGTGAAATGGTGCAGTTGCCATGATAGACAGTTGGTGGTTCTTCGGAAAGCTAAGGAGAGAACTCCATATGGCCTGGCAACCCCACTACTAGGTACATACCCCAATGAATTGAAAGCAGCGACTCAAACAGATAATTGCATACCAATGTACACGGAAGCATTATTCACAATTGCCAAAAGATGGAAGCAACCCAAATGCCCATCAACCAATGAATGGATAAACAAAATGTGGTATAAACATAAAATGGAATACTATTCAGCTGTGAAAAGGAAATAATTTCTCTTACATGTCACAAAATGGATGAACCTTGAAGACATCATGTTGGGTGAAATAAGCCATACACAAAAGGACAAATATTTTATGCTCTCACTGATTTGAAATAATTAGAATAAGCAAATTCATAGAGTCAGAATCCAGAACATACATTATCAGGGGACAGGATGAGGGTAGGGAATGGGAAGTTAGGCTTAAATTGTACAGGGTTCCTATTTGGAATGATGGAAATATTTTGGCATTGAATGTGGTGATGGTAGCATAGCATTGTAAACATACTTAACAGCATTGAAATACCTACTTGAATGTGGTTAAATGGAAAATGTTAGGTTGTATATATGCTAACAGATTAAAAATTTTTAAAAAATCCACGAAACTGTACTATACAAATAGTGGACCTTACATTAAACCATGAACTATAATTAATAGCGCAATTATAAAAATGTGCTATCATCAATTTTATTTTATTTTATTTTATTTATTTATTTATTTTTACTGGGAGGTCCCAGGGATCGAACCCGGGTCCCTCCATATGGGAGACGGACGCCCAACCAGTTGAGCCACATCCGACCCCTAGCTATCATCAATTTTAACAAAAGTTTCACACCAATGCAAGGTGTTAACAATAGGGTGGTATATGGAAATCCATATTTTATGCATGATTGTTCTGTAAACCCACAATTCTCTAATAAAAAGATAAGTAAAAATCAAATAACAACAACAACAACAAAAAAAGGCCAGGATAGAAAAGTCTCTCACTTTTCAACAAACTTAATTATTTCCAAATACAATTTATATAAAACTTAATTTAAAAAAAAAAGCCAAGCCATCTGAAATGGCTCCCAATGGCTCAAGCTACAACAAATTGAGCAACAAAACAAAGTAGTATTGAATTATAACTCATAGTATAAAATAAATATCTATGAGTCCATACTGATATTAAAAAATGATTTAATAAATAAATGGGAGAGAACAGACATATCTCTCATTTGGAGGAATTTCAAATAATTTATGTAGATACTTCACTCTTAAGGAGAACTCTGCCTAGTGACTTCTTTCCAAAGAGTACAGTATGAAAAATGGAGGGAATAAAAAGAGTAACTTCATAGTGGAAGATATCTGCACTGAGGCAGGAGCTCAAGGTTAACATCAAGACTGATAAGCTATATTGATAGTATGTTCCCTTGATATTATGTGATGAGAATGGCACTTTACCTTTGGGGTCTTTCTCCCCAAAAACCACAATCCCAGGCTAATCATGGGAAAAACATCAAATCCAAATTGAGGGAAATTCTACAAAATATCTGACCAGTACTACTCAAAATTGTCAAGGTCATCAATAACAAAGTCTGAGAAACTGTCAAAGCCAAGAGGAAAGATTCTAAGGAGACATTATAACTAAATGTAATATGGTAGCCTGGATGGGATCCTGGAATGGAAAAAGGACATTAGGTAAAAGTGAGAAATCTGAATAAAGTATGGACTTTAATTAATAATAATATATCAATATTGGTTCATTAAGTGTGACAAATGTACCATACTAATGTAAGGAGTTAATAATAGGGGAAACTGGTTATATGGGATCTCTCATACTATCTTTGTAATTGTTCTGTAAATCTAAAATTATTCTAAAATACAAAGTTTATTAAAAATGTCTAATAGTCTTTGATATTCACCTTGTATGTATTGAAAACAGTCTAAATCGGCTTCCTTTTTTATGCCTTTATAAGACATAGATTTATTTTTCTCTTTTAGCCAGACTTTTTTAATTGATGCCCTCCACATATCTACTGATTCATCTTGTCCTATTAGTCTTACTTGGCAAAAAAACATATTAAAATTAAAACTAAGGCATAAAATGTACTACACACAATCCATTCATCTCCATGAATGTATTTAACATGTATTTAACATAGTTTTATCATAAAATGGCAGGGATCACTTTGGTCAGAAATGATGTCACCTTCCTATGAACCCTCAAGGCATGTCATCTGTTTCCCTTGTGTCTTCTGTCACACCTTACATAACTCTGTAAAGACGGCATCTCCCTTGCTAGACTGAGAAAGATTTAAGGACAGCAATGAGGTTGTTCTAATCATTGCATTTCCCTAAGTAATAGCACAGAGTTGTGTATATTCTTGGCCTTAAGAAATGTATGGGAAAGAATCCTTGAGACATGGAATTTGCCTCAGAGTACAAAGACAGAGTGTCTGGAATGCCAGAGACTTGCTCAAGAGGAAAACCTTACGAGCACTGTCTGGACTCTTGCTGACCAAGTGCTCAAGGATAAGGTAAGATAAGATATAGATAGATTAAAGAAACAGACCTTGCAAGCAATGTACTCCCACTCAAATTCCAAGGATAGTTAATCAGTGACTGTGCTTTTCTGCAGGTAACAGGAACTCTGCTCTGCTAATAAAAGCGCTGGGTTGTCTGTGCTTCGGGGCTAGACAGCGGAGTTCTGCTAGCCCCCTGACCCCAGCTTTCTCTTAAACTCTTTGTCTTGTCTTTCTTGTATTGCGGTACCCTTTGCTGAAACACCCACTTTACAGCAACAGAAATGTTTAGTGTTTGATCTGAAAATTCTATACTTGGGGAGTTATGTTTAGAGAAGACCTGTAAAAGAACTACCATTAACAATTGCAACCAAACATTTTACCTAACAAGAAAAGATATCTATGATGAATTATTGAGTAAGACATCAGGTTTACCAAATTATCTGTGATTTTCAAAGATGGTATAAGGTAATAATTTAAAATGTGGCTCTGTTTATAGATGCCTGGGATGTGACTCTTGATTCTGACATGTAATATGGATATTTAGGAAGCCATAAAATAGAAAAACAGAAAGTAGACTGGAGAAAATCTCAAAAGATGGAGCCAGATTTCCTGGATTTGCATTTCAGATCTGCTGTGTTCCAGGTTGGGGAAATTACCCTAAACTTTTTGTGTAAAATATTCTATACCATAGGCATTAGAAAGATTTCCTTAACTATTTCTTTTTGTTGGACACTAATTTTGTCTAGGGTCACAACTATGGTTGTCCCAGGCATTAGTCTTTTATTTTACAACAGTGTTACCAAATCTTTTTAGACATATATGTATACCTTTGAAGTCACTAGAGGTATTTCCTCTTCCACAGGGAAAATTTTCCGAATTAAGTTTTAAGGTGCTTATAGCTAATATGTGAAGTAAATGGCCGTACGTTAAAATCTCCTATCCCTTTCTTTTTTTTTTTTTAAGATTTTATTTATTTATTCATTTATCCCCCCCTTGCTGCTTGTGCTCGCTGGGTCAGCTAACCGCGCCGTGTGGGCGGGCTTGCCTTCACCAGGAGGCCCCGGGAACCGAACCCGGGGCCTCCCATGTGGTAAACGGGAGCCCTACTGATTGAGCCACAGCCGCTTCCCTATCCCTTTCTTATTTGCAAGATAATATCCATATATATTATATCCATGGCAATTTATTTTATATTTTCATTTTCCTGACCCACAGAAAATCCATAATAGCTGATGCTAACTAAGTATTTATTATGTACTAGTATTTTTAAGGGCCTTATATGTATCATTTTAGTCACTAAAAGCCTACAGGTAAGTGCTATTATTCTCTCCATGTTACAGATGAGGAAACTGAGGTGCAAAGAATTCAAGTAAATTTCTCAATACACACAGGTATTAAGGTCCTCACATGCCCTTGGAGGTACGTAAAAGACAAAAGAAAAGTCCATATAGACTCTTCATAGTCCAAGCAGAGATATGACCTAAAACAAATTCATGCCACCAAATCTCACACCAAATTTGGTTACGATTACAAATTGGAAAGCACATTTCTGGGTAAAACAAGAAAGTAGTTAATGGAAGAAAGAAATTTCATCTTACCTTGAAGGTGGATTTCAGGTCTGCAATAGCCATGCTTCCTGCTCCTCAGGGCACAACTGGAAAATTGCAGAACTGGAAGAGAATGGAATTAGGGTGCTCTCCCATGCCCACTCTCTGTGTACACAGATGGAATTCAGAGAGAGGGGGGGTGTTAGCCATCTACTCATCCTTGTATCAAAAAGAAAAGTCAAGGTTAAAGCCACCTGGGGTTGGAGCTTCTTAGAGGTCTCAGACACCTATTTTGGACAGTCCTGACTTGATATCTTCTTGAAAGTATACTTTTCTCTACAGAGTGCCCAGATGGGTCCATCACAGAGGAATTCCTATTGCAGGTACCTCTTCTTCACATCTCTCCTCATATAGACATGGGGTCTTCTCTAGCTCTAAAATTCTCAGCTCAAGACCAGAGCTGTGGCTCATGGTTAATGACTTTTAGTTGTCACTTTCACCCTGGGCATCAATGATCTTGAGAGCATCTTCTACCCCACAACATCAGCCCATCCCAACCCATTCCCATATCAGTCCACACCCCCAACCCTGACCTCACCCCACAAATCTATACCTCATCCTACCCTCTCCACCTCTAACAGGACACTAATATCAGGGGTCACTATCTGCACAGTGTGTCCCGTATCACCCAGAGAGATTTCTCTGTGAACTCACCCACCTCACACAAATAAAAGAAAAAGGATCTTGAGGTCCCTGCAAATTCTATATTAGTAACCTCTGGGAACCATAAATTTAAACAGAAGTTAAGTCCTGGAAACTTACAAGAGTTTCAGCAGGCACTCAAAGGGTGCAGGTATATGGTCCAGCGGGACTTGCTGTCAGTGTGAGGCTCCCTTCACAATGAAGACCATTTGGTCCCTGAGGCTTCCAAGAATTCTAGCGGTCACTTGGAAAGCACATGCACACACGTGGTGTATGGTCTCTGGCTGAATTTCAGAGGGTCAGGCAGGAATTTGGCCCTGGTCCTGTTGTATGTCTTGAGGTGAGCATTACTCTGGCTGACTATGTTTGCAGATATGTTTCTGGTTTTTGCTGGATTGCTCTGTACAATCTTTTTTCTTTGTTTTATTAAATTGGGGGTGAGATGATTAGGATTTGGGATTGTGCACATGTTGAAAGCATCAAGGAATAGTTTGTGAGCTTGATATTGAGACTGAGAAAATGCCATCCTTAGATTCATCGGATCTAAGATTCCATCATGCTTTGATGCACCAATAATTTATGTACAGATCAGAAAGAAAACTAAATGGTGATACAATGCTTTCTTATTAATTAGATTTTTTCTTACTTGACATTTTTTAAAAATTGGAACATATTTTTAACAACTTTATTAAAGCAAAATTTACATACCATGAGATTTACTCATTGTAAGTATGTGATTCAATGATATCAACAAATTTATAGAGTTGTGTAACCACCACTACAATCTAGTTATGGAATAATTCCATCACCACAGAAAGTTTTCCCCAGTCCATAGGCAGTTAAGCCCTATTCTGATCTGCTCGGCTGCCAAAATCAATATACCAGAATTGGGATGGCTTTTACAATGGGAGTTTATTAGTTTATAAGCTTACAGTTCTGAGGCCGTGAAAATGTCCAAATCAAGCACCCTTAAGGCGATGCTTTCTTCCCAAAGACTAGCTGCGGACAATCCTGGACTCCTCTGTCACATGGCAAGGCACATGGCAGCATCTGCTGGTCTCTCCATTCTCTTCCAGGTTTTGTAGCTCTAGAAAAACAATCAGGCCCAGAATTTAGTCTTGGTTCTACTATCAGTTAATAAGGTGACTTTAAATAAGTTACTTATCATGTCTAAGCCTTAATCCCTTCCATAAAGGTCTCTGAGGCCCCTTCACTGTAAGAAGATATTTTAACAGAACAGATTCTATCTATATGTATATAAACAGAGGCTCATGTTAATTTGATGCTTTTAACTATGAGAATTTCATTAATATTCTAAGATTTTTGTATAGTTTGGCATTTTGGCAACCTTACAGCTTGTAACAGATGAACCAAAATAAGGTACTGTCTACTACAGTTCTTAAGAGTATATTTTACATGGGAAGCGGCTGTGGCTCAATCAGTAGGGCTCCCGTTTACCATATGGGAGGCCCCGGGTTCGGTTCCCAGGGCCTCCTGGTGAAGGCAAGCCTGCCCGCACGGCGTGGTTGGCTGACCCAGCGAGCACAAGCAGCAAGGGGGGGATAAATGAATAAATAAATAAAATCTTTAAAAAAAAAAAAAAGTATATTTTACAAAATTACAAGTGGTATCAAAGGGAATATTTGTACTTTGAATCTTAACACCAAAATCATTTACACCTTTCAAAGACCCCAAACATTTGAGAAAGAGAAAAGGCATTTTTCCAATTTGAGTTATATAGGAATGCTATACATAAACAATATGACAGAAATGATCTCTCAGTATTACATGTTTATTTTCCCATATGAATTTTAATTTCATCTTACCTAAATAAAAAAAAAAGCTGTTGCTATTTTTTATTAGAATCTCATTAAATTAACAGAGAAATGCTATATTTAATAAGTGGATTTTCCTTTTGATAAATATAATAAAAAATATCTCCTGTGTTTTCTCAGAACCAATACAAGAGTTAAATTCCATGAACTAACATAGAATTAAACCTCTAGTTAAGCATATCTGGACCAATTAAAAATAAAGCCCCATTTGCATCTAACACACCTATATAAGACCAACAGATTCCTCTCCAATCAAGAGAACCTACCCAACCTTTCTTTTTGTTTATAAAGCTGTCTGTAAACTCCCCAGGCCGTGAAGGCTGCTTCCACTTTTGCAAGTGATTGGTTTCCTTGCTGCAGCAATCTTGGTGTCCTGAATAAAATTCTGTAAACCGCAACTCGACTCCAATTTTTCTTTTGACATTTTCCAAGATTACAGAGTGGTTTTCCATTTGTTGAAACCTTTGTGCCCTTCAGTGGTGTTATCCTCGTGCCTATTTCCAGCTCAGTTTATTTAAAATAATTTTATCTTATTAGTTGCTATTGTAAATGATATTTTCTTTCATTATATCTTTTTGTTTGTTCATGCAAGTCTACAGATATTGATATCTTAATTTTGTACCCAATTTCTTAACAATTTTATCATTTAAATATATGTGCAGGGTCATTGTTGTGAAATACTTGGAGAAAAGATTTTTGAAAGAAGCAGTATGTTTTATTACATCCCAAAGACATTGTGGGCTGGGAGAATCCGGAACAAATTAGCTGTTCTTTCAGGCCTAGACTCACTGAGGAATCCTGCAGCCTTAAATAGGCTCCAGGACTTCTCTGATCCACTATTTTCTCTTCAGAAACTGGGGTTGCAGAGGGTCTTCCAGAATCCAGGACACTGTGAACCCTCAATTCTGATCTCTCTAGGTAGCTGACGTTGCCTCTTACACATTATTCCTTAATATAGGGCTTTTCAAACCATCTACAGCAACGTTCTCCAAACAGAAGAGTAAATGCCCACTCTGAAGGTCTGACACAAAAGCAGGAGTTCCATAAAAATAAGTTCCCTTAAAATATTTCTTCCTGTCTATAGAATCACACTGATTTGGTATTCTAAGCCATAATAAAAATGTGTCTCTTATAGAAAGATCTGTTTCAAAATATTTATCAGATCAATTATTTATCTTTTGATCCAAGTATTCCAGTAAACTGATGTCAGGAAGAAGCATCCTTATTTTCATCATCTTACGGTCAAGGAAGTGGGGATCAGAGGTTGTGAATCCCTGTCGCCCACATTCAGATGATGTTTCTGTCTCTTACTTGGTTAATCTCACGCACAATCACAGCCCCTCTGCAGTTTTTCACTTAAACAATCATACTCGCAGTCAGACAGTCGCGCGTGATCATACCTCTGCACACCCCAGTTCCGAGCTGCAATCTGGGTCCGCCCCTTTAGCCCCCAGGCCACATTCATTTCCAAGACGCCCAGGCCTCACCTCCCAGCTACAAACGGCACGGACGCAAGGTGGACTCACCCCCAAACAAAAGCGAAAACTGCTACCCGGTGGTTCTGCGAACCTCGAGGACGAGTTAGTGTTCCCTGAAGTCTCCGGGCACCAGGTGCACTAGTCCTTGGTTAGGGCTGGTTGCGCGCTGAGATGAATCGGAACAACCTGCCTCCCGCCAATTCCGCCCTGTTTCTGGGCGGGGAGCCTGAAATACATTTCCCAGAAAGCCCTGCTACCTTAACTACCCGCTAGCACCTCACGGACCGAGGGGAAGTGCGTTTCCGCACGTGAGTGGAGGAATCTTGGAGGAAGAGCAGCGAAGGCGTAACGGGCGGCCTGGAATGGGGACCTCTCCCCGAGCCTTTGGCCCCTCTGAAACCTCCGAGACGCTTCAGTTCGGGGCTGGGGCGGAGTTCTTTGCTTTTAAGAGAGAGACGGTCTCGACAACCCGGCTCCGGGTGTTCCGTTACTTCAAGAGCAGGACTACATTTCCCGGAGGCCTTCGCGGCGGCGTACTTCCGGCGGGAACACGGCCTCCGTTGGACTAGGTGAGAAGGGTAGTAACTCCTAGCTCGCGTGACAGCTCGCCTGGGACCAGTGCGGCTCGAGGTGAGGAATCTGAGAGCCGAGGCGCTTCGCGACCTGAATCCTGCGTGGGTGGAAGCGAGCTGAGCAGGGCGGCGGGGAGATAGTGTGTTGAGCTTTTTAAATCCTGCTTGAACGTCTCTATTCTAACGAGTATTTAATCCATTTACATTAAATGTAGCTACTGATATATTTAGATTTAAATCTGCCATTTTATTTCTGTCTCCTTTTCTTTATGTTGGATCGATTTGTTTTTCCATTTGCAGGTTTCTTTTAGTCATTACTCTTAGAAATTTCAACAGGTTATACTTGTCAGAGTCCACTTATCAGTACCTTTACTCTCCTTTAAAATAATTCCACACGCTTAATTTCATTTACCCCTTAACTTAGACTTAATATACAACAAATAAGTTACATATATTTTTAATTAAAACCCTCCCCCACCAATAGAATTTGTTATATATAGTCAGTATTTATTTACATTTACTCACATATTTGCCACTTTGCTCTTCATTCTTTCTATTATTTCTGTCCTTTCCTTTCTTTTCTCTTCTTTTTGAAATATGTCCATTAGACTTCCCTTTAGTATGGAACTATTTAGTGATGAACTCTGTTTTTGTTTGCTGGAAATTATCTCTATGTCATCTTCATTTTGAAAGCTATTTTTGACATAAATAGAATTATAGGTTAGCAGTTATTTTCTTTCAGCACGTTGACTGTGTCATTCTACTTGCTTCTGTTGTTTCCCTCTTTTCTTTAAATCTGTACCTTCCTAAGACTGCTGAGAAGAACACTGAATTGACTTACTGTAAAAAAGACTTGCAGAAGGGTGCCAATTTTTCCATTTCATCAACTGTATATTACAGTACTCTTTCCCTCATTTTCCCACTCTCTACAAAAGTATTTATGCCCATTTCCACATTAATGAGAGGAGATGCAGGGAGGCAGTATATTCATAGGAAATATTCATTGGATGAGAGTAAAACACATGGGTTCTTATTCCATCTCTGACTAATTGTGGACTTTGGGCAACTCTCCTTATCTTTGTGACATTCTCCACTGTGTGTTATACCTCTAGCTGTCAGGATTTTTGTGAAAATAAAAGAAAGAAGATGTTTTTGTGAATAGCATCACTATCCCCTCAAACCAGAAACCTGGTTGTCATCCCTCTACCTGTGTAATTTCTCTTCCCTATGGGATGAGCTTCTGTGCTCCTATGTGAGTCCACCCCCTACATTTGTGCTCTGGATCCCATCTTTTTTCCCTTCCTTAAAGACTTATGTCCCATAAGTTGTCCCCTTTCTTACCTTCTTTGTCAGTGTCTTGGTTCATGTCATTCAGAATAAAAACATGCTATAATATCTCCCAAATTTAAGAAAAAGAGGAAAGAAATCTTCCTTAATCCTGACACTCCCTTTCAGTTATCACCCTACTCAAAAGAAGCATCTCTGTTCTCTGTTTTTATGTCTTATCCTGTTTTCTTATCAACCTTTTCCTATGCTGCTTACTTTATTTCCTTTATTGCTCTTTTTGTCATTTGACACATGTGTATATATATTCCATATATACATATATATGTATATTCCTCAACCTCTCACAGTCATAGATACACTCGTCACACTAAGTGGGACAGAATGTGATGCCTTTCAGGAATGCAAGAAAGAAGTGGTCATTATGGGAAAGTGTGGATTTTTGAGCCAGAGGATTCTGGGACTTATGCTTCCACTTGAGGGCATGTTGCCCTGGGGTTGGGAGAATGTGATTGTCTTGCTCCTGTTTTGTGAGTTTAGTAAGGGTCTGAGAGACTTTGAGGGAGCCGCTGATATGAGGGTATGGCCCCTTTTGAGCTTGGAAGGAAATAGAGCTAGAGAGGTAGCCTGGAATTTAATTTTATGGGTGTGGAAAGCCCAAAGGAAAACCTCTTTCAGAGATACCTTGTTCAGAGTCTGAGCAGGCCCAGAGAGCACTCTATTCCCAATTTATGGGCTTTGTCCTTGTCCTTGGTGCTACAACATGGGTCTCTGGTTCAGGATCCTCCTTGCGTATGCTGCAAAGATCTGCCAAAAGCATGTTAAACACCTACCTGAGGTCCATGTTAGTATATGGGGTTAGGGAGGCTGGTCTGAATGCTCCTTCTGAGGAACCAGGGCTCCCGTCTCAATACTGGAGCACTCATGTCTTGAAATCGATTGTCCTGCTTTTGGATTCCCTAAGGTTTAACGAGGGATGGGATTGTTCTGAGGCTCTCTAGTTCCTCTCAGTATTTTTATTAGTGTGTATGGAGAAAGTGGGGAACAGAGCAGAGAGTCTGGAAGGAGACATTGAGTCATTGTTAATTTGGTTATCTGGAAGCATTTGGGAGCACTGGGGCAAGTGTGGTCTAACAACACACTTTTTTTCCTCTCCCCTTCTCTGCTTTCTTAGGACTCTTACTACAGTAAAACAAATTCAGTTCTAACGAAGTAAAAGCCATGGCCTAGGTAAGATGCCATTTCCTCCATCCTTGAAATGGTCAGGATTTTTGTTTTCCAGATTGTGTGAACGCTTGCATTCCTTATCCTGAAATTGCCTGCCTGCTCTGAGCCCCATCCAAGAATCTGTCCCTGAATCCTCTCATTCCAGTATGGAAGCAAGGGATAGTGCCAGGAGCCTTGAGTCTTCTTGAGCCGATGTTCACATGTGTGCCAAGCACTCACCCTGGAGCATCGGTGGAGGAGAAATAGATTTTATTCTGGGTAATTTTAGAACCTCTCATATCAGAACTGTGGTTTAATCATTAATCAAATAATCCCACACTCACTCTGACCATAGGTGGATTATTTTGATTTCTTCACAGATCTGGGTGATGATTTTTTTTAAATGTTCTCTCCTTTAAAAAAAAATTATGAAATATTTCATACTACAAAAATTATATAAATTTATTAAATATTATTGAACTCTCCATGTAATATGAGTTAATTTTATGGTATGTAAATTATATTTCAGTGTAGCTGTTTAAAGAATATATATCACATACATGTGTTATAAAGAGTAATATTTTTACCTCATACATATGTATACTTTATATACTGTTAGATTTCCTGATTTTTTTTTTTAAATATGGAAAATTTCAAACATACAGAAGTAAAGAAAATCCCTTTGTCGCCATCATCCAGTTTAAACAATTATCAACAATTTGCCAATCTTTCTTCATCAGTGCCCCCCCACTTTTTCCCCAGCTATTTCCTTTGAAAAAATTTCAGGAATGGTATAATGAACCCTCATATACCATTTACCTAGATTGACTAGTTTTTAACATTTTCCCCAAATTTGCTTTCTTTCTCTCTGTATGTGTATATATAACTTTTTTCTAGACTAATTGAGAGTGTTACACACGTCATGATACTTCACCCCTAAACAGCTCAGTAGCATTTATCTCCTAAGAACAATTTTTTCTGCATAACAATGCAGTAATCACTGTCAAGTCATTTACTATTGATAAAGTACTATTAAACTAATATAGCGTTTATATTCAGTTTTCCCTGTTCCTTTACAGATTTTTTTTTAACTCCTGGATTCAATCAAGAATCATGTATTACATTTAGTGTCTTTAATCTTATTTAATCTTCAGTCTTTTTTCCTTTCTTTTTCTTTTCTTTCTTCTTGTAATTCATTGACATTGATATGTTTACAGGATCAAGGCCAGTTGTTTTATAGCGCTCCTCAGTTTGGATTGGTTTGTTTACTCATGATTAGATTTGGGTTAAGCAACTTGGAAGGAATACTATATAGATGATGTGTCCTTTTCTGTACATCACATCGGGATTCATATAAAGTCAGTTTGTCCTCTTACTGATAATGTTTTATCAATTGACCAATTGCTTTTTTTTCCTTTATCAATTTAAAAAGGTATCTTTTTCCCTTTGTAACTAACAAGTAATCCATAGGATGACACTTTGAGTGTGAATTTCCTTTTTTCTAACAACTTTTTACCCAGAGCTCCTAGCCTCCAGTTATGATTCTTGCCTGAGTCATTTAATAGAATGATGGCAATAGAATGACGAATTTTTCTAAATCATCACTCTGTCTACATTTATTTGGCATTCTTCTATAAGAGGCGCTGTCCCTCCCCTATCCTCTTTTTGATATCACTATGCACTCAAGGATTCTTTTTTTTTTTTTTTACTCGATACATTATAATCCATTATATATATACTGTCATTATTTCTTTCTTTTTTTTTTTTTTTAAGATTTATTTTATTTATTTATTTCTCCCCATCCCTTGTTGTTTGCATTTGCTGTGTCTGTTTGTTGTGTGCTGGTCTTCTCTTTTTAGGAGGTACAGGGAACTGAACCTGGATCTCCCATGTGGTAGGCAAAAGCCCAGGCCCCCAAACAACATCTGCTTCCCTCATTATTTCTTTTGTTAAACTGCCCTAAATTTGGCCAGTGGAAATTTTGTCAGGTTGGTTCCTATGTCCTTCTCCCAATATTTTTTTTTCTTTTGAGCACTTATTGTCTGGCACAATAAAATGTTTCAGGCTTACCTTGTAGTTTCTTTTCCCCAGCCCTGAAATTAGCCACTTGTCCAAGGCTCCCTGTTTCTTTTAATGCCCAATATCTGGTTAATAGGTGTGTTCATTGCTACTGAATTATCATTGCTTCTAGGCTCTCTCAGTGACAGAGTTAAAGAAATATATTTACTTTTAAAAGCATGAGTTCATATTGGTACCTTCAATTCTAAGAATACAAGAGGCTCTTTCTCTTTTTCCCCTATTCCATATTTATATCCCCCTTCTCTCATGTTGGTAACCACAGTAGATTTTCTGTTTTTTTTATTTTATATAATAATATTAAATTCTTATGTTTTTGTGATTCATCCCTCTTGATGCATGTAGCCCTAATTCATTCCTTTTCACCAGACTAGAGTCCACATTGTATATATATGTATGTCATAATCTATTTATCCTTTTTGTTCATTGGCATTTAAGGATGTTTCTGGCTTTTACTTTAAATTACAAGCAGTGACTCCCAAATGGCGTTGGGTCAAAAGTTTTGCTAACTCCCACTTATTGTGGCTTGCTTTTTGGTGTGTTTAGTATTTTTTAACCCTCCTGACTCTACAAAAGGCAGAGTAGTACAACCCCAGATCCACATGAGATCCACATGTGGGATTACAGATATTCAGGGGTGGATAGTATTAAAATTATCACTATCAATCATAGTTCATTTTCTTTCTGGAGCCACAGTAGAGACAGATGGGTTCCTTGTCATTTCCCATTGCTTTCACTGTTTGTTTGTTTTTTAATTTCTTTCCTGCCCCACCATTCCATTAAGCAGTTGCCTCTTCTAAGGTCCTGCCTTCATTCAGGAAGGGGCTTGCAGGTCCAGCTTCCTCATTCTGTTCAGACCAGTATTTTGTTTCCTGCGCTAAGATTAATCCTCAGCCCACTCTGTTTCTGGTATCAGCATTTATCCAAGTCTTTGCTTTCCTGTTTGCCCATGATTATTCTATTTTTAGCCCTTGGGGATTCATTTCCTTTAGTTTCTTAAAAGCTGAAAAATGCATTTAAATTTATATCCATTTAAATTATCTAATATATTAGAGGTTGTTCAATGAGAAGACTTTTCAGAATACTTAGGTCTACCTCAGTGGCAGAAGCCACCCTCTATACCCTACTTGGGTTGACCAGATAGACAAAAGGAGTCTCAGTTTGGGTGTTAGCTCCTGTCTTGTGAGGCAGTAAGAATAGGGGATATGATTGAAAACTTGAGATTAAAGAGGTTTCAGGGCTCAAGGGGAATCTGCAAAAGATGGATACCAGGAACAAGGTCCATTTTGAAGTTGAAATGATATATGCTGGACATTAGTCACACTTGTGTGGGTTAATTGCATCAGCACTGTCCAATAGAACTTTCTGTGCTATCTAGTACAGTAGTCACATGTGGCTGTTGAGCACTTAAAATGTGGCTAATATGACCAAGAACTCAATTTTAAATTTTATTTAATTTTAATCAATTTAAATTTAAATAGTTATATGTGGCTAATGGCTACCAAATTGGACAGGGGAGGTCTAGATTATCCTTAGTTTTCCATGGCTCAGGAATAAGGAATATGTACAGATAAAGACGATGTCAGTAACTAACAGCCAGATTGTTAAGCTGTTTAAAGTCATAGATTTTCTTCTATACAAGTCTTGCAATTTATTGGGCTTTCCTTGATTTAACTAATAATTACTGGGACTTAAAGATAATCCCACACTCACTCTTACACATTCAAATCCCAACTGATATGACCAAAAAGAGTGGAGAAAGTGAAAATAGGAAATGTGAAATAGAAATTAGAGAAAGTTGAAATCCACATACCAGAAACTTAAAAATATTTCAGCTAGATATAATGCATATTGGGTAACAAGTTAATGAAAGGCATACAAGCCAATTTACAATTCACTTTCCAGAAAAACCTGTTAATTTGAGATCAAACTAAATAAAAATGATTCATACATGCTATAGGAAAAAAGATAGGTAAACAAAGAAAAAATTAAAGCACAAATGGTTATAAAAATTAGTTAATTTAGAATTAAAAGCATTAAACATAAAAATGGACAAAAGATATAAAAGAATGATAGAAAATTTAAAAATTTATGCATTAAATAGTATCAAAATATGTGAAAAGAAAATGGTTAGAAATGAAAAGAAACTGTTGAGAGAAAAAATAACTTATAGTTGGAGAAGATATTTCCCTCAGTTTCAACTGATTGTCTGCAGAATTGTGGCTATAGATCATCTGGAATTATTATTTACAAGTTTGATTTTTTAAATAAATGAAACATATCTTGAACCCTAAAACAGTAACCTTATGGGGGGAAATGTGTCAAGGATTGATCATGTATTAGCCTACAATAAAAATATAAATAAATTCTGAATAGTATCTATTAGAAGTTTGCATCCTTGGACCACAATGTAATAGACCTTGAAATCCAAAGTAAATATCAAATATTGGGGGGAAAAAACCCTCATTAAAATTTTAAAAAAAGAAAGAAAATCCCTCTCCTAAAACAAATGAACAACAACCAAAAACACCACTTAGGTAAAAAAAAATAGCACAAAATAATACTTAAGCATATGATATTCAAGGATAATTCATGTCATATTTGGTTTAATTATTAAATAAGGAAAAAATTAAGTGAATTGATCATCTTGAAAAATTAGAATGAAAATTATCAGCTAAATATTAAACAAATAGATGGTCAGATTGGTAAAGATAAAACAGAAATTACTAAATTCAAAGTGCTCTAAATCTTCCTTATTAATGAATTTAGTTTTGATATACACTTTCTTAATAAAATAAACTGGAGAACTTTGCAATTTTTTTCCTTTGAAAAAATTTTAAACTTTATTCTGTATTAATTATTATATGCTCTCAGGAAATTGCAAAAAATAGTACAGAGAATCTCCAGTACCCTTTACTGAGCTTTCCTCACTGGTAATGTCTTATATAAATATTATATATGATCAAAACCAAGGAATTGACACTGGTAGTAGTTTTTTTTTTTGTTTTTTTTTTGTTTTTTTTTTTTTTTTTTTACCGGGAAGTCCCGGGGAGCGAACCCGGGTCCCTCCATATGGGAGACGGACGCCCAACCAGTTGAGCCACCTCCGACCCCTACACTGGTAGTAATCCATAGTTTATTCAGATTTCAGTGGTTTTTATATGCCATCATTTGTGTGTGTGTGTGTGTGTATCTAAGAGAGAAAGAGACAGAGAGAGAGTCACACTCTCTTAGAGTTGTGAAGAAACTTGCAAAACATCTGGCATAAGTGAAAAAAAATAGAATGGTAGGACTTTCCATCATAAGACAAAATAATTGGCAAAATAATTTATCTTGACAAGGAAACATGTTTATATTAGCTAAAGTAATGTTTCACAGTGAGAACCATTTTTAATAAGTCATTTCTTTGTTGTGTCATACTGTGTAAGATGTTTAGCCTTCCTGACTCTCAGACATTCAATTCTGTTAGTATCCTTCTGTCGCTGCGATAACCCAGAACATGTTCCCACACATATCCAAATACTCTGTTGAGGGGGGGTATGATCACATATTGGGAATCATTTACTCAGTGAGACTTGAGTTTTCAGGAAATGTTTGAATTTTATGCAAATCTGATTTTTTTAAGAGAGATTTTGTAACATATTTGGAGTCTGTTGTTTTGTTTTGTTTTGTTTTTTACCTTATTCCTTATAGGGCAATGTAGAAAGGAACACTCTTTATTTTTTGAGAATGTATTAATTGCTAGATTTGGGGATGTATTAATTGCTAGATATGTAGTTTACTGTTTGCTTTGAAGTGCCATTTTATTTAGTTAGAAAACTGCTTATCTAGATTTTTTTCATTCCCAGCCCTTTGTGGATAATGTCAGAGTCTCACTGTTTGAAGGACATTTTGTTTGCCATGACAGTAATGTTGAAGAACATATATACCCACTACTTGATTCTCACTAATTTCCTTTTTCTGCTCTGCCCTTGACATGAGCTTTCAATTAGAGGCTGTTAGCTTGCTATCTTTCCCTCTTGTCTGTCTACCCCTTTCATCTAAAAACCCTTCTTTTAATTATACCATTAAATACATAGGTTTGTCATTTCAGGGGTTGGTGATGTTCAGGGATGTGGCCATAGACTTCTCTCTGGAGGAGTGGAAATGCTTGGACTCTGATCAGAAGAATTTATACAGATATGTGATGCTAGAGAACTACAGCAACTTGGCCTAAGTTAAGGATGTCTTCTTGCAGATAATTCAGTATTTGCCCTCTGAGACTATCACCTTCTTCCATGTGCAGTTCTGTTGTCTTAATTTCTACTCCTTGTTGATGAGGGAGCAATTTGTCCTTTGGCTTTCCTCTCCTTCAGACTGTCACACCTTTTGCCCTTCCTATAGTTGCTTCCCTGATGGGGAATTGGATTTGAATTCTAGAATAACTTCAGCATAATCATGTATTATCTCTTTTCTCATAAGCAGACCTTTCCATATCTAAGCTAGACATGATCTCTTTCCAGGGCAAGGGAAGGAACCCTGGAAAGTTGTGAGAGATGAGACAAAAGGTCATCTCTCAGGGGAGTGCATGGTAATCACTGTAGTGGAAGCCATTGCAAGAAATATCCCAGCAGATCAGTGAGGAAGTCAGTACCTTTGAAATATCTGAAATCTACCCTCAAAGTACTAAGATCTGCATCACAGGGAAGAATGTGCTATTTTTTCAGTTTTGGATTCTAAGGGAAATTTACCTTCATATCCACTTAACGCTCTCTGTGATTGCTTGTATTTTTTCACATTTCTAAAGGGGGATGCCTTTCTTCCCCAGTAATTACCCTTCTTCCCCAATAATTACCCTGTCTTTATTTTCAATAGTTTTCACTATGATATGCCTAGGTATGGTGGGTTTTTGTTTTGTTTTGTTGGTATTTATTCTGCTTGGGGTTCTTGGAGATTCTTAAATTAATAACCTTGTATCTTTCACCAGATTTATAAGTTTTCAACTATTATTATTTCAAATAATTTTCTTTGCTATATTCTCTTTCATCTCCTTACAGGATTCCCAGATGCCCATATATTAGACTTTTTTTTTTTTTTTTTTTTTTTAAGGAAGTACTGGTGATTGAACCCAGGACATGGGAACCTGGCACTCAACCACTGAGCTACACCTGCTCCCCTATTAAACTTTTTGATATGATCCCACAGGTCACTAAGGAAGATATGTTCTCTTTTTTTAAAGTCTTTTTTTCTCTGTTCCTTAGATTCTATAATTTTTATTGATCTATCGGCTGTTAAGCCTATCCAGTAACTTTTTTTCTTAATTTCAGATATGCTATTTTTTAGTTCTAGAATTTTATTTGGTTCTTTTTAATAGATTCTCTTTCTCTGCCAAGATTTCGTATCTGTTCAGCCATTAAGATAATATTTTATATCTTTGAGCATAATTATAAGTGTTTTAAAAGCCTTATCTGTTAATTGCAACATCTGGGCCCTTAGAGTTTGGTTTACATTGATTGCCTTTTCTCTTAGGTTTATCTAATATAACTTTTATTATATCCTTGACATTGGATATGTTGTAAAGACTGGATTTTGCTATAGTCCTCTGAAGAATGTTGGTATTTTTTGTTTGTTTGTTTTAAGAACTTGGTTGTCATTGAATGTGAACCTGTCTCCCCATTGGAGGTCAGAGCTGTTCTGTTCTGTTCTTTTGGCCTTAGCTGGGCTTATTAGAGACTACCTCACACATGCATATTTCAGGGACCAGGCAGAGATTTGGACAGATTTTATATGAAGAATTTGCTCCCAGTTTGTTCTTTCTTATCTGGGATTCTTGCTTCCCACCCCTGTCATGCCCACTCCCCATTTTCTAGCTGCTGTAGTCCCTGTGAGTACTTTCCTCTGCTTCTTCATGCCAGTCATGACTACTGATTTTTAGCTGCCCTATGTGGCACTGACTGGGACTTCCCATAGGCAAAAAGTCATAAAACTGGGAAACTCCAGTGCCAATTGCTTCTTTAATTTCAGAATATCAAGTGATCTTGTCTGATAATAATAATTATTCCATGCATCTTCAAGGGATGATATCACCTGAAAGGGGCAAAAATTGGTTCTTGGGGGACAAAAAAATTATAGCTATTACAACGGTTTGTGGCCCTTCAAAGGACCACAGTACATACATAGTTATACAGTACATCTTTGTTATTAAAATTTCATAGGAGATGGGTTGGCAAGTAGGAAAATAATGTCTAAAAAGGCTCCTGAATGAGAGGAGTAATGGAAAAAAAGGTTGATAATAACATATGTGTAGATTCTTTTATTTTGAGTTACTGGGCCTGGGGATTGAATTCGGGACCTCATATGTGAGAAGCTGGCACTCAACCACTGAGCCACATTGGCTCCCCTAAGTTGGTTTTCTCATTTGTTTGCTTGTTGTTGTTGTTTTTTTTTTTTTTTTTTAGGAGGCACCAGGAACCGAACCCAGGACCTCCCATGTGGGAAGCAGGCACTTAATGCTTGAGCCACATCCTGTTTCCTCTGTAAATTCTTTAGGATTTAAATGGACATAATCATAACTGTAAATAATGACCCTTACATTTCTTTCTTTTCAATCACTGTACCATTTATTTCTTGCTTCATTGTGTTAGTTAGGATTTCCAATACAATGTTGCATATAAATCATGATAGTAGGCATCTTTGTCGTCTTTCTGGTCTCCAAGGGAAAGCTTTCACCATTAAGAAGGCAGTTTTCCATAGACATTTTATAGCTACCCTTGATATGACTAAGGAAGTTCCCTTCTTTCTTTCAGCAAAAGCTAAATAGATATTGAATTTATGAAACGCCTTTTTTCTGTCTATTGAGGTGATAATATATGATGATTCTAGTTCATTCTATTAATGTGGTAGATTACATTGATTGATTTTCAATTGTTAAACCTACTCTGCATTACTGAAATAATCCCAATATAGTATATATTGTCTTCTCTGCATGTTGCAGGATTTAATTTACTTTATTTTGTCTAGTGTTTTTGCATATATTTCGATCAGTGAGAGTGATGTGTAATTCTCCTTTCTCTTGAATGTCCTAGTGATGTTTCAGTATCCAAGTTTGGCTGGCCTCATAAAGTAAATTGGAGTGTGTCCCAACCATTTTCAGTTCTCTGAAAGGCTTTGTATAAGATTGACTTTGGTTTTTCCTTAAATGTTTGGTAGAGAAAGGTTTGAAATTATGATTTCCAATTTCTTTACTAGGAATGGGACTATTCAGATTGTGTATTACTTCTTCTGGCTGAGATATTTGTTTATGTGACTATAAATTTGTTTCATCTAAATTTTCAAATTTAGTGGTATGAATTGTATATAAAATCCTTTTATTATTCTTTTAGATAGTGACCCAATTTTCATTCCTGACTTTTGCTATTTTACTCTCTCTTTCTCTGTCCTTTCCCCCCCACCCACCTTCTGGGGCTGGGCAAGTGAGGAGGACTCAATCTTGGCAGGAGTTTATCAATTTTGTATTTTCACAGAACCAGCTATTAGCTCTGTAAGTGCTATTGTATATTTCATATAATTCACATACCATTCAATCCCCATTTAAAATATACAATTTAATGGGGATTTAGAGTTGTGCAACTATCACCACAATCAATTTTAGAATACTTTTCATCACTCCAAAGAGAAACCCTCTAACCATTAGCAATCACTCCCATTTTCCTCCAATCCCCTTAGTCCTAGGCAACTAACCATCTACTCTCTGTCTCTCTAGATTTGCCTATTCTGGATATTTCATGGACTCGTACAGTATGTGGTCTTTTGTGACTAGCTTCTTTCACTTAGCATAATGTTTTTGAGGTTCATCCATGTTGTAGCACATTATCAGTATTTCATTCCTTTTTATGGCTGAGTAATATTCCATTGTATGTATATATATCATAATTTGCTTATCCATTTATCCATTGATGGACATTTGGGGTGTTTCTACCTTTTGGATATTATGTGTAATGCGTAATATTGGATATAATGTGTAATAAATACTCTTTTACAAGTTTCAGCATGGACATATGTTTTAATTTCTCTTGGGTGTATATCTAGGAGTAGAGTTGAGTCATCAGTAACTCTAGGTTTGGCATTTGAGGAACTACTAGATGATTTTCCAAAGTGGTTGTACCATTTTACATTGCCACCAGCAATTTGTGAGGGTTCTGATTTCTCCCCATCCTCACCAACATTGGTTATTGTCTGTCATTTTTCTTTTACTCATCCTTGTGGGTGTGAACTGGTTTTGATTGGCATTGTGGTTTTGATTTGCATTTCCTTAATGGCTAATGATAGTGACAATATCTTCATGTGCTTATTGGCTGTTTGTATATCTTCTTTGCCAATTTTAAGTGAGTTGTTTGTCTTTATTTTTTTGTTGAGTCATGAGAATTCTTCATATATTCTGGATACTAGATCTTTACTGGATATAAGATTTGAAACTATTTTCTCCCATTCTGTAGGTTGTCTTTTCATTTTCTTGATAGTGTCCTTTGAAGTACAAAGGTTTCAAATTTTGATTATGTCCAGTTTATCTACTTTTATTTTGCTGCTCATGCTTTTGGTGTCAAATCTCATTGCCAATCCAAAGTCATGAAGATTTACCTGTTTTCTACTCTGAGTTTTATGGTTTTAGTGCTTGTGTTTACATTGTTGATCCATTCTGAGTTAGTTTTTGTATATGGAGTGAAGTAGAGGTCCAGATTTATTCTTTTGCATATGGTTAGCCAGTTGTCCCAGCATCATTTGTGGAAGAGAGTATTCTTTCTCCATTGATTGTCTTGGTATCTTTTTGAAAATTCAGTTGGTGATAGATGTTTGGATTTACTTCTGGACTTTCAATTCTATTCCATAAGTCTATATGTCTATCGTATTCCACTGCTACAATAGTTTGATCACTGTAGCTTTAAAATCCTGACGTGTGTCCTCCTAATTTCTCTTTTTCAATATTTTTTGAGCTATTCAGGGCCCCTTGCACTCCCATATGAATCTGATGATGGTTTTTTCCAATTCTACAAAAAAAGGCCAATGGAAGTTTGATAGTGATTGCATTGAATCTGTAGATCATTTGGAGAATATTGCTATCTTAAGAGTTCTGATTCATGAACATAGATGTCCTTCCATTTATGTAGGTTTTTTTAATTTCTTCTAACAGTATTTTGTAGTTTTCTGAGTACAACTCTTACACATTTTTTGGTTAAATTTATTCCTGTGTGTGTTATTCTTTTTGATGGTAATATAAATAAAATTATTTTCTTAATTTCATTTTTGGATTGTTCATTGAAAGTGTATAGAAATACAACTGATGTTTTTGTATATTAATCTTGTATCCTGCAACCTTGCTAAATTCATTTATTAGTACTAATCATTTTAAGTAGATTTCTTAAGTGTTTTCTGTTTACTTACTTTTAATGTAATTACTGATATATTGGGATACAAATATATTGGTATATTTGTTTTTCCTGCCTGTGTTCTGTTTTGCTTTCTTGTGGATTGAAAGATTTTTCTCTTCCTCATTAATTTAGAAATTATATACTCTTTTATTAATATATTAGTGGTTTTCATTGGAATAATAGCATTTTAAACATTTTATCGTATGTATATAATATGTATTTCAAAGACATACAACAGTGAAAAAAAAAAGAAAACAAACTCCCTTATAAACACCTCAATTCAATAATAATCAGCATTTTGCTGATCTTGTTTTTGACTGTTCCAGTGCTGTCTTGTAGAATTTTTTGTGATGATGAAACTGTTCTAAATTTGTCCAGTATGGTAGCTAGTAGCCACATGTTGAACACTTGAAATGTGGTTAGCATGACTGAGGAACTGAATTTTTAAATTTTATTTATTTTTAATTATTTTAAGTTTAAGTAACTACATGTGGCTACTGTATTCGTTAGTACAGACTATATTATTACCCATTACCTCCTTGGATTTATTTGAATCAAATCTTTTACATTATATCATTTGATCCGTAAGTGTTTTGGTATATGTCTCCAAATGTAATGACTTTTTAAATAACAATAACTTCACTACTATTTCCATCTTTTAAAAAGTTTTAGAGTTATTATTTAGAATTCAGCCAAGATTTAAATTTCCCTTATTGTCTCATGGTTTATTTTTTTTATTTTTATCTTTTTTTAAAGATTTTATTTATTTATTCATTTATCCCCCCCTTGCTGCTTGTGCTCGCTGGGTCAGCTAACCACGCCGTGCGGGCAGGCTTGCCTTCACCAGGAGGCCCCGGGAACCGAACCCGGGGCCTCCCATATGGTAAACGGGAGCCCTACTGATTGAGCCACAGCCGCTTCCCTCATGGTTTATTTTTAAAGTTTCTTTAAATCAGGATCTAAATATGTTGCAGTTGGTTAATAATATGTCTCTTAAAGTCTCTTAATTTGTAAGTTTCCCCTCTCTTTTTTTTCATTTTTTTTCAAAAAACATACCAGGGTTATTTGTCCTTTCTAGTTTCCCATACTGTGGGTTTTTTTCATTGTACTACCATGGGATCCTGTAATAAGTTTCTCTGCCTTCCAAATTTCCTGTGAATTAGTAATTAGATCTAAGGGTTGATCAGATTCAGGTTCAGTATTTTGACAAGAATACCTCATAGGTAGTATTTATGTACTTTCATTAGGAAGTACCCAGTGGTTGCTTGTCTTGTCTTTATGATGTCAACATGCATTGATGATCATTGACAAGGTCCATATATTAGTTCATTTATTAGTTGGAGTACTTCTATAAAACAAAATTTCCCTTGAGGTTCAGTTTATATACTGATGGAAATGTTCTAAATTTTTTTAAAAAAGGATTTATTTCCAAGCATCCTCCAATGATGACCAATTAATTATTTTTATTATCACTTTTAATTCATGATTTTAAATGTTTCAGTCCATTGCAGTTATTATTATTATTGCTGCCCAAATTTTCCCATCTTTGGCCTGTTTGAACCTGTTCAAGTTGGCCCCTGTGTCATTTTTTTTTCCCCGTGTCATTTTGACATTCCTCTGTAGTGACACCTGCCTGGCCTTACTTGGGCACTGATGCCCCACCTGCGGACACCCCTCAATGTGTGGATCTTCTCTTCTTTTTTTCTACTTCATCAATTTCTCCCCTTATATTTATTATTTCCTTTCTTATACCTACTTCTGTTTTCTGCTGCTTTCTTTCTTTCTTTTTTTTTTTTTTTTTTAAGATTTTATTTATTTATTCATTTATCCCCCGCTTGCTGCTTGTGCTCGCTGGGTCAGCTAACCACGCCATGCGGGCGGGCTTGCCTTCACCAGGAGGCCCCGGGAACCGAACCTGGGGCCTCCCATATAGTAAACGGGAGCCCTACTGATTGAGCCACAGCCGCTTCCCCGCTGCTTTCTTTCTAATATCTTATTTGGGTTCTTAATTTTTTAACATTCTGCCTTTCTTTCCTAATATTCCTAAGGATTTCCAGTTATAAATTCTGATTCAAGTATAGCTTTTGTTGTAAAACATAAGTTTTGAAATGTAATATTTTCAATGTTATTCAATTTTCAGTGTTATTCAATTCAGAAATTTTTTTCCAAATTTCTATACAGAAAAGGAGAAGGTGCACAGAGATAAGGAAAGAAGGCCATGTGAAGATGAAGGGAGAGATTGAGTTATGCTGCCACAAGCCAAGGAACGCTAGAAACCACCAGAAACTGGAAGAGGCAAGGAAGGATTCTTGCATTAATACATACTAATGGTAACCAGGATACAAATACAAGAATGTTCACAGAAGGGTTATTTGTAGCTGCCAAAAACGGAAACAGCCCAAATGCCCACAAACAACAGAGGGAACAACTAGTATATTAATCAATGGAATAACTTACTACACTGAACTTGAATCTTACGTATATCATATGGAATAAAAGTAGCCAGATGCAACAGAATACGTACTATGTTGCTATAATTATACAGGCAGACTCTACTTTAGGCATGTGAAAATATGTAATAAAAGTATAGAGAGAAGCAGTGAGGTAATAACAATAGTGACGTGGATATTGGTAACCACTAGTGGGAAAGAGGAGCTTATGGTCAGTAGGGACTGCAGGGGACTTCTGGTGATTGTATTGCTCTATTTATCTGGTGAGGTTTCACAAAGGTGTTTAATAATTCATTTATAATGTATCTATTTTCTGCTTATATATTACATAGTAAAAATGAAGTTGAGGAAAGGAAGGAAAAAAATTCTCTATCAAGTTCTTTATTTAAAATGCTTAATTATATTCATATCTCACAAAACCAAACCCCATATTCTTTTTTTTACGTTTAACATTAATATAGTACCAACTTTGCTTTTGCTACAAAAACATTACCATTTTGTTGTTAACTATAGTCTATCAATTACATTAGTTATTTTTTCCCATGAATCACCACATTCTTAACACCTTGTAGTAGAAGAACATTCCTATATTTATATTATTAACCACAGTCCTCATCTACTGCCAAAATCATTGTTATATATTTCCTATATTGTCCTTCAGCTGTCCTCCAACTAACATTAATCTCCCTAGACAACTTGTTTCAGCCACAATCACATCCATAAATTGTTTGTTACATTCATTATAATATGTCACCATCAAGTCCAACCATTACCACATATTTACATTTGACCTTATTAAACATTCTACTATATCTACTATATCTAGTCTCCCCCTTCTTATCCCACATTCCATCTCCCACCAACCTACACTTCATAGTCCAACTCAATAAATCTACTCATATATAGTTCATATCAGTGAGACCATATAATAATCCTTTTGTGTCTGGCTTATTTCACTCAACATAATATTTCAAGGTTCATCCATGTCAGATGTATCCTAAGTTCATTTCTTCTTACAGCTGAATAGTATTCTATCATATGTATATACCACATTTTGTTTATCATTCATCAGTTGATGGGCACTTAGGTTGTTTCCATCTTTTAGCAATTGTGAATAGTGCCGCTATGAACATTGTTATGAAAATATCTGTTCATATCCTTGCTTTCCGTTCTTCTGAATATATTTCTAGTAGTGGAATTGCAGGATCATATGGCATTTCTATATTTAGTTTTCTGAGGAACCACCAAATTGTCTTCCACAGAGGCCACACCATTTTACACTCCCACCAACAGTGAAGGAGTGTTTCTATTTCTCCACATCCTCTCCAGCATTTGTACTTTTCTGGGTTTTTTTTTTCCCCAATAGTGGTCATTCTGTGAGGTGTGAGATGACATCTTATTGTAGTTTTGATCTGCATTTCCCTAATTGCTAGTGATGTTGAACATCTTTTCATGTGTCTTTTCACCATTTGTATTTCCAGTTTGGAAAAATGTCTATTCAGTTCTTTTGCCTGTCTTTTAATTGGGTTGCTTGTCATTTTGTCAGTAAGTTGTGTGATCTCTTTATATAACATAGAGATCAATCCCTTATCAGATATATGGTTTCTGAAGACTTTTTGTTTCCCTTTGAAGTTGAGGAAAGGAGGGAAAAAAGAAAGAAATTTCTCTATCAAGTTCTTAAGGTCATACTTTTAATTCCTCAGATTCGATTCCAAACTGAGATTCTAAAAAGGTGACTGTATCAGAATGCTATACTGAATATCAAGTTTTATTCATCAAATTGTTATGATGGTGGGATTTTTTTCTTTGGGGAGGTAATTTATTAAAGTTGGAGGATTAATGGGCTTTGCAGAATATATTTCTTGACGGGTTTATTTTCGTTTTGTGGGGTATTTTTGTGTTTGTTGTTTTTCTCTACAAAGCAGTTTATTTTATTTTATTTTTTTTTTTTTTTAAGATTTTATTTATTTATTCATTTATCCCCCCCTTGCTGTTTGTGCTCACTGGGTCAGCTAACCACACCGTTCGGGCGGGCTTGCCTTCACCAGGAGGCCCCGGGAACCGAACCCGGGGCCTCCCATATGGTAAACGGGAGCCCTACTGATTGAGCCACAGCCGCTTCCCAACAAAGCAGTTTAGATAGATTTTTTTTCTTTGTTAGATCTAACTTGCAGTATATTTTCGAGGTTGGAAAATGGAAAATGAGATACATTATAATATTAATCTTACATGTACTTTTAAAAGTTGTCAAAGTGTCTTGATACAAAATCAGTTTATATTCTGGAAGCATTTATAATAAAGTTCTAACGCCTGAAAATATTGTACATATAATAAATTTAACTACTATATGTAAGTTTTTTTCATATAAATGGAACTCCAGTTCCATTAGTTGCAATCTGATTGGCTTAGTGCTTCAAAATAAGCTGGGCTGGATGCTTTCCAAGATTATTTTGACCAAGCTTCCATCTACTCAGGCTGTTTTTTCTGTGGTCTTAGAACAGAAATACTGTTGTAGCAAAACGAATATTTATGATTCATTTTTATTTGGAGAAAAAGAAGAAAATTCTGAATTTTGTCAGTATTACTCATAAGTGAAATTTGAATGTGAATGCATATATTGCCTTGTATTAGGGGAAGGGGTCTTCTTTCAAAATTATGAAAGAACATGGATTTATAAGTACAGAACTTCCCATAGTTCAGCCTCTGCTTTGGGATGTGATAGTGAGAGCAGTAGAATAGGATACTTGTGTAACTGCTTCAGGGTTTATTAGTACAAAGCATTCTTTGCCTTGCTTCTCATTTAAAATTTTCTTGAAAATCTATTCCAACCTTTTGATTAGAGAAAACTCCTGTATTTCTATGATATGTGTACACATTCACAAGAAAATTTACTATCTTCACATCTATGAATCTTGTGCTCATTGAGGTCTGGTAAAACAAAATTTTCCTCAGCAAATGCCACAAAAACTCCAGTTATCTGCTCTTGCTTCCAATCTCCTAGTTCTACTATCAGAGTCTGGAGCCTCGAAAGTAAATAACGAGAGCGGATGTGGCTCGGGTGGTTGAGCGCCTCCTTTCCACATGGGAGGTCCTGGGTTCTGTCCCCAGTGCCTCCTAAAAACAAAAACAAACAACAAGCAAACAAAAAAAACAAAACTTAGGGGAGCCGATGTAGCTAAGTGCTTGAGTGCTGGCTTTTCACATACGAGGTCCCAGTTTCAATCCCTGGTCCTAGTACCTAAAAAAAAAAAAAAAGGTAAATTACAGTTTTTCAAGATGATTGAGGATTATTAGGAATTTCTCTGCTTGGGACATTATACCTATAGTGGAAGCCTGTGTTGGGAAGAACTGAAGTAAATTTAATAAAGCTTATGTCTGTCATCTTGTTCATTCCTCTGCAGTTGAGATAGAAAACTACTTCTGGAATTTACTCAATGGCCCAGGTCATGTTTTCCAATCCTGGCAGTCCCTGTGGCACTGAAGTCTCATGGAAGGAGTAAGTTAATCAGCTAGCTGAATGTGATATTGATAATATCACGTTCTCCAGTTATTTAACATGGCCTGATGGTATGTGCTCCTCCCAGAAAAGAGAGTCATATAGTTACAGCAGGTCTGTGAATATCTTTTGACAGGACAACCTTTCTATTATTCTGCATTGGTTCCTTCTTTTGTACTTAAACTAGAAAGAGGGGTAAAAGGAAAAAATAGAATTGTCTCTTTGGACAGAGTTATATGGGAAACTCAGGCTTTCCGTCCTGCAATGATTTCCTTTTTGATTGCATTTTAAGACTCGATGTCCAAAATTATTCTTAAAAGAAATAGTTATCAGTTATGGTGATACTTAGAGGTGAGAATTTTTATTTAGTTCTGGTAGGAATATTAATTTGGAGTAATAAAAGAATGTTATTTTTCAGGTTATCCTCTCAATAGTGTATCATAGAAAATAATCCAAAATATACAGGTAATTCAGTATAAGGACATATTAATGCCAGCACTGTTTATAATCACATTATATTGGAAACAATTATATGCATAAAAGATTGGGATGGTTAAATAATGAAACACCTCTAATATAATTATGCAGCTAGTAAAATGTTTGTGAAAGGTTTGTTTTTTTTGTACTGAGGATTTTTTTATTATGATATTAAGTGTCAAATGGAGGATATAATTAAATATTACCTAGTAATACACACCAAAAAATAAATCCTTAAAACACACAAAATGAAATGTTCACATTGGTTGTTTTTTATTTGTGCAAATGTCTAATGGGTGATTTTCTCTTTTTGTTGTTTTTGTAATTTCCAAATTTTCTCAGATGTTAATTTTTTTAAAATTTATTATTTATTTATTTATCCCAACCCCACCCCACCCCCCTGCTTTCTGTGTCTATTTGCTGCGCATTTCCTCTGTGCCTGCTTGTCTCCCTTTGTTGCGTCATCTTGCTGCACCAGCTCTCCACCGGTGAGGGCTGTCAGCTCTCCGCAGGTGCAGGCCAGCTTGCCCTCACCAGGAGGCCCCGGGAACCGGGCCCAGGGCCTCCCATATGATAGATGGGAGCCCAACCACTTGAGCCAAGCTGCTTCCCAGATACTAAGTTTTAAAGTGAAATCGCAAAACAACTATTTCATGTTGCTTCTTCTTCCTTTCCTATTAGTTTTTTCCTGAAGGAGAACATGTAAGGACTTTGGTATGTGGCAAACACCCTGGAACATAAACAAGCCACACTTAAGTTAGAAGAGAACAAAAAAACATGTTATGCCTAAGATAAAATCTAATGCGTACTTGGATGAAGGTTCAAAGAAAGGTGAGGACGTGCTGAACTTAGAAAGAATAGGAAAAGATAAACATCAAGACAAAAAACATGTTCTTATGACGTGTTGTAATTCAACGTGGAGGTAGACGGTGCCGGGAAC
>JAKSZT010054567.1:0-19196 GCA_026826555.1 Tolypeutes matacus | reverse complement strand
TATATATATATATATATACAACATTTTTGTAAGCAAATACACATATATGCATATATATTTATATATCATTTTGCAAATGTTTGTATGTATTGTGAGAATTTTGACTTTTACCCATAATAAAATAAATAAATAAATAAATAAATAAATAAATAAATAAATAAAAGAAATTAGCCAGACACCAAAGGGCAAATATTGTATGATCTCACTGATTTGAAACAATTAGAATAAGCAAACTCAAAAAACCAGAATCTAGAATATAGGTTAGCAGGGCCTGGGGTGGGAATAGGGAATGGGGAGTCAATGCTTAATCATTACGGAGTTTCTATTTAGATGATGGAAATGTTTTGGTAATGGATGGTGGTGATGGTAGCACAACATTGTGAACACAATTTGGATTGTGTAAATGTAATTAGGAGCACCGAATTACATATTTGTGGTTAAAAGGGGATATTTTAGCTTGTATATATGCTACTAGAATAATTTTTTAAAAACACCATATGATTGTATAATACAGTGAACCCTAATGTAAATGATGGAGTATAAGATGACAATACTAGCCAAAGTTATCTACAGATTCATTGCAATCCCTATCAAAATCCTATCTGGCTTTGCAGAAGTTGACAGTGTGATCGTAAAATACATGTGGAAATGCAAGGGCCCAGAATAGCCAAAATATATTGAAAAACAAAGTAGAATTTACACTTCCCAATTTGAAAACATACTGCAAAGCTACAGTAATCAAGGAGTATGGTACTGGCATGAAGAGAGACATACAGATCAATGGCATAGAATTGAGAGTCCAAAAATAAACCCCCCATTTATGGTTAATTGATTTTCAACAACAGTGCCTAGATCAGTGAGGGAAAAGAATGTTTTTTTTTTTTTTAAAACAAATGGTGCTGTGACAACTGTATATCCACATGCAAAGGAATGAAGTTGGACTCCTACTTAAAACATATACAAAAATAATTCAAAATGGTCAAAGATGTAAGCCCAGCAAAATTCCATCAAATGAATTCTCTGATTAGTCCCCTTTCAAAACACTGGGAAAGTGTAGGATCTTGTCAGTTGAATTGGAGATATCGAGGGGGGGGGGGGGACTGATCAAAGACCTAAATATAATAGCTAAAATGATAAAATTCTTAGAAGAAAACCTAGGGGTGAATCTTTGTGACATTTGATTAGGCAGTTTCTTATTTATGACACAAAAAGCATAAGCAAAAAAGAATGAGAGAAAATATTTACAAATCCTATATAATAAGGGTCTAGTATCTATAATACATGAAGAATTTTTACAACTCAACAATAAAAAGATAACCCAGTAAAACACTGGGCAAATGATTTGAATAGATATTTCTCTGAAGAAAATATACAGCCAATGAGCATATGATAAGATGTTCAACATCATTAATCATTATGGAAATGCAAATCAAAAGCACAATTAGATACCACTTCACATCCGCTAGGATGTCTATAATAACAATACAAATTTAATGTAAAATAAGGGTTGACAAGGATGTGGAGAATTGAAACTCATTATTGCTGGTGGTAATGTAAAAATTGTGCAGCTGTGTTGGAAAACAGTTTTGCAGTTCCTTAAAACATTAAATATAGAGTTATCATTTGACCCAGCAATTCTACTCCTATGTATATTCCCAAGACAATTGAAAACATATCCACAAAAAATCTTGTACACAAATGTTTGTAACAATATTATTCAGAATAGCCAAAAAGTGGAAGCACTCAAATATCTCCCTAATATCAAGATACAGAGCATTTTAAGTACCCCAAAAGTTTCCATTCTGTCCCTGCCCAGTTAATTCCTAACATTGAGCCACATCCATCCTCACCCAAGCAACTACTGATCAACTATCTTTCACTATAGATTACATTTGCTTTTTCTCAAATTTTATGTAGATGAATCATACAGTATGTACTCTGTTGTTTGCTTGAATTGCTCAGTATAATGATTTTGAGATCTAAGTAGCATTCCATTTTATGCATATACCACAATTTGTGTATCCATTCACTTATTGATAGACTTTGGGTTTTTTCAAGTTTGGGGCTATTAAAAACATTTGTGTGCAAATTTTATATATGGACATATATATTTATTTTTACTGGGTAAATACCTAAAAGTGGCAGTGCTGAGTAGTAAGTGTATGTTTAACTCTTTAAGAAACTTCCAGACAATTTTCCAAAGTGGTTGTTTCATTTTACATTCCCTATACCAGTATATGAGAGGACCAGTTGTTCCATATCCTTGCCAACATTGATATTATCAGTCTTTTTAATTTTAGGTATTTTAGTTGGTATGTAGTGGTATCTTATTGTGGGTTTAATTTACATTTCCATGGTGATTATGTTGAGCATCCTTTCATGTACAGATCATTCACATTTCTTTGAGAATCTATTCAAATATTTTCCCATTTAAAAATACTGTCTTATATTTAAGGTATAAAAGTTACTTACCTTGGATATAGGTCCTTTTTTAACTTTAGAAATATTTTCTCCCACAGTGTGACTTATCTGTTTATTTCCTAAACAATGTCTTTACGCAGAGCAAAAGTTTTAATTTTAATGAATTCCAATTGATTAAATTTTTATTTTGTGATTGTTGCTTTTGTATCCTATCTAAAAAGTCTTTGCCTACCCCAAAGTGGCAAAGATTTTTTTGCCTTTTTATTTTATAATTTTAGCTTTTATGATTAGATCTTTGAACTTTTTCAAGTAAATTTTTTATTATGGTGTGAGTAAGGATCAGGGTTCAGTTTATTCCCTATGGAAATTGTTATTCCTGCACCATTTGTTGAAAAGATTTTTTTTTTCCTGTTGAGTTTCCTTGGCATTTTTGTCAAAAAGCAAATGATGAATGAGAATCTATTTCTGGTTTTTATTGTTTCAGTGGCCCAGCATTTCCTATGCCATTGGTTCTCAGAGTATGGAAACTGTGTAAACAATCATCTACAAATGGAGACAGATTGCTTCCTTTCTGATTTTATGCCTCATAATTCTTTTTCCTTGATTGAAATGGCTAGGATGTCCAGAACAATGTTGAATAGAAGTGATGTGTTAGCTAGCATCTTCGCTTTATTCCTGATCAATAATTCAACATTCAGACTGTTGTTTGCTGTAGGTTTTTCATATAAGTCTTTTGTCAGACTGAGGCAGTTCTCTCTTCCTAGCTTGCTGTAAGTTTTTAACTAAGAATGGGTATTGAATTTTATCAACTGCTTTGACTGAATCTATTGAAATGGTAATTAAAAAAAATTTACATTCAGTAAAATTTAAAATTTTTGGTGTATAGTTCCATGAGTTTTTCCAAATGAGTATAGTTGTACAACCACCAGCACAATCAGAATACAGAACAGTTCTTCTACCCCCAAAAAATTCCTTCCTTGCACCCATTTGTATTCAAACCATAATCCCAATCCTAAAGCCCAGCATCTATTGATTTGTTCTCTGTCCCTTTTGTCTTTCCAAAATGTCATATAAATACTATCATGACAATATTTAGTCTTTTGAGTCTGGCTTCTTTCACTTAGCATAATTCATTTTAATTCAACCATGTTTTACATATTAATAGTTTTCTGCTTTTTATTGCTGAGTAGTAGTATTTTGTTTATCCTTTCACCCATTAAAGGACATTGGGTTATTTCCTGTTTTTGGTGATTATGAATAAATATCATGTATAGGTTTTTGTGAACCTAAATTTTAATATCTGTAGGGTAAATCCCTAGGATTGGGTTTGCTAGGCCATATTATAGGTGTGTTTAACTTTATAAGAATCTGCCAGTTTTTCAAAGGGAATACCATTTTGTATTCCCACCAGCAATTATGTGAGTTCTAATTGTTCCACATCTTTACCAGTACATCTTGTTCTTGTTTTTAATTTGCTGTTCCCTGATGATTTATGATGCTGAGCCCTTTTTATGTGCTCACTTACTATCTGAATCCCATCTTTGATAAAATGATCATATGGTTTTTTCTTTTATTTTGTTAGTTTGGTGTATTATTGTGATTGATTTTTGAATCTTAAGCCAACCATTTGTTTCTGGGATAAAACCCACTTGGCAATTATTCTTTTTTTATATATATAATGCTGGGTTCAGTTTGCTGATATTTTTGGGTCTAATTTCTGGGTGATATTGGTCTATAATTTTTATGTATTATTTTCATTAGATCTGGTATCAGGGTTATGCTGATTCATAATGAATTGGAAGTATTCCTACTTCTTCCTTTTTATGAAAGTATTTGTATAAGATTGGTATTACTCTTTCTTAAAGGTTTGATAAATTCACTAATAAAGTAATCCAGGCCTCAAGTTTTCTTTGTGGGAAAGTTTTTAATGATGAATACAATTAATTTAACAGATACAGGTTATTTGGATTTTTTATTTTGTTTTGAGCCTGTTTGGGCAAATTGTATCTTTTAAGGAATTCTTTATTTCATCTACTTTGTCAAATTTATTGATAGTTTTTTAATATTTGTTATCCTTTTAAGATCTTTTGAGTCTTCAGTGATGCCTCACATTTCCTTTCTTGTATCAGTAATTTGATATGTGTACAGCCACTCCAGCTTTCTTATACATAGTGTATGCATGGTATATTGCCATCTTTTCACTTTTATCTCTCTGTATCTTTATTTTTAAAATGGGTTTTTAAAGAAAGGATAAATTGGATTTTTTTTTTCAAACTTACCATCTCTGCCTTTTGATTGGAGAGTTTAGACCATTTTCAACGTAATTATAGATATGGTTAGATTTAAATCTACATCTTGCTATTATTCCTTATTTCTTCTTTTCCTGCTTCTTTTGGCTAAACTGAGTGCTTTTTAGAATTCTATTTTATCTCCACTATTAGTTTATTACATATACCCTTGTTTAGTGGTTTCTGTAGTATTTACAATATGTACCTTTAACTTACCACAATCTACCTTCTAATATAATATAATACATATTATATATAAGATACCTTGCAACAGTATACTTCCATGTCCAGTCCCAACATTTTGTGCTATGGTTGCCATATTTTTTGTTTCCATATATGTAATAAATCCCACAATACATTGTGCTATTTTTTATTTAAACTATTGTAGTGGATTTTTCCTCTATCAAGAAATGTAAGCCAGAATACTTCACCATTTTTCCTTTTCTGTATAGTTTTAGGTTACCCAGAACCAGAAGAGTGATTTTTGGGTGAAATTTTAAAAGTAGAAATGAAGCAGAAGCCTCAGTTTTATGATTGGGATGTCAGTGCAATGAAGGACATTCTATTGTAGCTCATGCATGTTGTCACTTAGCTATCTAACAATGTTGGTGTGAATCAACAGCTGAACCTCCATTTCCCCCAGTCCCTGCCAGATCTCCCTCTCCTTCTGTAATTCTTGGGACAAGTGTTTCTTCAGTTCCATAAAGGAAGGTGCCAGCTTCTCCTGCAGAACTCACCTATCATCAAAGTTGGAGGCTTGGAGAACATGAGATATCAATGTATGGAGATATGAATAATCTCTAATGTTTTATTCTAAAAAAAACATTCAAATAGAAATTCTTAAACTTTGATTTCCATCCTAATCATAGGATAGGGGTGATAAAAATAACAGATACCCAGGATCTACTTCTAGCTCCCCAAATATTCTGATCTGCATCTAAATTCAGAAACTTAAGCTGTTACCCTAATTACCAACCTGACTTTCTTTTATAAACTGAATGGTATGTTAGAGCTGGTTGGTAACAACTTGCTAGAGTGAAATGTGCACATCTTTTTCCTAATTCTTGGTTCAATAGCATCATTTTTGATTCTTAAAATTGGCTGTGGTGGGAGTATTTATAGCACACACTTTAGCAAACACTAAAAATAAGGGCTAGGTGAATATGTGTTTGTGTGTAGAGATAGTTGTTAAACTTTATCAGCAATCCACTGCACAAACTCTCATCATTTTTTGAGCTCTCTTTTCACCTTTTCAAATTGTAGAACTATGTATTTTACCCATTCATCTCTGGAGGGTGACCAAATTTTCTCTTAATTCTACTATAGAACATATGCTTTTTTGGGTCCAAGAAAACAAATTATTTTTTCTTATTTCTTTTAGATTTGGAGTCAAGGTATGAAATAATCAGCTATGGAGAAATGCACATTTATAGAAAACATTCATCTCTTATTCTGCATCAGAGAATTCATAATAGAGAGAAACCCTATGAATGTAAAGAATGTGGGAAGACCTTTCATCGTCATACAGACCTTGCAGTACATCAGAGAATTCATACTGGTGAGAAACCCTATGAATGTAAAGAATGTGGGAAGTCCTTTAATCGTGCATCTAACCTTCTGCAACATCAGAAAATTCATACTGGTGAAAAACCATATAAATGTGAGGGATGTGGAATGACTTTTATTCGTGTTATAGATCTTAGAGTACATCATAGAATTCATACTGGTGAGAAACCTTATGAATGTGAAGAGTGTGGGAAGGCCTTTAGTCGTGCCTCACATCTTGCTCAACATGAAAGAGTTCATACTGGTAAGAAATCCTATGTATGTCATGAATGTGGGAAGGCCTTTAGTCAAGGTGGAAGACTTAGAATACATCAGAGAATTCATACTGGTGAGAAACCCTATCAGTGTAAGGCATGTGGAAAGACTTTTAGTCAGGCCTCTCACCTTGTACAACATGACAGAATTCATACTGGTGAAAAACCCTATGAATGCAAGGAATGTGGGATGACCTTTAGTCGAGGTATAGATCTTAGAGTGCATTGTAGAATTCATACTGGTGAGAAACCATATAAATGTAAAGAATGTGGGAAGGCCTTTAGTCGTGCCTCAAATCTTGTTCAACATGAAAGAATTCATACTGGGGAGAAACCCTATGAATGTAAGGAGTGTGGAATGACCTTTAGTCGTGGCTATCAACTCATTCCCCATCAGAGAATGCATATTGGTTTGAAACCTTATGAATGTAATGAATGTGGAAAGGCATTTAGTCATGCTTCAGCACTTATTCAACATGAGAGAATTCATACTGGTGAGAAACCCTATAAATGTAAAGAATGTGGGAAAGCCTTTATTCATGGTGGAAGCCTTAGAATGCATCACAGAATTCATACTGGTGAAAAACCCTATGAATGTAAGGAATGTGGAAAGGCCTTTAGTCGTGCCTCAAACCTTGTTAGACATGAAAGAATTCATACAGGTGAGAAGCCCTATGAATGTAAGGAATGTTGGAAGGCCTTTAGTCATGTTGAAAGCCTTAGAATGCATCATAGAATTCATACTGGTGAGAAACCCCATGAATGTAAAGAATGTGGAAAGGCTTTTAGTAGTGGCCATCAACTTGCTATACATCATAGATTTCATACTGGTGAGAAACCCTATAAATGTAAGGAATGTGGGAAAGCCTTTAGTGTGTATGGACGACTTACTCGCCATCAGAGTATTCATAGTGGTGAGAAACCCTTTGAATGTAACAAATGTGGGAAGTCCTTTAGGCTTAGTTCAAGTCTTAAAGTACATCAGAGAACTCATACTGCAGAGAAACCTTATGAATGTAGGGACTGTGGAAAGGCATATATACGTAGTAGACAATGTACAGTATATCAATGAATTTATACCTCGGAGAAACAATTTGAATGAAAAGAATGTGGTAGAGCTTTTAGACATGGTTATACTGTGTAAACCACTCAGAATATAATGTTTGAAGTTCTTTAGTTGTGATCCAAATGTTCAGAGAACATTTTCAGTACACCAGAGAATCTTAATATATTTTATATAATACAAGAAAGGCTTCTCTGGCATTTCTCTCTTTATGGACTATCAAAATATTCATACTAGAGGAAAATTCAGAGAATATGGAAATCCCTTTCTTCTTTATGCTTTACGTAAAAAAGCCTTCCAGCACTTTCCAGTTACTGACTGTTAAACTTGAGAAAACCCATACCACAGAAAACCCGTAAATCTAACCAATGTGAGAAATCATTAGCCATGGTACATACCTTAAGCCTCATGATTGTCATTCCACTCTTTACAACTTACATGACATTGGAACATGTGTGTCCCAATTGGGACATTATGTGAAATTATGCCCTCTGGGAATCATTTGTAAATGGTGATAATAGTACATACATTATTGTGCTGTTGTCAGAATGAAGAAAACTTAGGAAACTATCTCACAAATAGTCAATGTTTAATAAGTATTAGCCACTATTTTTAATAATATCATTATTCATGTTGCTTTTATCAAATTATTATGAGGTAAGGTCCCGATAGGTGTAATGAATTTAGAAAAGCTCCATGTAACTACTTGTTCTTTTTGAATTTCAAATAATTATTTCTAGATAAAATCTAGTACAATGTAAAACATGAGAGAATTTAAAACACAAGAATTTTATTGGAGCAGGGCACACTAACTCATTTGCATATTGTCTTTGGCTGCTTTCAAACTACTATAGTAGAGTTGTGTAGTTGTGACAGAGGCCATATGCCTAAAATATTTACCACCCAGTCATTTACCAAAAACCTTGTCAATCCCTGGTTTAGAACAACATCCTTATCATTGTGTTCATGACTTTGGCTTTTTGAAGAGTACAGGAAAGTTAAAGTTGCCTTATCAACATTCTGGATTTTTTTTTTTATCATTTCCATATGAATCTTTTTTCTTGTTCTATTCCTTGTAGTTGCAGTAAATCTGAAGTCAAACCAAGAGGTTTCATTGGGTTCTGATTAAACATTTTTGGCAAGAATACTTAATAGGTGCTGTTGTATTATTAATAATTTCCACTATTAATAATGCTAAATGCTATTGCTTGGTTATACTGTGACTACTAGATCTAGCCATTGTAGAAATCCATTTTACAAGTAGTATAGTGTGGTGTATTTTTTCATCTTCTTTTGGAAATTTTAGTCTCATTGAATTAAATAGAAAATTAAATTTGAAATTAAGGCCTGTTCAGAAAAGAAAAATAATGGCTTATCTGTATATCAGCAGTTGTTGGATGTTGCCAAACTTCTACTCTTTGGAAATGTAGTACACTTCAGTGCACATAGGAAATCACAGTTGAAGGACATAACTTTGTTTTTGTTTACGATTCTATTTACAGAACCTAGTCAATGCTTGATATTTGGTAGGCATTGACAGATTGATAAAATAATGAGTAAGCATTCAACACAGAGCTAGAAAAATAAAAAAATAAGCCCTACGCCAATATAAGGAAGCATTTAATACAACTAAAATGATTAGTAACCAAAATAGTAAAAGTTCAAAAGTTTTGTTGTTGTTTTCTGTGAAAAGCAATAAATACATCTAGAAATAGATTTTAGTGATTTAAATGTAACAGTAATCTTGAACCAAGAGTTTTTTAACTTTTCTGTTAAAAATATATTAACATCAACAGTAAATATGGAGGAAGCATTTTTTAATGTAAGATAATGCTTAAGTTTATTCCAGTTTAATTAGAAATCTGGAGAATTATTTTCCTAGAAAATATAATTTGTCAAAATTGACTTAAGATGGTATTAGAAATTAAAAACTTTTTAAATTAAAAAAAAAAAAGGAAAACAATCTCTCCCTTCTAACAACAGCACTTAAACTAGGTACCATATCAGGTAACTTAAAGAAGAAAACTGTTTCTAATAAAATCTTTCCAAGTCATTGCTACATGGATGACTTAATACAATAACAAATCTCTATTTGGATAGGTCCTAAAAATCAAAAGCTAAATGAGTTTCCCTTATGAAACTAAATAAAGAAAATCTAAATACTTTATCAGCCAATTGAAACTAAGGATCTACTAAAAGAACTAGGAACTTAAAAAGGTTTTATCTAGAATATCCAAGCCTTAACTATTCTGCTTTAATTAAATCTGGATGAAGACAAAAGAATTGATACAACCCTAGTACTGTCTAGACTAGAGGTCAGCAAACTACGGTCTATTATGGCCTGTGGGCCAACTACCTATTGTAAGGTTTTACTGGAACACATGCTCGTTCATTTACATATTTTATGGCTGCTTTTTTGCAGCAACAGAGTTCAGTAGTTTCAATAGACACTGTATGGACCACAATCCTAAACTATCCGGCCCTTGCAGGAAAATTTCCTGACCTTTGGTCGAGATTCATCAATTTTTCTAAACTACTTGACTTAAGGAATGGATTGAATTTTATATATATATATATATATATATGATTTCTTCAATACAAAAGGCCCATTTTTTTTTCACATTTTACCATTTTCAATCACTTCTAGCCAGATAACCGTCATGAATTAGATTGCAATAAGTCAGAACATTACTCCTCCAGGGTACTCTGTGTTCATGTTTAATATAGAAACATACCTTTACACAAGAGTTTTTTAAATTACTATCCCCGGGAACACCATTAGTCCTTGGTGGCACTTTTAAAAAGGCTTCAATGTTTTAAACAAGTTTATGAAGTACTGAATACTAAAACTCCACCTCGGAAAAATGAAAAGCTTATCATCAGCCAAACAAATGAATAAAAGTTCTGTAGTAAAGAATGTTTTAGAATAACAACCCCCCATTCCTAATATCTATTAATATCTTTGGGAAATGTTGCCAAATCCAAAAGGTGTGACTCTAAGGTTGTAATTTTCAGTCATTATTTCATGTGGTTAGCCAGGATTGGATGTGAGCAAACAGCTTACATCGTGACCTGGAATTAGCTTCCTTTTTCTGAATGTAGGGCTGCTATTTTTCTACAAAAGGAAATACATTATAGCCCAATTGTTATATAAATGTATTCCAATGCAATTAAAACTTCTCTTTTGATCATTATGCAGTTGTTGGAAATTTTTCACTATTATAAAAGCAGTGAATAGCTTTTCTCATGTTTTCTAGTATATGTGAATAGCAGTCTCTAATTCTAATTGCTCAAGCATAGGTTATATACATTTTCAGCTTAGTTCATATTGCCAATTTGGTGAAATAAGTATGCTATATTTCTACTTCTGTATGTGTTTTAGTATTTATTTTTCTAGTCACTAGTGAGTTGAGTATTATTCATATATTTTTATTGACCAACTGTGTTTTTGGTGATTTTCCTTGTGACTTTTGCACATTTATTCTTTTTTTTCTTATTGATTTGTAGGTGTTTTAAAAATATATATCCAGGATCCAAATCCTTTACTTGTTTTGTATGGTGTCCTTATTATTTTCTAGATTTCTTATAGAGTTATGCTGTTTTCATGTATTCAATATTTTAAATTTGAATAAAGTAAATTTTCAGTCTTACCAAAAATTCTTGTTGTTTCTATTCATACTTTTATTAGACACGTCAGTTTTCTATACAACAGTCAAATTATCTGCAGGTTAAAATGAAAGTTCCTTTTCCAATATTTATATGAGTTATTTCTTTCCTTTTATTGAAATAGCTATTGCTATATTGCATATTGGTAGTCTAGTCCTCCAATTTAATGGAAATTACATCATTTCACCATTAAGCTAATGTTTGTGGTTGAGTAATATTTGTTATATTTAAGTAGTTTCCTAAATTAGAAGTGCCTCATTTTTTTTTTTCAAATTCAATTATCTATAGCTGTAGTCATATACTATTCTCCTTTAATTAAATGATGTAAAAATTAATACTTATAAATTTCTTTGATTTTAAAAAATTCCTGAAACAACCCAAGTCAGGGTTATCTAGGGAAACAGAACTGACAGGAGATATCTGTAAATATATGAGATTTTATAAAATTGTCTCATGCAACTTTGGGGATGCATGAATTCAAATTCCATAAAGCAGGCTGCAAGCCAGGGACTACAATGAAGGTCCCTCAATGAGTTCCCCAGGAGATGCTGTCTGAAGTAGAGGTGGGAATTCTCTCTCTGAATGCTATAATCACTTCTCTTTTGAAGGCTTTTAACTGATTGGATGAGACATAATCAGCCATAGATGCAGTCAACTCACTAATGAATAAAGTCCATGAGGGAAGCAGCTGTGGCTCAATCAGTAGGGCTCCCGTTTACCATATGGGAGGCCCCGGGTTCGGTTCCCGGGGCTTCCTGGTGAAGGCAAGCCCGCCCGCACGGCGTGGTTAGCTGACTCAGCAAGCACAAGCAGCAAGGGGGGGATAAATGAATAAATAAGTAAAATCTTTAAAAAATAAATAAATAAAGTAAATAACTAAATAAATAAAGTCCATGAAATGCCCTTGTATTACAATTAGCCCAGTGCTTGCTTGACAAACAACTGGGCACCATTATCTGGCCAAGCTAACACATCCCAACCATCACAGTCCACCGCTTGTCAATTTAGCAGCCATATACATCACCTTAAACCATACTTAAGCTATAAATAAAATAATAACAGACATATACACACATACACACATATATATATATATATTTCACCTAACAGTACACAACTGTTCTGCATACAACCAGAAATGCAGTAAATCCCTCCAGAATAGGGTGCAAGTCCTTGGGTAATCTTCACCGTTAAACTTGACATCCTTAAATATTATGACATGAAATTAATACAACTTCTGTCATATGACAAAGGGAAAAGATAGGGAAGAAAACAAAGCTACTCATTGTATTTACATATACAAACATACTCAATAAAACAAAGAAGAAATATTCATAACCTTTACATTCCTCATTTCTGTAACTAGTCACTCACTAGGTTGAAGTTCATATTTATCACTACCTTTTCCCGCTATCCATTCCATGTTCCCTTTACCCTCAGCAAGCACCTCAGCTGGCTGTGGTTCTTTGCCTGGTGGGATTACCCAAACTTTCATTCCTGAAGATTCTGGGCCATTGTTAGTCCTGCCTGGATTGGGTTGTTGCAATTTTCCATTGACTTTAATCACAAGGCACAGTAGTACTAGGAAACGCCCTAAGGCAGGGGTTCTTAACCTTTTTTGTTCCACGGACTCCTTTGCTAGTCAGGTGAAAACCAGGGACCCCCTACTAAGTCCACACTATACTGTGTATTATTTAATAAATATCACACCCACACCAGCACGTCCCCACAAGAATGTTTTGTTTTTATTTCAATTCAAGCTCACGGACCCCTGGTTAAGAAACTCTGCCCTAGGGGATCTCCTGTATGTCAGGAAAAGTCTTCTTTATAGCCATTGTGTAGGTGCAGTCCTGTTTTCCCTTGATAGGCTCATTCACCGCAGCCAGTACAGTAATTCCTTTCTTTGCCTGTTGATTCAGAGGCACAAGGAACCCAAAGTGGCTAGCTGGCAGTTTTAACTTCCAGTTCAATGGAATCATTGTTGTGTTCCTTGGTGGGAGCACTCCTCCTTTTGGAACTAAGACCTGTAGACCAGCAGACCTTAAGGTTGCAGGGACAGAAAGCAAAAATTTTCCTAGTGGATCACTAGGGTTAATAATGAGTGGTGCCACTTCCATTTCTACCACTTGATTCCTGGACCCATGAATCCTGGCTATGGGAGAAGCACTCCATAGAATGGATGTTGATTTAGAGCATACATAGCCTTCTGGAAAACAATGCCCCAGCCCTGCAAGGTATCGCCACCTAGTTGGTGCCATAATTGAGTCTTCAAAAGGTCATTCCATCAATCCAGCTGCTTCAGGATAATGGGGAACATGGTAAGACGAGTGGATTCCATGAGCATGTGCCCATTCCCACACATCATTTGCTGTGAAGTGAGTTCCTTGACCAAAAGCAATGCTGTGTGGAATGCCATGGTAGTGGATAAGACATTTGGTAAATCCACAGATGGTAGTTTTGGAAGAAGCATTGGATGCAGGGAAGACAAACCCATATCTGAAATATATGTCTATTCCAGTTAGAACAAATTGCTGCCCCTTCCATGATGGAAGTCATCCCAGGTAATCAACCAGGTAGCAGGCTGATCACGTGGGGAATGATGCCATATCAGAGGCTAAGTGTGGGTCTCTGCTGCTGGCAGATTGGCACTCAGCAGTGGCTGTAGCCAGGTCAGCCTTGGTGAAAGGAAGACCATGTTGCTGAGCCCACGCATAACCTCCATCCCTACCACCATGGTGACTGTTCATGAGCCCACTGGGCAGTGACAGGAGTGGCTGGGGAAAGAGGCTGACCCCTATCCAAAGAATCTTATCCACTTGATTAAAATATTCCTCTGAAGTCACCATCTGGTGAGCATTCGCATGGGGACACAAATATCTTCATGTTTTTTCCCACTCAGAAAGGTTTATCCACATACCTCTTCCCCAGACCTCTTTGTCACCAATTTTCCAATCATGTTCCTTCCAAGTCTCTGACCATCAATCTAAACCATTGGCAACAGCCCATGAGTCAATGTAGAAAGGCACCTCTGGCCATTTCTCCTTCCAAGCAAAATGAACAACCAAGTGCACTGCTCAAAGTTTGGCCCACTGGAAGGATTTCCCCTCACCACTGTCCTTCAGGGACATCCCAGAAAAGCAGTGCTGCTGCTGTCTACTTTCGGGTGGTACTTGCATATGGTGCAGAACCATTTGTAAACCAGGCCCAAGTTTTCTTCAGTCAACTGATTGTAAGGAATTTCCCAAGTGGCCATAGTTGTGGGCTGGGAAAGATAAGGTAATGTGGCAAAAGTGTGGCCATGGTCATTTGGGCTACTTTCTTATGAAAATTGTGCCTTCAGGATCCACTTGAGACCTATCACGTATATACGACTTCCACTTTATGATGCAGTGCTGCTATGAATGCCCAACTTTATGGTTTGGCAGATCAGACCATACCCAGATCATGTTACATAACTCAGGTCTCATGGTAACTTGGTAGTCCATAGTTATGTGGTTCAATCTCTACTAAGGACAAGTAGCAGGCCAAAAGCTGTTTCTCAAAAGGAGAGCAGTTCTCAGCAGAGGATGGCAGAGCTTTGTTCCAAAACCTTAAGGGCCTGCCAAAGGCTCCAGACAGCATCTCTATTTGCTACTGCCACTTCCAGCACCATTGGATCTGCTGGACCATATAGCCCAAGGTGGCAGTGCAGCCTGCACAGCAGCCTGGACCTGTTGCAGAACCTCCTTTTATTCTAGTCCCCACTCAAAACTAGCAGCTTTTCTGGTCACTTGGTAAATGGGCCAGAGTAGCACATCCAAATGAGGAATATGTGGTCTCCAAATTTCAAAGAGGCCAAATAAGCATTGTGCCCCTTTTTTAGTTGTAGGAGGGGCCAGATGCAACAGCTTATCCCTCACTTTAGAAGGGATATCGCAACAGCCCCACACCACTGAACACCTAGAAATTTCACTGAGGCGGAAGGCCCCTGTATTTTTGTTGGATTTATCTCCCATCATCTGACACACATATGCCTTACCAACAAGTCTAGAGTCATTGCTACTTCTTGCTCACTAGGTCCAATAAACATGTTATCATCAATATAATGGACCAATGTGATGTGGGATGGAGAGACGATCAAGATCCACGTGGACAATATTATGACACAGGGCTGGAGACTTATACCCTTGAAGCAGGAAAGTGAAGGTATACTGCTGGCCTTGCCAGCTGAAAGCAAACTGTTTCTGGTGGTCCTTACTAATGGCAATTGAGAAAAAAGCATTTGCCAGATCAATAGCATACCAGGTCCCAGAGGATGTGTTGATTTGCTCAAGCAATGATACCACATCTGGGACAGCAGCTGCAGTTGGATTACCCACCTGGTTGTTTACGGAGGTACAGGGGATCAAACCTGGGACCTCGTATATGGGAAGCAGGCATTCAACCACTTGAGCTACATCTGCACCCTGGAGACTTTTTGGTTTGTTGACTTGTTTGTTTTTTTAAAGACTTATTTTATTTTTATTTATCCCCCCCCCATTGTTTTTTGTGCTCGCTGCCTGCTCTCTGTGTGTTCTTCTGTGTCTGCTTCTCTTCTCTTTAGGCAGCACCAGGAACCGATCCTGCAACCTTCCAGAGTGGAGAGAGGTGCTCAATCTCTTGCGCCACCTCAGCTCCCTGGTCTGCTGCATCTCTTATTGTCTCTCTTCTTTGTCTCTTTTTGTTGTGTCATCTTGCTTCACGAGCTCTCTGCGCATGCTGGCACTTTGCGTGGGCCAGCACTCCTGCGCAGGCCAGAACTCCTGCACGGGCCAGCACCCCACATGGGCCAGCTCTCCATTCGGGCCAGCTCACCACATGGGCCAGCTTGCCTTTCACCAGGAGGCCCCGGGAAGTGAACCATGGACCTCCTATATAGTAGACAGGAGCCCAATCACTTGAGCCACATCCACTTCCCAACTTGTTTTTAATGTTAGACTTTAATCACTTTAAAATAAGCATCTTTTTTCATAATCCCCTCAGTTTAAGTTAAATATCAGGTGTTTCTGGCAATACTAGTTGAAACACCTTTGAAATATTTGAAATATTAATATTTACATTAACTCCTCTGGACAGGCATAAAATTCAGTTTGGTTGCTCAAAAAGGTTTAGATAATTCTCAGCAAACATATTGACACTGTTAGCATCTTTCATGACTGAGAAGTTCTAAGAGTTAATATTTAGAAATATACACTAATTAGAAATTCTCAATAATTTAGTAATATTAATATTTAGAGTAACTCACTAATATTTGTCTTTTCTCAGTCAATTATTAATATTTAAATTTATCATTTTATTAAACATCAAACAATCACCATTTCTATAAATACTTGGTCTATTTATACAACCAGTTAACCAAATCTTAAAGATTTAACAAATTAATTGTCTAATTATTTAGTGACCAATTACAATCTTAATCTCTTTTAAATATCTGCTGAAAAATCATAAACTTCATATAAGTTTTTTTAAACATCACCTAAAATCTGTGTATGGTTAATTTCATGTGTCGACTTAGCTAGATTATGCTGCCCAGTTGTTTGGTCAAGCAAGCACTGGCCTGGTTGTTACTATGAGGGTATTTCATAAATGGATCTAAATCAGTCAGTTTGCATCTATGGCTGATTGAGTGCATCTATGGTTGACTACAACTACAATCACTAAAAGAAATTGTGTCTTCAGCAATGAGAGGATTCTCTTCACCCAACCGGTTGGAGGCATTAAAAGGAGAACTGAGGATTTCAGCAGTCAGAAAGAATTTTTATGAGCCAGCTTCTCTTAGGAAATTCATCATCATCTTTATCGAGTTTCCAACTTGTAGCCTGCCCTATGGAATTCAGACTTACCAATCCCCTCCCATAGTTGCATGAGCCAATTCCTAAAATAAATCTCTTTAATATTTACATAAATATATATATATATTTCTTTTTCTCTGGAGAACCCTGAGTAATATAATCTATAAGAGTATAGACAACATTCACAAAATATTGAAGTGTTTTCAAAACTGATCAGTGAACTTAAAATAATTTCTTTTCAAAAGTATTATTAATACTATGGATTCAATTTTTTTCTCTATTTTTGTTATATTTTACTTATATGCTAATTCCTTTCTAGTTTTTCTTCCTTGAGTTTATTTTTATATTTTATATTTCAATATCATACTTGAAAGGCAAAGTGACAGGATTTGAGTTATCAAGCACTTGTTTCTTGGTCAGATCACTGGAGCTGGTCAGAGCCAATGTGATCCCGAGCCCTTTGGGGCCTTTATTAATAATCAAGATATATAAGTTAAGTTGTAGAACATTTAAATCACTGTCTGTTATTATGAATTAAACTTTTATCAAACTCTTTTTTCCACAACCTGAACCTGTATGCCCTGAATTCCAGAATCTCATTTCAGTTCAGTCTTTTGCACCAGCAATGGTATTCAGGAAATCACAGGGTCCCAGTTGTGCTTTGTTGCTTTAGTCAGATTTAAACCATTATCTTTAGTGTCCCTAAAAAGGCAATCTTTGTTGTAGTTGTAACCCATTATTTCTCTCTCTCATATGTTCATAGATCTTCCTCTTGTTAGTTGGACTAATGACCAATCAGATTAAGAACTGCATTTATTGCTGGTAGGTGTGGCCCTGGAACAAATTATAGTCAATAAGCTGTTGTTAGCATTCTGCAGCGATTTCTGGGTGCCTTTCTTAAAAATACTCTGATCATGCCATTTGCCACCCCCTTCCCCTTTCTCCTTGTTGATGTCTGAATACATATATTTAATATCCCTGATGATAATACACTGTTTCCTAATATGTGGATGTTAGGAGAGGCAATCTGCCATAGGCCCTGAGCATTCTTCCTGGATATGCCTAAAATACAAGGCCTGACTATTCTACCCAGAGCATTTGTCAAGGGTGTGCTTGTAGCAAGTTAACTTGAGGGAAGAGGTAATGTCTCATCCTAGACAAAGGGCATACTTTCTTATAGGCTGCTATAAAGTGGCAGGGTCCCCAGGCCCAGTAACAAAACCCTGTGTCTGCAGGTATCCATCTAGGCCCCCCTGCTTCATACCTTAGGGGCCTGGAGGGCATGGGGAACTGATGCATAGATGAAGTTCATCATGCTGCTTTGCTTGGCGTGCCAGGAGTAATAAAGTCCTTTGTTACTGACCCAGGAATCTCATGTCTTCTGCCAAGATCCATGAAACAATAATAGGCTAGCTTACTATCTTGGGTAGTAAATAGGGTAAATCTCAGACCCTTCAGAGACCTTGACAATGTACGTGTCTGTATGTATATTACACATAAAAGTATATTTTTAGATCCATGACAGAATAGTCCTGACTTCTATCTCCAAAACTGACTGATTTGAAAAAGCTCTCTACAACCCTAAACATATTGAACAAGTCTAAACAGTTCCTTTCCTTAGTACCAAAATCTGAAAACAAGATACTGTGTTCCAAGTATAATTTTTACCCTTAGCTTTCTGAAGTTAATATTGGGGGCAGTGCACCTTACATGGTCCTGGAGGAAAGATTCTATTCCCATTTTCCACCAGTTTTATCATCCACTAATTTGTCAGCACTTCCCAAACTTTCCCTGGTTCCCTCGAATCCCCTGTTCTGTGCTGAGGGGGACCAAGGCCCCCTTTCCTCTGCTATTACTGATTTCCCCTTGCCTGTGCATTTAGAAACAAATATACCGATGGATATGCCTTCAAAGAACTGTCAGGAGACATGTAAAATCACAATTCAGTGTGAGAAGCTGGGGGATTAGATAGCACATGGATGTGAAATTGTATGAGTTGGCAGTTAAGCCTAATCTTAAAGAACATGTAGTCTTCTCTTAAATGAAGTGGGGCAGACTAGATAAACTGAAAGAATCTTCCCCTACCAAACATCTATTAGCAGTGGATACAGCCATCCTTTTAAATGCA
>JAKSZT010054566.1:840685-896345 GCA_026826555.1 Tolypeutes matacus | reverse complement strand
AGTGTGGCTCTTGCATCTGAGCAGATAAATGAGGATTTCTCATAATCTCATTCATTGCAAGAGTTACCCAAGATATGTATGACAATCTCTCAAATGTTCTAACAGATAGAGAAAAAGGGGAGGGGGGAGTCACTCCTGTAGAATTGGGTGGGACCAGTCTGGGACAGAATAGAAAGAAGCTGCTGAGGAGGAGTTATTAGTGTCCCTAATGACTTGAGGGAGGGTGGGGAGCTCAAGATGGACTCCAGGAGTGCATTTGTTGCAATTACTTTTTAATCTGTATGCCTTTTATTGCCTTTTCTTGGCTTTCCATTTACTATAAATGCCAATAAAATGTTGAGTATAAGTGGAGAGCATGGTCATCCTTTTCCAATTCCAGATCTTATTGGAACAGTGTTCACTATGTTATTAATGGAATTCTTTTGTAGATGTACTTTATCAAATAAAGAGAATTCTAATTCCTACTTTGCAGAGACATATTTTCAAAAGGGTTATTAAATTTTGTCACTTATTTTGCCCACGTCTTTGCAATAATCACATGGTTTTTCTCCTTAGTGGAAAAAAAAATTGAATTGAATGTTAATTAAACTTGCATTTCTGGAACAAATCCCAGGTGGTCTTGCTAGATGATCCTTTTATTGGTTGTACGTGATTTCCTAAAATGTTGTTAAATATCTTATGTTTATATTCATGAGGGATAGTAATTTGTGTATTTCTTTTTTTTTTTAACATATATTTTAAAAGATGCTTAGATTATAGTGATGAGATAATGCTGTCCTCATAGAATGACTTCGGAAATTTGCCTCCTTCTTTATTCCCTCAAAGAGTTTGCGTAACACCAATAAAATATCTTCCTTATATGCTGATAGAATTAACTTGGAATACAATTTGGATCTGCGTTTTTCTTTGTGGAAAGAAAATTTGTGGAAAGGTGTTTACAATCACTTGTCATCCTTTTGATGTCTGTCAGATCTGTAGTGATTCCCTCCTTTTTTTTTTTAAAGATTTTATTTATTTATTCATTTATTCCCCCCCTTGCTGCTTGTGCTCGCTGGGTCAGCTAACCACGCCGCGCGGGCGGGCTTGCCTTCACCAGGAGGCCCCGGGAACCGAACCCGGGGCCTCCCATATGGTAAACAGGAGTCCTACTGATTGAGCCACAGCCGCTTCCCGATTCCCCCCTTTTTGAAATTGGTATTGGTCATTTTGAGTTGTCTTTTGCTTTTTTGATCAATCTTTCTAGAAGATTATCAATTTTATTAATCAGTTGAATATCCACTTTTAACTTTGTTAATTTTCTCTACTGTATATTTTCTATTCTGATTCTATATATATTACTTATTAATTTTTTTATTTCCCACTCCTGAGATGGCTCCATCATCTGTTTGCTCATTGTTTTGCACTCATTGCTCACTGTGTCTGCTCATTGTGTCTGTTTATTTTCATTGAAGTCACTGGGAACTGAACTCGGGACCTCCCATGTGGGAGGCAGGCACCCAACTGCTTAAGTCACACCCATTCCCCTCTATATTTACTTTTTTTAAATATACAATATCTTTTTTTTAAAAAGATGCTTAGATTACATAACTGTTACACGAAAATTACAGGGATTTCCCTGTTCCCCACCTCTCACACCTCCCACAACATCCCACATAAACATCTTTCATCAGTGTGGCACATCACCTGCAATGGATATACACATCTTGAGGCTCTGCCACCAAGCATGGACCATAGTTCACATTATAGACCACACTCTCTCCCACACAGTTCTGCATGTTATATGCTAATGTAAAAAGGCCTATATCTGTGGTTGCAATGTCACTTAGGATAACTCCCAAGTCCTGAAAAAGCACCTGTATTACACCTGCTTTTCCCTTCCATGCCCCAAAAGTGTCCAGTGGCCACTGGCTCATCCTCACTGTTGTAATTTTTTCCATTGCTTGAATCACATTATGTCTACAACAGAATACCATTAAGTCCATTCTAGTCCATAGCTCCCCCCCAGTCCTGAGGAGTTTGGGATGGTGATGTCCACTCCACCTCCAAGTGAGAGAGGACTTATACCCCATGGATACAGTGGATAGGATTATCCCGCCTGCAGCTGCAGTCTCTCTACATTCCCTGAGATGGCCGTTGTCCATCATCGTCTCCTCACCAGGTGACTTGGGTGAGTCCATTGAGCTGTAGAGTAGGAGTTGCAGCTCCACTGAGATTCCATGCACAGCTGGCACATGGGCAAGGCAGAGGCACGAGTCTCTGGAAGTACACCTACAAACTCCAGCATCACATATAGGTTTGAATAGAAGGGACTGATGGACCATGTGCAGGGAGGACTTATTTGAGTCCAACTCGGTCACTCTCAGGAGCACAGATTCCAAAGTAGAGCCCACTGATAAGGCTTCAATCTCTGGAGCTATCCCCCCTTATGTAGGACCTGGGTGTCTCCAGAGCCCTCAGGAGCCCCTCTGTGTGGGGTGATAGCCACTTTGGTGTTCTATGAGATCCTACTGAGGTGTGTGTAAGCGATACCTCTGGGATGACCTCCCAACTCTCTTTGAAGTCTCTTAGCCACATGAACTCATTTGTCTTTACCTTTTCCCCATTTTATTTAAGGTCTTTTTCCAGTTGTATTGCCAGCTGGCACTTGGTATTAATCCCTTGTTGCCAGGGAGGCTCATCCCTGGGAGTCATATCCCACGCTGGGGGGAAGGTAATGCATTCATATGCTGAGTTTGGCTTAGAGAGAGGCCACATTTGAGCAACAAGGAGGCTCTCAGGTGGCAACCCTTAGGCACTCCATAACGGTAGGCTAAGTTTCAATTACAAGATCAAAGACTCATAAGGCTAGTCATCAATAACAAGAACCCATTAGTGGACGATCCTCCTTTGCCAGACTGCCCCTGCACTCGGGGGACAGTTGCTGCTCCCTTGGGGAATGTGGCAGAGCTCTCCAGGCTGGGAATTCAGTATTCCCTCATTATTGAGTGATTGTCTACCCACTGTGACCATGTCCAACCCCTTGATCATTTGAACAATTTTATATATCTTTCATGTATATTCAGGTGAACTTCCTCCCGTGAAAACACCATCCCAGACACCCCCCACCAATTATCCTCTCCTGCCCCCTCTGTAACCCTTCTGTGATCCAAACCTTCCTTGAAGATGAAGCCCATATAATAGCCAAATACAATTAATAGGAAAATGAAATAATAAAGAAAAATTTAAGAATAAGAGATAAAATACATGGAAACTTAAAAAAACACTAGAAATAAAATTAAAGGATTGGGATATTCAAAAAGTGGGAAAAAACAAAAAAATTAAAAAAAAATTTTTTTTCTCTTTTTAACATTTTTCCTTTTATCACTCCATTATTGGGTGTCCAGTCTGTACTGTGGCACCTTTCCCCTCTCACTCCACAGTGTCTCATGAATTATCATTTAATTTTCAAAGAAGTTTTAGGTCACAGCAAAGTCACACACAGAATAGTCCCCCACTATAATTGGAGAGGCATTTATTTCTCCACTTAGTTTTTCCAGAGTTTGCCTCATGCATTTTGAGGCACCCCGATTAGGTGCATAAATGTTTATGATTGTTCTCTCTTCTTGAGAGATTACACCATTTATTAATGTATAGTGTCCATTTTTGTCCCTTACAATAGTTTTGCATTTAAAGTCTATTTTGTCTGATATTAGAATAGCTACTCCTGCCCTTTTTTGGTTATTGTTAACTTGTAAAATTGTTTTCCAGCCATTCTCTTTCAGCCTCCTTGAATCCCTGGGTCAAAGGTGGGTTTCTTGTAGGCAGCATATAGATGGATCATATTTCCTTATCCATTCTGCCAATTTGTGTCTCTTGAGTGGTGAATTTAATCCATTAACATTCAGTGTTATTACTTGCAATGAATTTCTTACTTCAGCCATATTTTCTTTGGGCTGATGTATGTCATATGTTGTTCTGTTTCTGTTTTGTTTTTTTAGTTGTTTTTAAACTCTCCTCCAACTCTCTCTCTCCCTTGTTTTTTTCCTTTCAACTTGAACTTCCTTTAGTATTTCTTGAAGTGCAGGTTTCTTATTGGCATACTCTCTTAATTTCTGTTTATCTGTGAATATTTTGAACTCTCCATCATTTTTGAATGCCAGTTTTGCTGGATAGAGAATTTGTGGCTGGAAGTTTTTTCCTTTTAGTACTTTGACTATTTCATACCACTGTCTTCTTGCCTCCATGCTTTCAGATGAGAAATCAGTACTTAATCTTATTGTGCTTCACTTGTATATGATTGTTCTCTTTTCTCTTGCTGCCTTGAGTATTTTCTCTTTGTCTTGAGCATTAGACAGTTTGACAAGTATATGTTTTGGAGTTGGCCTGTTGGGATTTATACTATTTGGGGTGTGCTGTGCTTCCTGGATCTGCACATCCATCTTTCTCAATAGGGCTGGGAAGTTTTCAGCCATTATTTCCTTCAACACTCCTTCTGTTCCCTTTCCCTTCTCTTCTCCTTCTGGGATGCCTATAATGCATATGTTTGAGTGTTTTGTGTTGTCGGTTAAATCCCTGAGTCCCTGCTGGATTTTTTCTATCTTTTTGTCTATCTGTTCTACTATCTGTTTGATTTCAGATGTATTTCTTCCACATCACTAATTCTTTCTTCTGCCTGTTCAAATCTGCTGTTATGTGAATCTAGCGTCTTTTTTATTTCTTGGATTGTGCCATTGATCACCATCATATCCGTTATCTTTTTATGTATGTTTACAATTTCTTCAGTATGTTCTCCCAGTGTGTTCTTAATATCCTTAATCTCTTCCTTCACTTCACTAAGTTGGTCCATGATATTTGTTTGGAAAGCTTTGATTAGTTGTTTGACGTCCTGCATCTCTTCCTGGTTTTTAGTTTGTTCATTGAACTGGTCCATGTTCCTGTTTCTCAGTGTGGTTTGTAATTTTTTTGTTGCCCTCTTGTCATCATTTTATCTTGATGGGTTTATTTGGTTGATTAGTTTCTCTCTTTGCTCTGGAGTTTTATTTAGCTGGTGGTTCTGTGTGTGTGTTAAGTTTTCTCTTTGACACTTTTTCTTCTTATTTTATTTCCTTGCTTCTTTCTGTGTTCCCTTGGAACCAAAAGATTAGGGCCAGAGGAATAGAAAGATGTGAGAAAGGAAGAAGGATAATAGTAATATTGAAAAAAGTTAGAAGAGGGGCCGTATAAGACTTCGTAAAATGAATATTTAACTCATGTAGGCAGTGTAGAGTAATAGGAAAAAAAGTGGAGTATCTACAATGGACTGGGATACCAAATAGAGGAAAATATATATAATGATTTAAAAGGCTAGAATGATATAAGGAGAGAGAGGAAGAGTAAAGAAAGGGCTGAAAGGAAAAAGTTAATATTAAAAAATGAAGAAAACAGAATAGATAGAATAGAAATTGACACCCTTGAAGTTGTGGGCTAATGAAAAAACGTGGTATGTAAGAACCACAACAGAAAGCAGAAGGCAGAAAGATGAAGGAAGTAAAAGAGATAGCATTGGGAGATAAAATCAATATAGACAGAGAATGGGAAATCATGGAAGAAGCACAGCAAAGAAGAGACAAGCTAACAGCACCTAATTTAAAATAAAAAATAAAAATAAAGAAAGAAGAAAAATAAGGGGGGAGAAAAGAGGAAAGAAAAGCAAGAGACAACAAATAAACAAAGAAAAACAACTAACCACACAAGCAAGCAGTCAAACAAAGCTAAGGAAGAACAGTGTTCCTTCTTGGGCCCTTGTGGAACCTCTCAGCCTACTTGTGTTCATCAATCAATTGCCCTGCAAGGTTTTATCTGCAGGTTTTGAGGCAGATTTTAGTTATTAAAATAAATTTGAAAAGAAAAATTCTTTTTTTATTTTTTAAAGTGACTTTCTTTTTTTGTGTGTGTGTGTGAAATAAGGGACCCAAAATATGTCTTCTTCTAGATCACCCCCTTCACTGAGGGGACCCTAACTAGGCTCGTGGACACTAATCAAGCACCTCCCACTTCCTGGCCTCCCCAGGGGAGCTGAAGCTCTGATGCTAGTCTGTGCAGAACGATAAAATTGGCTGACTCCGCCCCCTCTGGGGCCAAGCCTGAGTATCAAGGGGCTGGTGGGTAAATCAGGCTTCCTCAGTAGATTTGCCTTTCCCCTCAGCCTGGTGCTGCTTCAAGCCAGCTTATCTCCCCAAAGCTATGAGGGGTTCCAGGCAGCCAAATCCACAGAAAGGAAACCCCTCTCTACCTTCTGTCAGAGCCCTCCCACTCTCTGAGAATGCTCCCTCTCCCCGGGTTGCCAGCGGGGGTTGGGGCATATCCCTGGGGAGCTAGGTAAATCAACCTTCCTCAGCAGATTTGTTATTCCCCTCAGCCTGGTCTTGCTTCAAGCCAGCTATTTTGTTCCCCAAAGCTGCAAGGGGGTCCAGGCAGCAAAATCCACAGGAAAGCCCTCTCAACCCTCCACCAGAATCCTCCCACTCTCGGAGAACGCTCCCTCTCACTGGGTTGCCGGTGGGAGTCGCAGCTCAAACCAGCCTTTTTCCCTGAGGGTGGGGCTCAGCCGTCTGTGTTTACCACCACAAGCAGGGAAAAAACTCACGAATCCTTTCACAGAGTAATCTGCACTGTCCAGCTCCCTCCAGAGTGATGTTCCTAAGGTTCTTGCTCTGTGCACCCCAGCACAGACTCCTGGGTAGGACCCTGTCTCCACCAATCAACCGTTTTCAGAGAGCGATTCAGCAATGCCCTCTAAACCGACGTCATCTTCCCCCTGTACTCCTCTGCCATATCCTCTTGATCACACTTGCTCTTCTATTTTTAGAATGCTTTTGGCTATTCAGGTGCATTTTCCTTCCAAAGAAATTTGGTAATTGCCTTTTCTATTTCTGTAAAGTAGGCTGTTGGAATTTTGATTGGTATTGCATTGAATCTATAAATTGGTTTGGGTAGTATTATCATCTTCATAATATTTAGTCTTCCAATTCATGAACACAGAATGTCTTTCCAATTTTATAGGTCTTCGTTGGTTTTTTTTTTTGGCATTGTTTTGTGGTTTTCTACATATAGGTCCTGTATTCTTTGTTTAAATTGATTTCTAGGTGTGTGAGTTTTTGTTGTTATTGTAAGTGGAATTTCCCCCTCTTCAGATTGTTCAGTACTAGTGTAGAGAAACATTACTGATTTTTGCATGTTGATCTTGTATCCTGTCACTCTGTTGAACTCTTTTATTAGCTTAAGTAGCTTTGTTGTAGATATTTCAGAATTTCTAAATATAGGATCATGTCATCTGCAAATAATGAGAGGTTTACTTCATCTTTTCCTATTTGGATGCCTTTTATTTTACTTTTTCTTTTCTACATGCTCTAGATAGAAGTTCTAGCACAATGTTGAATAACAATGGTAACAGTGGGCGTCCTTGTCTTGTTCCTGAGTAGAGGGAAAGCTTCCGATCTTTTCCCATTGAGTATCATGTTGGCTGCGGGTTTTTCATATATGCCCTCTTTCAGATTTTCCTTCTACTTCTATCTTTCAAATTTTTTATATCAAGAAAGGATGCTGGATTTTGTTGAATGCCTTTTCTACATCTGTTGAGATAATCATGTGGTTTTTTTTCATTCAATTTGTTAATATGGTGTACTACATTAATTGATTTTCTTTTGTTGAACAACCTTTGCATATGAAAAAAAATCCACTTGGTTGTGGTGTATAAATCCTTTAATATGCTGTTGGATTCCATTTTCAAGTATTTTGTTGAGAATTTTTGCATCTATGTTCATTAGAGAGATTGGTCTCTGATTTTCTTTTCTTTTAGTGCCTTTATCTAGCTTTGGTATTAGGGTGATGTTGGCTTCATAAAATGTGTTGGGTAATTTTCCCTCCTCTTCAATTTTTTGGAAGAGTTTAAAAGGATTGGTGTTAATTCTTCTCAAAATGCTTGGTTGAAATCACTTGTGAAAACATCTTGTCTTCGACCTTTCTATGTTGGAAGATTTTTGATGGTGGATTTAATCTCTTGAACTGTGATTGGTTTAAGTTCTTGTATTTCTTGTAGCATCAGTGTAGGTTGGTTGTGTGTTTCTAGAAATTTGCCCATTTCATCTAAGTTGTCTAGTTTGTTAGCATATAGTTTCCCAAGATCCGCTTATGATCCTTTTTATTTCTGAGGGGTCAGTTGTAACTTCATTTCTGATTGTATTTATTTGCATCTTCTCCCCTTTTTTCTTCATTAGTCTAGCTAAGTATGTGTCAATTTTATTGATTTTCTGAGAGAAACAACTTTGGGTTTGTTGTTTTCTCTATTGTTGTTGTTCTTCTTCTTCTTCATTTCCTTTATTTCTGCTCTAATCTTTATTATTACTTTCCTTCTCTTTGGTTTGGGAATGGTTTGATGTTCCTTTTCTAGTTTCTGTAGTTGTTTAGTTAGATATTTGATTTTAGCTCTTTCTTTTTTCATATAGTGGTTTAGGGGTATAAATTTTCCCCTCAGGACTGCTTTGACTGCATCACATAAGCTTTGATAAGTTGTGTTCTCATTTTCATTCATCTCTATATATTTACTAGTTTCACTTTCAATTTCTTCTTTGACTCACTCATTATTTAAGAGAGAAAGCACACATGGCTCCAGGACTTGGAGAGATGCTCGAAAGATCATTGGAGAAGATGGTGACCAATGTTTTGACCAACCAGAATGTGGGAGTGGGTGGTAGGTGTTGGGGCAGGGGCATAGGGAGATGAATGAGAGAAGGGGGAAGCAGAATGTGGGGGAAAACTGATGTCTTCTGTGGTGGCTGACTGAAAGGAAAAAGTGGGGTTAAACTATAGCTGGCACTGCTTGGTCTTTCCTCCCCTACTTTAACACAAGACCTGCTGCGTCCACATCAGAACACCTGGGTGTGCCAGTAATTACAGGAGACAGAGGCAACTCTGGTTTACTGAGTTGCTGTCACTCCTACCTTGACTTCCCACAAGTTAGCCCCTGCCCTGGTAGAGTCAGGGTTCCTTCCACCTCTGGCTTTGATGAGACTCTGCCCTCCATTGACCCCAGAGAAAAAGGTTGGGGACTCACAGGCCCTGTTACCTGAGGCTCCTGTCCCTAGTTAAGATGCTGAGGAGCATACCGACATGGTGCACTGGGGTAAAAGTTATGCATGTTCCTGGAATTAGTCTTGAACTGACCTGAACACTTCCCCTGACATTTGCAGAACTGAACAGTGCTTACTCCTCTGCTCAATTGGAGCACCTACCCCACACACATATCAGATGCATTTGGTTCCAAACACCTGAAAAGAGCAGTGGGAAGTCCCTAAGTGCTAGAAAATTCTGCTGGGCCTGGGACACTCAGCCTGGTCCTCTACCCTTTGGTGTCTTTTCTTCGTGTGCTTTTTCTGTCATGCATGTATTATAAGCACCTGGCTGAACAGTATTTAGTTTGCCTTGTATGAGTAAGTAGCTAGGACCTGTCTCCAAATTTCTTACTACACTCTTGGGAGCTTAAAACTCACATTACCCTTCAGGGAAAAGTTTCTCAAGGAGCTTCTACCCTCTTCCCACTGGCCAGCCATATCTACTCATTACCTCAGCTGCCCAATTTCCCCTTCTGGCTGGGAATTCTCCAGTGCCCCTGGGCCTCTTCCCTGTTGGTAAGTGGTCTTGCTGGATCCCATGCTTTTACTCCTAGATTGTGTATCATGCCTAAGAAGAGATATAGGAACTGACAGGTGCAATGCTAATCTCAGTCTCTTCCCTAGATATAATGGCAGAAATCTCTGAAGAAGCTGGTGGTATCTGCTTGCAAATCAAAGACATGTAGTCACTCAGAAATGGTGAAGTTCTCTCTTTCAAGAGGCAAATATACACTCCTCCATTTCTCCCTTGAGCAGGAAGTCACCACTATGAGGCTGGAGCCCTCCAATTACTCCCTAGAACCTTGCCCAATGTAGACAGAGCTTAAGACACTAAGAGCAAGAAGGAAAAGGATAGAAAAGGAAGATAATAAAATCATGACCAAAAGGCAGAACTATCAGAGAAGAGTCCCCATGACAGTGGGAGTGGACCAACAGCATCTAGGCTCTGGTAAGCCAATGGAGTCCTCTCTTCCTGTAGTCACAGTCCTGGGTCTCTGAATAGACACCTGCACTCCAGGTACCCAGAAAAAGACACTTGAGGAAGAAAGCTCAGGTGCTCTCTATGAGCTCCTTCACCAAAAGCCTCATCATCAGATCATAATCCCTGATGGAGATGTCCTGCCTCTTTGTAGGAGTGACCAGGTGTGGCAGGAGTATCAAGCCCCACTGAAACTTGCTTGCAGCTGCCAAAGAGGTGGACAAAGGTAATGTTTGATGAAGATTATTGGCCAAAGTCTCCTGACTCACTGATGTTCCAGAAGACACAGGGGGGAAAGTTTTCATATACTCTGTCAGTGAGGAATTCCTCACCCACATCTTCCAGCTGTAGTCCCTATATGGAAAATTTCAATGTCATTGCTGCTGCCACTGCTAATTTTGTGGAGTCAAGGTGGCTGCCCCCAACTCCTAAGCTTCCTTGTGTAGTCATTGCTGAAGACCTAGGCTTGGAGAAGACACAAGGTCTTGGAGGATAAAACTGAGGCCGCTTCAGACAGCAGCCCACTTAGCCTGCTATTTTTCTCCCTGCTTGCTGTGGGGATTCAGATACCCCTTCCTTTGATCTCTTTCCCTGGGAGATCCCAGACACTACCATGTTATCATCCATTGACTTTGCTGGGTTGTCTGCCAGTTCCCTCATCCTGACTGCTTCTGTAACTACTCCCACACTAAATAGTGATCATGAAATGAGATGCATGTTCTTCATTTTGCTCTTCCTGCTGGCTCTTTCTCCCTTTGGGTTCAAGCTCATTATGGGGATTCCACTTGGAAATAAAAATAGAGGCTCTTTGCAGTCCCTGATCCATAGCAGCAGGCCCTTCTACTTCTCTCCACATCTTCTATCACCTCACCTCTCTCCTACTAGTCTACCTCCTGCAGAAAGAAGACACCTACACCTATGTGCATGGATTCTTCTCCCTTTTCATGCAGACCCTTCCTCCAGTCACTGAGCTGAGTGCTTATATCTCACAGGCCAACCCATTATTACTCCCCTAGTCACTTACACTATCATAGCATGTCTGCAGGCTTAACTTTCCAGCCTGCTCTGGACTTTGGTGTAGCCAACATGGATACCACTCCACCTCCCCAGGCTTTCATGATCGGATCTCCCCTGAACTGCAGTCTGAGTTCCCTATCACTTGCAGGCCCATCCAAGTGTGGAGCAGATATGCACTGAAATGTGCCCCTCAAGACCCTTGCATTTGATGGTCAGCAGCCCCACACAAACTTTCCACCTTCCCTTTGACCCTAAAGCCACCTCTTAGTCTACATTTGTCAACCCTTTGAGAAATATAACCCAGGAGGTCAAGCCAGGGAGGTTGACTGAATATTTTGATATTCCAAAGAAGCAGGAGTAGACATGCCTTTAATTTGTTCCTTAAAAGGCCATTCACCCTTTCTATAAAAATTCCAAACAATATTCTTGTTCATAGATGAGGTGGCTAGTAAATGGAGTTCCTTGGTCACTGTCAATTTGGGCTTGCACCCCATATAGGGCACTTACCTTCTCTAGGCAGAGTATAGTAGCTGGCTGGTTACAAGAATCCCAAGGCAGTGTCTGTGGCTGTGAAAGCATATTTGCCCCTTCTGATAGCAGGAGGGGACCAATGTAATTCATTTGCTATTGTGCTATTGGAGTTTGTGCTCAGCCAATATGTCCCATCAAGAGAGGGTTGCAGTAATGGTTGCAGTCGCTGAAGTGAGCACAAAGGACACTCATGGGTGATGTCCAAAAGCTATTGGTGAGTAACAGGCAGTCTGAACTGCTGCCACAGGTTTAGTAGCCATACTGTTTGCTTTTCTGGTGGAGCCAGTCTGCTGCTTCTCAGGTATCAGTGGTACGGCTCTGGATTTTCATGAAGGCATCTGCTTCAACATTCCCAAGAGTGGTGTTAGAGGAGTGGGTAGGGATGTGACAGACAGTTACCTGTTGCCACTGGCAGGCATCCGAGATGCTCTTCCACAGATCTCTCCCCGACAAAGATCTGTGGAAGATACTACATTGTTCTTGCCTTGTTTCTAGTATCTGCAGTCTACCCTTGGACAGGGATGGCAGTCTTCAGAGTGACCAGACACTCCTGAGTTAAGCCCTTTACTTGCAATGGGGCGTTGTATGCTGTACACAGTTGCTTTTTTAAAGGGGCTATATTGTGATTTGCCCCTTTTTCACAATTGTGACCAAAACCCAAGGGGTATTTGTTTAGAATGTTGCCTTTCCCACAAACCCCATACAAAATCAATATTGGTACTGGCCATATCCAATTACAGGGTAAGTCAGGGTCCACCCCCACTTACTGCTTGAGTCTCATCTTTTGCCCATTTTACTTTTTAAAAGCAGCTGCTGGGAGTTCTCCCATTCCCATGCATGACCTTTCCTGGTTAACACACACAATAGTTTCAATATTTGAGCTAAATGATGGATGAATAGTTTCCAGTACCCCAACAACACCAGAAAGGCCATTAATTGTTTTGGAGTTTGTGTAGTGGGAAAAAATTGTACTTTATCATTTACAGCAGAGGGTATAGTCTTTGCTTTACCCAATGAAACAACACCCAAGAATTTGACAGAGCAGCCAGGACTTTGCAGCTTGTTCCATTTGTTTGCCCATCCTAGGCTCTCAAGATAAGATACCATTGTTTCTGTTGCTTCTTCCAATTCTGAAAGAGAACTACTGGTTAACATAATATCATCAATATAATGAAATAGGGTTACAGCCACAGGTTTCTTCCAGATCCTTTGCTGCCTGGCCAGGACAAATGGTTGGGCTATGCATATAGCCTAGGGGATGTACTGTAAAAGTCCATTGTTGGCTTTTCCACAGGAATGTGAATTGCAGGCTGGCTTGACTTGCCTAAGGTGATACTAAAGAAAGCAGTTATCAAGATCTAAAACAAAGAGAGAGCGACATAACTGGGTACTAAATTCTTGTAATAAACCAGCAATGTTTCAGACTGCTGCATACAGCAGTGATGCAACTTTGTTTAATTCACAATGGTCTACTCTTATGTGCCACCCTTGGCAGCCCTTAATGGCCACTCTCTTTATGTAGCCATAGAGCTGCTTCGTTAGTGGAGGTGGGGTAAATAAGACTGTAGGAGCCAAAGCATCCACTTCTTGATTCCCAGGCAGAGAGCTTGCTTCTGTGACATACCCCATATTCAAAATAATTAAAAACATGGTTAACAACATGATACTGTTATTTAATATTTATGCAGAAAATATTGTTAGATTTCTAGGAATTTATACAATTTTAAAGTATTTATATCAATATCTTATTCATACAACTTTGATTAATAGAAGGTTAAAAAATCTCTCAATTTTTATACACTTTTCAAACACTTTCTATTCAACTTATAACATATTAAATGACTGTAATTGTTTTTGTTACTTTATCTTTTTCAAGGGGAAAGAACAAATCTTTTATAACAATTTGAAATAAAAAGATACTTTTCAAGACTTGACTTTGAGAAAGCAAAATGTTAAAAGTTGTCAGGTTTGAATATTATGCTCTTTCAACAGTGAATAGACTTGTTTTTTATTTTTATTTTTTAAACATGAAGGACACGATAAGTTTCAAGTACAAGAAGCTATTTTGTTAAAAACTGATTTTCTTCTTTGTATACTGATTATTCAGGAGAAAACGCTTTATAAACTTCTACCACAACAAACTAATAATATAGAAACTCTGTTTCATTAACAGAGAAAGAACCAAATTTTAGTTTTGCATCAGTATACTATTTGATACTAAAGCTTTTAACACTTTATAGACCCATCAAATCTTATTTAAAATTGACGACAAAAATTCCTTTTCCATGAAACTTCTGCACTTTCTGTATTCATTCAGTTTTTGTCTCACATTTTACTCTTTCTTAATACCTGGTCATTTTATCTTAGGACAAAATTACTTTCCTTTTCCTTAATAATAAAAACACACTCTACGTACCTTACATAAATAAGTTACCAAAAAGATTTTGGAAACTGTCTCCAAGCAAACCTCTTACAACATACAATTACCATCAAAATTAAACAAACTTGTCAGAATAATAATTCAATTTGGTAATATGCAAACATAGCTTTTCTTTATTTCATATATTTAGTAGTATGCAATATTAGAAACAGGTTTTTTTAGAGGCAAGTTGGTAGGGGAAGTTGGTTGCTATCAGGACTAAACCACGATTTAATTGCAGGCTTACAGAGCAGCCAGCATTTTTCTATTATTTTTCAATTTTACTTTCATAGAGTTGTCGAGTTCAAAAGTTACTGAACTTTAATAGCACTAGTTTTTATCAGTGTGGCTATTTAGGCCCAGTTAGAATTAGCATGGAACCAAAACAGAGAACATTAATGCTGCTAAGCTTTTCTACATCTCCAGCAGCTAAAGTAATTCTACCAGCCCCCACTAGCCCAAGGCTGCACCATTCAGGGGGCAGGGGATTTGCAGAGTTTCTGCAGGAACGTTTTTCTTATCTCATTTACCTCTTCAGCAGGATATTTTCTTACAAGCATGGTTTCACTGACCAGTTCTCTATTTAGCACTTCTGCTTGTGTGGGATGTTGTATCTGTGATTTAGCCTTCCTCATGTAACTGCACTTTCACTTTAGCTCTCTTGTAAAGCAGTGAGAAGTGGCCACAAAACAGCAGTAGCCAGAGCATGTTGCTCTTTTTTCTTTATATATAATTTCCTAATGTTCTTTTCCAGCTGAACAAGTCCCATGAAAGTATATGGGGCATCCCCCAAGTCTCTAATGGGGTCTCAGTCATCCACAAGCCAAGCCAGCTCATACCACATAGAGAATGGGGCCACTCAAGGATTACACCCCCCTGAATTTTGGATTATCCCTGCTGACTTCCCCATGAAGGGCAAGATTATCCCTGCAGAATTTGGGATTCCCCCTGCAGAACTTCCTGTAGCTGACATGTTCTCCATGGTGCTGCTACCATGAGAAGTCTCTGGAATATCCTGCTGAGTACGCCAGTTTTAATGCAGGAGTTCAAGTCCAGGGAGATTGACAGAATGTTTTGATATTCCAAAGAAATCACATGGGAGGCCAGCAGGAGTAGAAATGCTTTCAATACTTACAGGACCTGATGGTAGCCATCCTGGAGGACTGCACCACCCCTCGGGGCATAGCGGTTTATAAAGGTATTACAGGGGGGAGGGGAAGGTGCAGTTCCCAGAACAGCTACAGGAATATGCTTATGCACGCAACTCTCAACACATTCTCACGACATTATCTTCAAGGACTAGGCTGCTGTCAAGTTCGGCCCATACACTCCCTCAGTTCTAATCAACAAAAGGAAGATGAGGGGGAATGGGTATTAATGTTAACCCCTCAGGGGGACCTCCAGGACCACAGTTCTTTTCAAGTTGATACTTGGATAGGGTCCATTTGGAAAAATAACTGTCCTGGCCTTTGTCTCAATATCAATTTTAAGAGTTACCATTTCTCCCAGACTAGCTGGCTGTAGAGTCATGCTAGGTCTTAATTAAGCTTAGTGCTGAAAATACAAACTTTTCTAAGGTATCTTACAACCAGGAAATTCATGTCAAGATGAAAGAAAGAAAGAAAAATACAAGCATTTCTCTCAGTTTCCTACATGTTATTATTTTTTAAATGTATTCATTGATGTTTCTATAGGTGTCATTGTGCTAGGCCCTGGTGATAGAGAGTTGAGAGACATTTGATCCATAGAAATGGTCAATATGGTTAGGAGAGACAGATGAACAAACCACAGATTCCAACTGGAGCAGTTAGTGGCACAGATATGGAGAAAGAAGGACATAGAAATCTGGGGGAGATGACACTGGATTGTGCTTCAAAAAAGAGGAGGACGTGACCAAGTCAAGAAGGACTATATCCAGATCAGAGAACAGCATGTCCAAAGTCAAAGAAGGAGGAGAGATGAGCCAGAGAGACAGCAGGTAGGTAATCAGGTATGGTTGGAGAGTGAAACCAAAGCTGGGAGAGGTGTCTGTAGGGTTTGGCAAGGACATTTGCCCATTATCCTGAAAGTATGGGAGTTATGAAAGATTATAAGCAAAATCATGAAAAGATTATATGTATATTTTGGAAACATTCCTGGAAATATTTCAGCCGTCCATTCACAATAGAATGAAGAAACAACCTTGGTATAGAGTAATACTATTCAGCTATCAAAGTATTACAAAACTTACAAAGGGAATGCATAATGCATGTCCACATTTATATGAAATTCTAGAAGAGCCAAAGCTTGCTTGTGGTGGAAACAATCCCTGAACAGTTGGGGATGTGTGGAGAAGAGGATTGGTTGATCCCAGAGGTGCAGCTGGGCCTCAGCAGTGAGTAGATCATGGACTTGACAGCCCCAGGAGGCGAGGGCAGCTGCTCCCTTAAGAGATCACCTCCAAGGGCTGAGCTATTTTCTCCCTTTGCTTACCAGCCTGCTGCAGTGAAAGAGGATCTGATTATCCTGGCCGGAGTCAGGGTCTCACAGTCCACGTACTATGTCCCAGGAGTTGGAGTCTCATGGCCTTCGACCTTCTCATAAAGGTATGTTGAAATAGATGCTCTGTGAAGGACCATCCACTTCTGCCTATAAGTTCACCAAGCTCTTTCTGAACCCCTGCCTTAACATTAATCTTTTCTGAATGAATTTTTTAAAATGTAGTATATAGCCTTATAAGAGTTATGAACAAAATTTAGCCTTCTATGCCATAATCATTGTCAGTCTCATCTGTGAAGCAATGTCTGCCCATAGAATAAAAATTTTAGAATTGTGCAGTGTATCCTGTTGAATCAAATTTTCATTCAAATATAATTACTGGGGGTAAATTTATATAAAATAAAAGCATCCATTTCAATATAGAGTTTGCTAAGTCTTGATAAATTTCTACACTCAAGTGCCCATCAGTGCTATTAAATTGCAGACCATTCCCATTGTTCTAAAATGTTCCCTTGTGCTCACCCCATGTACCTAGCCCCAAACAACATTATGTCTATCTGATTGCTGACATTATGGGCTAATTATGCCCTTTGTAGAATTTCATGTATATGGAATTGGGATAGGCAATCTTGTGTGTGTAAGAGTGTTCCTCTCTTTTTGGTCAGCATAAATGCTTAAAATTTTTTTTTTTATTAGAGTAGCTGTAGGCTTACAGAAAATTCACACATAAAATACAAAGTATCCATTTCCCATACTATTATTAATATGTTGCATTCATATGGCATGTTTGTTACAATTCATAAAAAAGAAAAATTTTATTATTATACTACTAACCACAGTGTATGGTTTAACTTAGGATCCACTGTTTATGTCAGACAGCCCTATGTTTTTTAGTTTTCTAAGTTTTTCTTCTAGAAACAAGCTAAAATTTCCCCATTAAACACATTCAAATATATAATTCAGTGCTGTTAATTACATTCACAATATTGTGCTACCATCAACACCATCCGTTACCAAAACTTTTCCATTAAAAACCGTAAGCTTGGATTCCCCATTCACTAAACCACCCTGGCCCCTGGTAACCTACTTTTAGTTTCTGACTCTAAGAATTTGCTTATTCTAATTATTTCAAATCAATGAGATCATACAATATTGGTGTTGGGCTTATTTCACTTAACATGATGTCTGCACGATTCATTCATGTTGTCACATGTACCAGAACTTCATTTATTCATGGCAGAATAATAGTCCATTGTATATACATATCACATTTAATTGATCCATTCCTCGGTGATGGACACTTGGGTTGTTTCCATCTTTTGGCAATTGTGAATAATGCTTCTATGAACATTGGTATGCAAATGCTGTTTGAGTCCCTGCTCTCAAATCTTTCAGTTATGTACTTAGAAGTGAGGTTGCCAGGCCACATGGTTATTCTGTACTTAATTTTCTGAGGAACTACCAAATTCTCTTCCATAGCAGCTGCGCCATTTTACAATCACTCCAACAATTAAGAAGTGTTCTTATTTCTTTACATCTTTCCAACACTTGATATTTTCTCTATTCTTTTTAATAGCAGCTATTCTAGTGGGTGTGAAAAGGAATCTCATTGTGATTTCGATTTGTGTTTCCTTAATAGCTAATGATGTTTGCCTTCTTTTCATGTGCACTTTGGCTATTTGTATATCTTCTTTGGAAAAATGTCTGTTAAATTCTTGTGCCTATTTTTAATTGATTTTGTTGTTGTTGTTGCTGAGTTGTAGGATTTCTTTAAATATTCTGGATATCAAACTTTTATCAGATATGTGGTTTCCAAATATTTTCTCCTAGTGTGCAGCTTCTCTTTTACTTTCACGACAAAGTCCTTTAAAGCACAAATTTGATGCGGTCACGTTTATCGATGTTTTATTTTGTTGCTTGTGATTTGGGTGAAGGTCTAAGAAATTGTTGCCTTACAAAAGATCCTGAAGATGTTTTCCTATGTTTGCTTCTAGTTTTTTTTTTTTTGCTTTGTAATCAGTATATTAAGGAGACAGTCATACATTTCAAGAATCACTTAAATTCTGATATCCAGATTTAAGCATGTGAACAATATGACTTTTAAACATACAATTAAAGCTGTTCATAATTTGCCAGACTACCAACATTAAATTACAGTTACTTTGAAGCATAAGTTAAATGGCTTAAAGTGAGCCTATGGAACACCTTTCCTATCTCATACATGCAAACTTCTCCATATGAATTTCTCTTCACCTTAACTTCTAAGTTACCCAACTTCTGCAATCAGTACTCTGGGGCTTATCATGGTCCAAAGAGAAGGGTTTAAAAAAAAAACAAAAAAACAACAAAACCCAGGACTGAGCAACGTATGTGGCACAAAAGGGAATTCAACTGTCAAAGTGCATGCCCCTCAAGAAGCAGCATGTTATGATAAAAGCCCTTCTTTAGAAAGCTATCATTTCTATTACTGACAACAGACTAAATTATATACTGTGCCACCATCAAATAACATTTTAGGCAACAGAATAAATGCAGAAGCATCACAACAAATCCTACTTAAACAGACCAACACTTCTCTACAAACCTTTTTCTGATTGCCAGTTAAATACAGTTTTAATTTCATAGCTTAACAATTAAGTCAATACATATATCTATACCTAGCATTTCACTCTAAGCTAGTCCACGTATACAGCGAAAAACGATTACAAGGTAAGGCCTAACAAATGCTAATAGAACTTTTTTTTTTCTTTTTTTAAACCAAAAGTCATTTTTACAAGTATTAAACTTCATCTTGCACACTGAAGTCACCATACATACAGGGCAAAGTCGGAGCTTTTATATTTGAGTTTATTCTTCATTTAACTTTTAAAACACTACTATAGTTGAATATTAAAACAAAAACGATAGCAAGTAGTGAGCATATTATGATTACAGTCCTTCACCTATCCACTACTGCATATAAAATGCCAGTGGTGAGTGTTAGTCACTGGCCCCCACTAAGAGGTTTGACACTGAACACCACCTCTGGGGTGATGTTCATCATCCTCATATGCCTCTCCATTGTAATGGTGCCGTCTCTCCTGATTGGGATCAAAGTCCACCAGTTCTACCTGATCCATTTCATCAGTTTCTTCTACTTCTTTCCTCTCAGGTAGAAGTTTTTCCAGCAGAGAGAGTTTATCAGGAGAGAGAAAGCCATTCTCAGGAAAGTTTACCTTAAATTCAATGATTAGGCGACCCTTTTCATATGGCCTACGATATATTGGCATGCCTTCGTATAGCACACACTTGATATCTCTATGCTTGACAATCTGACCTGGATGAGAGATGATGACTATGGTCCGGTTGTCAAGAGTGGATATTGGCTTTTGGAAGCCACACAATGCTTCAACCAGCTGTATGTCCATACACATGAAAAGGTCTTCTCCTCGTCTAGTAAAAACAGCATGATCCTTCTGATCTAAAACAATGATAATATCTCCTGGCTCCAGTCCTGGCTCTTGGTCTCCTTCACCATGGAATGTTATCTTCTGGCCATCTTTCATGCCTTTATCAATATGAATTTCTAGAATCTTCTTCTCTTGAACTATCTTCCTTTCATTCCAACTTTTACATCTATCTTTAGGACTGATCCGCTCCCCATGGCCCTGGCACTCCATGCACACAGACTGAATCTGCTGAACCATTCCAGGTCCTATCTGATGAATTCTTATTTGCATACCAGTACCTCGGCAATTGGGACAGCACTCTACTGCTCCTTTCTTACCACCTCGGCCTTCACATTTGTCACAAATCACATTCTTTTGCAGAGCTAGTTTTCTGGTTGCACCGTTATATAAATCTTCTAAAGTTACTGAGAGCTGATGTACAACATTTTTACCTCTCCTTTCTCTCTGCATCCTTCCACCACCTCCAAAAAACATATCAAAGATGTCCATGGGAGAGCCAAAACCCCCACCTGCTCCACCCTCCTTGATGGCTTATTCTCCTCCTTTGTCATATAATTCTCTTTTCTTTGCATCAGAGAACACTTCATAAGCTTGAGAAATCTGTTTAAACTTCTCGCCCTCATTTGGATTCTTATCAGGGTGGTATTTCAAGGCTAGTTTCCTGTAAGCCTTTTTCAACTCTTCCTGGGTGGCATTGGGTTTGACCCCCAAAACATCATAATAAGTGGTTTCTTTCACCATTTTCTACAGCCGGGGAGAGGGCCCAGGCCGGTGAGGGGGAGCGGGAAGGAGCGCGTCGCTGTGCGCAGCTCGGCCAGCCGCCGCTCCTTCACTCTCACCGAGCGTTCTTGAAAGTTCCCGCTTCTAGGAGTTTTATAGTTCTGGTTCTTATATTTTGGTATTTGATACACTTTGATTTGATTTTTGTATATGTTTTGAGGTAGGGATCCACCTTCACCCTTTTGCTTTTGGATATCCATTTTTCCCTGCACCATTTATTGAAGAGATATTCTTCCCCAAGTGAGTGGAGTTGGCACCCCTCATAAAAATCATTTGGCCATATGGTGAGGGTTGATTTCTGAACTCTCAAATCATTCATTTTGTCTATATGTCTGTCCTTGTGCTAGTACCATGCTGTTTTGATTACTGTGGCTTTGTAAGAAGTTTTAAGATTGGGAAGTGTGAGTCCTCCAACTTCGTTTTTCTTTTTCAAGATGGTTTTGGCTATTTGGGGCTCCTTACCCTTCCATATAAATTTGATGTCTGGCTTTTCCTTTTTTGAAAAGCAAGCTGCTATACTTTTTATTGGGATTGTGTTGAATCTGTAAATTGTCTTGGAGCAAATTGACATCTTAACAACATCTACTAATCCATAAACACAATGTGCTTCCTTTTATTTAGGTCTTCTTTGATTTCATTTAGCAATGTTTTATAGTTTTCTGGGTACAGGTCCTTTACATCCTTGGTTAGATTTATTCCTGGATATTTCATTCTTTTAGTTGCTATTGTAAATGGAATTTTTATCTTGGTTTCTTCTGATTATTCATCACTACTGTATAAAACACTACTGATTTTTGTGAATTGATCTTCTACTGCACCACTTTACTGAATTCATTTATTAGTTCCAGGAGCTTTGTTGATGATTTTTCAGGATGTTATGTTTATTGGAATATGAGCTCTTCATATAGGGAATGTTTCACTTCTTTCTTTCCAGTTTGGATGCCTTTTATTTCTTTTTCTTGCCTAACTGCTCTGGAAAAAGGTTCTAGCACAATGTTGAAAAACAGTGGGCATTCTTGTTTTCTTCCTGGTCTTACAGGGAAATCTTTCAATCTTTCACCATTAAATAGGATGTTAGCTGTGGATTTTTCATATATGTCCTTTATCATGTTAAGAAAGTTTCCTTCTATTTCCACTTTTCTCAATGTTTTTAGCAAGAACCAGTGCTGGATTTTTTCAAATGACTTTTCTGTATCTATTGAACTGATCATGTGGTTTTTTTCCTTCATTCAGTTAATGAGGTGTATTGCATTAATTGATATTCTTTTTAAATATAAATATATTTTTTATTAGAGAATTTGTGAGCTTACAAAGCAATCATGCATAATGTGCGGAATTCCCATATATCACCCCTCCACCAACACCTTGCATTGTTGTGGAACTTTTGTAACAGAAAGTGACAGAACATCATCAGACTATTACCACTAACAATGGTCCATAGCTTATATTTGGTATATTTTTTCCATACACCCCCTATTATTAACACCATGTATTAGTAATATACATTTTTTATAGTTCATGAGAGAACATTCTCGTATTTGTACTGTTAACCACAGTCCATCTTCCATGGTTCACTGTATTATACAGTCCCATGCCTTGTATTGTATATCTAAATTGTATATTCAGTGTCTATCGCTTTCACCACAGAATTGTGCAGTCAACACCTCATTAAAATTTTTAATGTTTTCCTTATTCCAAAAGAAAAAAAATCCCATGCTCCTCTATTATTGTCCCTTAGCGGTGATGTAGTATCTTCTTTGGTATTGATGCAAGAATATTACAATATTTCTGTTAACTATAATCCATAAGTTACATTAATTGTATTTTTCCCATGCATCACCATATTCTTAATAATAATGTACTTTTGAAATAATGATGTACATTTGTTCTAGCTCATAAAAGTACATTCTTGTATTTTTACTATTAACCAAAATCCTCATCCACCTCCAGGTTCACTATGTTATTCAGCCCCTAGATTATTCTCTAGCTTTCTTGCTATTGACATTTATGTCCCTAAACTACCCCTTTCAGCCACAATCCCATTTATAAACCAGCGATGTTAGTTATACTCACTATAATGTGTTACCATCAACTCTGTCAATTTCCGTACCTTTTCAGTCAAGCTAATCAAAAATTCTACCTACATTAAGCACCAGTACCCCTTCTCAGTCCTCAATCTATCTCCTAGTAACCTATACTCCATGTTTATTCTTCTTATTTGGTTCATATTAGTGAGACCATACGATATTTGTCCTTTTATGCCTGGCTTATTTCACTCAGCATAAGGTCCTCGAGGTTCATCCATGTAATCATATGTGCCCAATTTTGTTCTCTCCTTTCAGCAGCAGAGTATTCCATCATATGTATATGCCACATTTTGCTTACCCATTTATTGGTAGATGTACACTTAGGTTTTTTCCATCATTTGGCAATTGAGAATAACGCTACTATGAACATCGGTGTACAAATGTCAGTTTGTGTCATTGTTTTCAGTTCTTCTGGATATATTTATAGTAGTGGGATTGCTAGATCATATAGCAGTTCTATATTTAGCTTCCAGAGGAACCGCCAAACTGTCTTCCACAGAGGCTGCACCATTCTGCATTGCCAGGAACAGTGAAGTAGTATTCCTATTTCTCCACATTCTCTTCAGCGCTTGTAGTTTTCTATTTTTTTTTTTTTTAATAATGGCCATTGTATGGAGTATGAGATGTTATCTCATTGTAGTTTTAATTTGCATTTCTCCAACAGCTAGTGATATTGAACATTTTTTTCATGTGTTTTTTTGCCATTTGTATTTCCTCTTTTGAGAAATGTCTATTTAAGTCTTTTGCCCATTTTTAAAATTGGATTGCTTGCCCTTTTGTTAAGGTGTATGATCTTGGTATATAACATGGAAATCAAACCCTTATTGGATATGTGGTTTCCAAATATTTTCTCCCATTGAGTGGGTTGCCTTTCACCTTCTTGACAAAGTCATTTGAAGCCCAAATGTGTATAAGTTTGAGGAAGTCCCGTTTATCCATTTTTTTCATTCATTGCTCATGCTTTCCACGAAAGGTTTAAGAAACTACCACTTACCAACTGGTCGTGGAGATGTGTCCCTATGTTTTCTTCTAGGAGTGTTGGCGTTCAGGAGCTCCTTGGTCCGCGTACTGACTAAAAGAAAAATTTCGTTTTCAGTGCCCCACGTTGGGCGCCATATGTTGGAATTCCTAAAGTAGGCCGTACCCAATTAATATCACCCAATAATTTCTGAAAATTATTTAAAGTACGTAAATTATCAGTTTGAAACTGGACCTTTTGTGGAGTTATATTATTTCTATTAATGCTATGACCTAAATATTGAAAAGGAACCTGTTTTTGAATTTTTTCTTCTGCTATTTCCAGCCTCCCCAGGAAGGAACACAACACTCCTTGGGCAGTATATTTTAAGGTTTATGCATCAGTCCCTGGGAGAGTGGCCAGCTCCTCCAGGGAGGAATACAACACCTTTTGAAATATACTTTATCTTTTAGAATTTGTTACAAAACATCCTTGATGTGCTTACTATTTTAGTTTCCATTTATTATTATTATATATATATATTTATTTATTTTTTATTAGCAGAGGTGGAGTAAATCAGATAAACTTAAGTTAAAGCATCTGCATTTTGATTTTTTGGCAGAGGTAGTTTTATAACACATATTATTATGTTTTAAAATAATTAAAATTATGATTAATAACAGTATACTTTTATTTAATATTACACTGAAACATTATTAAATTTTTAGCAAAATATACACTTTTAAAGTATTCACATGAACTTTTTATTCATATAACTTTAATTGTTATAAAATTAGAACATTTCTCTCAATTGCACAACAGTCTCAAACACTTCACTCAACCTACATCACATGAACTTAACCACTTTCAGTATTCCACCCCCTTCCAGGGAACAAACCAAACCATTTGTTAACAGTTTGAAACAAAAAGCTTTTTTTGAGAAAGCAGGTGTAAACATCATGTTCCCCCCAAAGCAACAAAACCTGTCTCTCCAAAGAAATGTCAAGGCCAAAGCACAAGAAGCTACTTTGATAAAATACTTTCCCTCTTACACACTGATCACCCAGGAGAAAAACTCTGTGCAAACTTACACCAAAACAGACCAATGACTTGAGAAACCCCGAGAAAGAACAAAACTCCAACCCTGTTTTAATAACTTAGTCATTTTATCTTATGATAAAATTACTTTCTTTTCTTTAATAATAAAAGCACGTTCTATATACCTTCTTCACTTAAGTTACCACAATGATTTTAGAAACTGTTTTTAAACAAACTTCTGAAAACATACAATTACCATCAACATTGAACAATCTTATTAGAATAATGATTGTTTGTTTATATCTATTTTTATTATTTTAAATTAATACCCATATTTATTAATATAAGCACTTATTTAATTTTGGCCATTTGAGTAGAGCTCTTTTAATAATTTTTATTCATCGATTTAATATTACCATCCGGAGGTTATCAAAATATACACTGACACTGAACAAGCAGACAAACACAATACAAGTTACAACACATCAATAGAAACATATATCTTTGATTTCACTGCTTTTGAGAATTTTTCTGGAAACTGTATTGCTAAGTTTTCTTACTTTTCCAGTGGCTTAATTTTATTAGCTTCTATCATCCCACAGCCTTATCATTATGTAAGCAGTAGGAGGTTTATAAAGTTGCTGTTGGAACTGAAGGGTTAACATCCACAGCTGGAGTTGAAGAGCAATAGAAATAAGACTACACAAAGACCAGACCTGAAGGGGAATTATTTTTCCTTTTTGATAAACCCTTTTTAAAGCTTTCTTCACTAACTTCCAATGTTTCAGGTTTAAAATATCCCGCCCTTGCGACTGAAACCAATAACAACATTTCTGTACAAGAGAAAAAAGTTCCTCAAAAGCCGAGGATTTAATAATTACACCGGTGCATTTTAATAAAGTTTTTAACACTCTAGAGTACTCTTCAAAGTTCTACTGCTGATTACCCATTACCCTGATGATTCCAAGGATGAAGCTTACCTTTCCCGTTTTCTTTTTTCTTTTAAAACCACTCTCTGTTCCTTGAGATGGTTGTTGTCAGTCATTATCTTCTTGTCCGTTGTCCTGCTTTTTCCATTTTTCTTCTGATAAATTCATAGATGACTTCATCTCGTATTTGTTGAGTGCCCCCTCTGATCCAGGTACCATAATTCTTGCTAATTCCACTCTGAGAAATCTCTCCAAGACAATTGAAATCACATCTGTGCAATGATTCCTGATGCAAGTTCATGGCGGCAAAAACTGAGTGGTTTTGGGGAACTGCTTCTGGAGCCCAGAATCAACAATATGTTAAGGACTGGCATAAAATTGCAAATGAGATGTGGCATAGCCAGTCTCACATTGATATGGAACTGAATAACCATATGAATGATCTTGAAACAACTATTATACATTTGGGTAATCAAATTTATAATTTAAACTTGTTAAGAGTTCTTAAATGTGATTGGAATGAAAATTCTTTTTGTATTACTCCTTTGAAAGTGAAAACATCATTTGATTGGGTATATTTTAGAATTGCAAAAGAAGGCATTGAGCATGTATCAAACAAATTGAAAGAAACCACTGGTGCAGCCGTTTCATTGGTGGAAACAAACAGTTCAAATATCATTTTGGATTGGATTTGGAATTATTGTTACATGCATTTTAATTGCTTGTATTGTCAAGGTTAGAGTAATAACATATATTCATAGAAAAAATGAAGAATTAGACCAGATAAATGCATTTATGTTAAGAAACTTGGTCATGAAAAACTAATTTTGCATTATTTAGTGGAAAGAATATACTAATAACCCCTTGATCTTAATACTAAATATCTGCACAAAAAATATTCATTTAAGGAACCTGAAGAAGCATAAATATTAATGAAATTGCCTTCCATGTAAGAGCTCAAAAGCTTGACTGGTAGTCAATGACAGGTAAGATTCTCAGAGGAGGAGGACAACCTAAGACAGGCACAGTCACAAGAGCCTAAGGAAGAAAACAAGTGTGACAGGAGGTCACCTTGTATCAGCTTATATAATGGTTTCTATGAGCTTTAACTAATAAAAAAGGGGGAAATGATGGAGTTTCAATTAAAGGCCAAGACTACTGACAGAAAAGAAGGTCACCTTGGAATGTAATAAACAAGCTCTCCAGTCTCATGCTAATAGGAGCTGGGTGGTGAAACATCCTGAGCTTGCCTGTGAAAAGCAGAAATGTAAAAGAGCTGAGTCATTGACCTTTAAGACTTGTTGATTTCAGTAAAATGTAACTGTCAAGTATCTATTGCCCTTGCACATGCTCACACGTATTTTCTTTGTTCTAAAGACAAATAAAAGCCACACTTTATGAGGTGGCTGGGCTCTTCTATCCATATCAGACGGAGAGTCCCCTTTACCCAGTTTTTCTTCTCTTTGTCTTATTCTTTCTTTCTCATCCGCGGCACCGTTTTCACGGACCCAGTTCCTGACCGTCAACATTGGAGTTTTATGGTTCTACCTGTTATATTTAGAACCTTGATCCATTCTGAGACATTTTTTTTTTAAAGATTTTATTTATTTATTCATTTATCCCCCCCTTGCTGCTTGTGCTCGCCGGGCCAGCCAACCACGCCATGCGGGCGGGCCCGTCCCCACCAGGAGGCCCCGGGAACCGAATCCGGGGCCTCCCACATGGCAAACAGGAGCCCCACTGATTGAGCCACAGCCGCCTCCCTGAGACATTTTTTTGTATAAGGTGTGAGATAGGAGTCCTTTTCTTTCTTTTGGATATGGGTATCCAGTTCTCTGAGTACCATTTGTTGATGAGAGTGTTCTGCTAGGTGGGCTTGACTGCTTTGTCAAAAATCTCTTGACTGTAGATGTGAGGGTCTTTTTCTGAACCATCAATTCAGTTCTATTGGCCTATATGTCATCTTCATGCCAGTACCATGCTGTTTTTACCACTGTAGCTAGGCAATATAATTTAAAGTCCGGAAGTGAGAGTCTTCCAGCTTCATTCCTCCTTTTTAAGATGTTTCTGGCTATTCAGGAGCCCTTACCCTTCCAAATAAATTTCATAATTGGGTTTTCTATTTCTTTAAAAGAAAGGCATTGGCATTTTTATTGGGATTGCATTGAATCTGTATATCAATTTGGGTGGAATTGACATCTTAATAATATTTAGTCTTCCAATCCATGAACACGGAATGTTTTTTCCATTAATCTAAGTCTTCTTTGATTTATTTTAGCAATACATTGTAGCTTTATGAATACAAAAGTTTTATATCCTTGTTTAAGTTTATTCCTAAATATTTTATTCTTTCAGTCGCTCTTGTAAATGGAATTTTTTCCTGATTTCCTCCTCATGCTACTCATTACTATTGTATAGAAACACTACTGATTTTTGCATATTAATTTTATATACTGCCACCCTACTGAACTCATTTATTAGGCCTAGTAGCTTTGTTGCAGATTTTTCTAGGTATAGGATCATAACATCTGCGGATAAATTTTACTTCTTTCTTTCTGATTTGGATGACTTTTATTTCTTTTTCTTCCCTGATTCCTCTACCTAGAGCCTCTAGTACTTTAATGAACAACAGTGGTGACAGTAGACAACTTTGTCTTGTTCATGGTCTCAACAGGAAAGCTTTCAGTCTTTCACCATTGAGTACAATGTTAGGTGTGAGTTTTTCGTATATGCCCTTTATCATGTTGAGAAAGTTTCCTTCAATTCCTATCATTTAGGGTATTTTTATCAAGAAAGGATGCTGTATTTTGTCACATGTCTTTTCTGCATCAAATGAGATGATCACGTATTTTTCCTCTTTGATTAATGTGATGTTTTACGCTGATGGAACTTTTTTTTTTTTTTTTTGCTGAACCACCCTTGAATGCCTGGAATAAAACCCACTTGATTATGATGAATAATTCTTTTAATGTGTTGTTGGATTCAATTAGCGAGTATTTTGTTGAGGATTTGTGCATTTATATTCATTAGGGAAACATGTCTGAAGTTCTCTTTTTTTCATAATATCTTTATCTAGCTTTGGATTAGGGTGATATTGGCTTTATAGAATGAATTTGGTAGCATTCCTTCCTGGTCAATATTTTTGGAAGAGTTTGCATAAGATTGGTATTAAATCTCCCTTGACTGATTGGTAGGATTCACCTGTGTTCCAGGGCTTTTCATTTTGGGTAGTTGTTTGATGGCTGTTTCAATCTCTTTACCTGTGATTGCTTTGTGGAGGTCTTGTACTGCTTCTAAGGTCAGTATACGCTGTTCATATGTTCCTAGGTATTTGTCCATTTCATCTACATTGTCTAGTTTGTTGGTGTAAAGTTGTTCATAGTGTCCTTTTGTGATCTCTTTTATTTCTGTGGAATCAGTAGTAATGTCAGCATTTTCATTTCTGATTTTATTTATTTTCATCTTCTCTCTTTTTATTCGTCAGTTTAGCTAAGGGTTTGCCAATTTTGCTGATCATCTCGAAGAATAAACTTTTGGCTTTTTAAATTCTCTCTATTGTATTTTTGTTCTCAATTTCATCATTTCTCCTCTGATCTTTGTTATTTCATTTCTTCTGCTTGCTTTGGGAATAATTTGTTCTTTTTTTAGTTCCTCCATCTGTGTAATTGGTTTTAGCTCTTTCTTCCTTTTTTGAAAATCAATTTTATTGATAAATATTAATAAAGCATACAATTCCTCCAAGGTGTACAATCAATGGTATTTGCTATAATCACATAGTTTTGCATTCATCATGTCAATCATTATTACAGCATTTTCATTATTTCAATATTAATAATAATAAAGAAAAAAACAGACAAAGAAACAAACAAGAAAATTCCTCACCTCTCAATCTCTCTATGCTTCCCCCACTGTACATAGCTGTTGTTTCTGACTATTCTATCCAAATTATATAATCAATGGCTTTTAGTATAATCACAATGTTGTGCATTCATCACTTTAAAAATTCTAGAACATCTTCATTACTCCAAAAAGAAAGACTCCATACCCTTAGCATTCCTTCCTCAGGCCTACATTAACAACTAATCTTTAATCTTTATGAATTGATTTATATTTGCATTTTGTGCAAAGGGAATCATATAATATGTAGTACTCTGTATCTGGTCTCCTTCACTTAGTACAATGAGTTTGGTTTTTTTTGATCTGATATTAATATTGTGTAGTAGTAACTTACATTTGTTCCACTTCAAGGAACAATGGTCTTATATATGCAATTCTATCTATATTCATATTTCACATAATATATTTATATTTCACATAATATATTTAGTTCATAATAGGGCAATCATACAGTATTTTTTCTTTTCTGTCTGGCTTGTTTGACTCAACATAATGTCCTCAAGGTTCATCCATGTCATATGTTTCATGACTTCATTTCTTCTTACTGCTGCATGATATTCCATCGTGTATATACTCCACTGTTTATCCATTCATCAGTTGATGGACACCTGGGTTGCTTCCAACTTTTGGCTATCGTGAACAATGCTGCTATGAACACCAGTGTGAAGCTATCTGTTCGTGTCACTGCTCTCAGTTTTTTGCATATATACCTAGCAATGGTTTTTGCCGGGTCCCATGGCAAGTCTATATTCAACTTCGTTAGGAACTGCCAAACAGTCCTCCACAGTGGCTGTACCATTCTACATTCCCACCAACAGTGAAGAAGTGTTCCTATCTCTCCACATCCTCTCCAACATTTACGGTTTTCTGACATTTTAATAGCAGCCAGTCTAATAGGTGTGAAATGATATCTCATTGTAGTTTTGAGTTGCATTTCCCTAATCGCTAGTGATGTTGAACATTTTTTCATGTGTTTCTTCACCATTTATATGTCTTCTTTGGACAGTTGTCTTTTCAAGTCTTTTACCCACTTTTAAATTGGATACTTTGTCTTTTTATTGTTGAGTTGTATGATCTCCTTATAGATCATGGATGTTAAACCCTTATCAGATATGTGATTACCAAATATTTTCTCCCATTGAGTCAGCTGCCTTTTCAGCCTTTTGACAAAGTACTTTGAGGTGCAAAGTACTCAATGAGGAGTTCCCATTTATCTATTTTTTTTCTTTTATTGCTCATGCTTTGGGTGTAAGGATTAAGAAACTACTGCCTACCACAAGATCTTGAAGATGTTTTCCTACTATTTTCTTCTAGGAGTTTTATGGTTGTTGTTTTTATATTTAAGTCCTTGATCCATTGTGAGTTAATTTTTGTATAAGATGTGAGATAAGGGTCTTCTTTCTTTCTTTTGGATATGACTATCCAGTTCTCCCAGCACCATTTGTTGAATAGACTGTTCTGGCCCAGCTGGGTGGCCTTAACAGCCTTGTCAAAAATCGCTTGACTGTAGATGTGAGGGTCAATTTCTGAGTTCTCGATTCAGTTCCATTGGTCAATCTGTCTGTCCTTACATCAGTACCATGCTGTTTTTACTGATGAAGCTAGGTAATATGCTTTAAAGTCAGGAAGTGAGAGTTATCCAACTTTGTTCTTCTTTTTAAGACATTTTTTTGCTATTCAGGGTCTCTTACCCTTCCAAATAAATTTGATTATTGACTTTTTTATTTCTGCAAAAAAAGGCTGTTGGGATTTTTATTGGGATTGCATTAAATCTGTAAATCAATTTTGGTAGAATTGACATCTTAACAAAATTTAGTCTTCCAATCCATGAACATAGAATGTCCTTCCATTTATTTAAGTCTTCTTCAGTTTTTTTAGCAATCTTTTGTAGTTTTCTGGATACAGGTCCTTTATGTCCTTGGTTAAGTTTACTCCTAAATATTTGATTGTTTTTATCACTATTATAAATGGAAGTTTTTTTTCTGAATTCCTCCTCAGATTGCACCTCAGTAGTGTATAGAAACACTATTGATTTATGCATATTAACCTTGCATCCTGCCACTTTGCTGAACTCCCTTATTAATTCTAGTAGCTTTGTTGTGGATTTTTCAGGATTTTCTAGATATAGGATCATATCATCAGTGAATAGTGAAACTTTTACTTCTTCCTTTCCTATTTGGGTGCCTTTTACTTCTTTGTCTAGCCTAATTGCTCTATCTAGAAATTATAGCACAATATTGAATAATGGTGGTGACAGTGGGCATCCCTGTCTTGCTCCTGATCTCAACAGGAAAGCTTTCAGTCTTTCACCATTGAGTACAATGCTGGCTGTAGGTTTTTCATATACGTACTTTACCATATTGAGAAAGTTTGCTCCTATTCCTTATCTTTTGGAGTGTTTTTATCAAGAAAGGGTGCTGTATTTTGTCAAATGCAACAATCGAGAGGATCATGTGATTTTTCTTCTTCAGTTTATCAATGGGGTTTATTATGCTAATTGATTTCCTGTGTTGAACCACCCTTGCATTCCTGGGATTAAACCCACACTTTTAATGTGCTTTTGGATTCTATTTGTAAGTATTTTGTTGAGGATTTTTGTGTCTACATTCATTAGAGATATTGGTCTGTAGTTTCCTTATTTTGTAGTATCTTTATCTGGTTTTGTTATTAGGGTGATGTTGGCTTCATAGAATGAGTTTGGTAGCATTTTTTCCTGTTCAAGTTTTTGGAAGAGCTTGAACAAGATTGGTATTAGTTCATCCCTGAATGATTGGTAGGAGTCAGCTGTGAAGCCATCTGGTCCTGGGCTTTTCATCTTTGCGAGGTTTTTGATGACTGTTTCAATCTCTTCACTTGTGATTGCTTTATTAAGGTCTTCTATTTCTTCTAAAGTCAGTGTAGGTGGTTCATGTGTTTCCAGGGATTTGTCCATCTCACCTACATTTTCTAGTTTTTTTGAACACAGGTGTTCATAGTATCCTCTTATGACCTCTCTTATTTCTATGGGGTAAATGGTAATGTCCCCCCTCTCACTTCTTATTTTATATTATTTGTGTCTTCTCTCTTTTTTCTTTGTCAGTCTACCTAAGGTTTGTCGATTTTGTTGATCTTCTCAAAGAACCAACTTTTGGTTTTGTTGATTCTCTCTATTGATTTTTTGTTGTTGGTTTTGTTTGTTTTTTTGTTGTTGTTGTTCTCGATTTCACTGATTTCTGCCCTGATCTTCACTATTTCTTTCCTTTGCCTTGGTTTGGGATTAGTTTGTTGTTCTTTTTCTAGTTCTTCCTGGTGTTCGGTTAGATCTTCAATGTTAGCCCTTTCTTCTTTAAATGTAAGCATTGAAGGCTATAAATTTCCTTTTCAGCACTGCCTTTGCAGTGTCCCATAGGATTTGATATGTTGCATTCTCATTTTCATTCATCTCAAGATATTTGCTGAATTCTCTTGCAATTTCTTCTTTGACCCACTGTTGTTTAAGAATGTGTTCTTTAATCTCCATATATTTATAGATTTTCCCTTTTTCTACCCATTATTGATTTCCAGTTATTCCCTCATGATCAGAGAAAGTGTTTTGTATAACTTCAAACTTTAAAAATTTATTGAAACTTGTCTTCTGTCCCACCATATGGTTTATCTTGGAGAAGGATCTGTGGGCACTTGAAAAGAATTTATATCCTGCTGTTTTGGGGTGCAATGCTCTATAGATGTCTGTTAGGTCTAGTTCATTTATCATATTATTCAAGTTCTCTGTTTCTTTATTTATCTTTTGTCCAGATGTTCTATCCAATAATGAGAGTGGTGTGTTGAAGTCTCCAAGTATTATTGTAGACACATCTACTTCTCCCTTCAGCTTTGCCAGGGTGTGCCTCATGTATCTTGGGGCTCTGAAGTTAGGTGCATAAATATTTAGAATAGTTATTTCTTCTGGTTGAGTTTCCCCTTTTATTAATATATAATGACATTCTTCATCCCTTAAAACAGCTTTGCACTTAAAATCTATTTTGTCTGATATTAGTATTGCTACTCCAGCTCTTTTTTAGTTACTATTTGCATGGAATATCTTTTTCCAACCTTTCACTTTTAGCATGGTTGTGTCTTTACATCTGAGATGAGTCCCTTGTAGACATCATATAGATGGGTCATATTTTTAAATCCATTCTATCAGTCTGTGTCTTTTGATTGGGGAGTTCAAACCATTAGCATTCAATGTTATAACTGTAAAGGCATTACTTATTTCACCCATTTTGACCTTTGGCTTTCAGTTGTGGTATTATACTAGTCTATTTATTTATTTTTTACCCTTTCTAATATTCCTCGTTTTTACATTCTTCTCTAAGTTTCTTGTCCTTGTTTTTTCCTTTCAGGCTGCAGCACTCCCTTTAGTATCTCTTGGAATTCTGGTCTTTTGGTAACATATTCTATCAGTTTTTGTTTGTCTGTGAAGACTCTGAACTCACCCTCATTTTTGAAGGAGAGCTTTGCTAGATACAGAATTCTTGGCTGGCAGTTTTTCTCTTTCAATACTTTAATTACATCATACCATTTTCTTCTCTCCTCCATGGTTTCTGATGAGAGGTAAGAACTTAATATTATCGAGTTTCCTTTGTATGTAATGCTTTGCTTTTCTCTTGTTGCTTTCAAAATCCTCTCTTTATCTCTTATATTTGTCATTTTGAATAGTAGGTGTTTTGGGGTAGGTTTATTCGTGTTTATTCTGTTTGGGGTGCATTGTCCTTCTTGAATATTGATATTTATGTCTTTCACCAGGGTAAGGAAGTTTTCAGTCATTATTTCCTCAAATATTCTTTCTGTCCCTTTTCCATTCTCTTCTCTTTCTGGGACACTGATAATATGTCTGCTTTTGAGTTTTGCATTGTTATTCAATTCCCTGAGACCTTGTTCCATTTTTCCCACTCTCTTCTCTTTCTAATCTCCTGTCTTTTCCGGTTCAGATGTTCTGTCTTCTAAATCACTAATTCTGTCTTCAAGCATTCAAATCTGCTCTTATTTGCCTCTAATGTATTTTTAATCTCATCCATCATGTCTTTCATTCCCATAAAGTCTGTTACTTTTCTTTGCAGACTTTCAAATTGTTCTTTATGCTCACCCAAGTGTCTTCCTAATATCCTTTATCTCTTTAGTCATATTCTCTTTCAATTCTTTAAAATGACTCATGAGAGTTTTATTATTATCATTGATTAATGGTCTCAAAATCTGAATCTCTTCCAGATATTTGGTTTGTTCCTTTGGCTGGGCCATCTCTTCCTGTCTCCTAGTATGGCTCATAATTTTTTGCTGATATCTCGGCATCAGATATGTTGGTGAATTTACTCTGATGGCTAATTTCTCTCTCTTGCCTATTGTTATTAATTTTTCACAGCTCTTTGATTTTTGGTTCAAATTATTCTAAGACTTCAGTTACCAAAAGCCATGCCCAGGACTCACAAATGGGGTGCAGAATTTCTCCCTGGGATTGGTTAAAGAGAGCTCTAAAAGCAGCTTCTGTCCATGTAATTTCCAGACTGGCCAGCAGATGGCAACTGTTAGCCCACGTTTCCACAGAGGTGTATCTCTGTTGGTATCCCTTTGTTTTTGTCTGGTCAGAGCTGAGATTCAAAGTGGGCTTGCTGACCCAATTCACTGAAGTAAAGCCTCCCAATTCCCCTTCCCTTTACCCTTGTAACAGCTGGCAGGGGGGAAGACATGTGGTCTTAGACTTTTTCTCCATTGTTTTTGTGAGAGTGCTGAGCCTTTTCTGCTAACCGATGCCATGTTCCCACAATCACCCCTCTTCTTCTTTTTTTATATAAGCATTGAGGGCTATAAATTTCCCTCTCAGCATTGCCTTCCCTACATCCCATAGGTTCTGATATGTTGTGCTCTTGTTTTCTTTCATCTTGAGATATTTACTGATTTCTCTTGCAATTTCTTCTTCAATCCAGTGATTATTTAAGAGTGTTTTGTTTAATCTCCATATATCTGTGAATTTCCATTGTTCTGCCTGTCATTGACTTCCAGCCTAATTACATTATGACCAGAGAAAGTGCTCTGTATAATTTTGATCTTTTAAAATTTGTTGAGAACTGTTTTGTAACCCACACATGGACTCTCCTTGAGAAAGATCCATGAACACTTGAGAAGAATGTGTATCCTGCTGTTTTGGGGTGCAGTGTTCTTTATATGTCTATTAACTTTAGTTCATTTGTCACAGTATTCAAGCGCTCTGTTTCTTTATTGATCTTCTGCCCAGATGTTCTAGCCAATGATGAGAGTGGTGTATTGAAGTTTACAAGTATTATTGTAGAGACATCTGTTTCTCCCTTCAGTTTTGCCAGAGTTTGCCTCATGTAATTTGGGGCATCCTGGTGAGGTGAACATACATTTATGATTGTTATTTTTTCCTGGTGAATTGCCCTTTTTAATAATATATAATGTCCTTCCTTGTCTTTAATAGCAGCTTTGCTTTTAAAATCTATTTCATCTGATATGAGTATAGCTACTCCAGCTTTTTGTTTGTTTGTTACTGCATGTGTGGAATATCTTTTTCTAGGCTTTCACTTTCAATCAATTTGTATCTTGGGTCTAAGGTGGGTCTCTTGTAGACAGCCTGTAGAAGGGTCATATTTTCTTATCCATTCTGCCAGTCTGTGTCTTTTGATTTTGGAGTTTAATCCATTAACATTCAATGTTATTACTGTAAAGACAGTTCTTACTTCATCCATTTTTGGGCTTTGGGTTTTATCTGTCATATCGTATATTCACCACTCTTTTTACACTTTTTTTTACTGATATAATCTTCATATCTAGCCTCTTTCTTCTGTCTTTTCTTTTCAGGCTGTAGCACTCCCTTTAGTATTTCTTGCAAAGCTGGTTTCTTGGTTTTAAGCTCTCTGTTTCTCTTTATCTTTGAATATTCTAAATTTGCCCTCATTTTTTAAAGACAATCTTGCTGGATATAAGATTCTTGGCTGGCACTTTTTCTCTTTCATTATCTTAAATATACCACTGTCTTTTTGCCTCCATATTTATTAATGAGAAATCTGCAATAAGTCTTATTGGACATCACTTGTATATGATAAAGCAATTTTCCCTTGCTGTTCTCAGGATTCCCTCTTTATCTTTGGCATTTGACACTCTGATTTGTATGTGTCTCAGAGTAGGTCTATTTGGATTTATTTGGATGGGAGTATGTTGTGTTTCTTGGACATACCTATGTATGTCCTTCAATAGGATTGGGAAATTATCTACCATTATTCCTCAAATATTCTTTTTGCTCCCCCTTCCTTCTCTTCTCCTTCTGGGTTACCCATGGCATGTATGTTTGCATGTGTCCTGTCATTTAGTCCCCTGAGACCCTGTTTTATTTTTTTCCATTTTTTTCATTATCTTTTCGTTTGTATGTTGCTTTCAGAGGCCTTTTGTCTGCCTCTTCAAATCTACTTTTATATGTCTCCAGTGTATTTTAAATTTCATTTGTTGTGCCTTTCAATTTATAAGATCTGCTATTTTTCTATGTATGCTTTCAAATTTTTCTTTGTGCTCACCCAGTGTCTTCTTAATATCCTTAATCTCTGTAGCCATATCATTGAATTTATTAAGGAGATTTGTTTGTACATTTATGAATAGCTGTCTCAAATCTTTTATATCATCTGGAGACTTAGACTGTTCCTCTTACTGGGCCATATCTTCCTGTTTCTTGGTATGGATTGTAATTTTTTTGTTCCTGTTTTGGCATCTGATTTACTAGATGTATTCATTCTGACACAGTTTCTCTCTTTAGTCTATGATTTTCTATTTGATTGGCTTTGTGCTACAGCCCCTCTTTAATATTTGGAACTTTATAGTGGCTTGCGTTTAGGTAGTTTGACTTTTTCACCTCTTTTTCATCTGTTTCTTACCCTTTCTCCCTTGCTGTTCATGGAGCAGATGCTGAGGATGTGGTTGGTACTGTAAGCCATGGAAGCTGAAGCTGCCTGTGTTGCCCCAGGAAATGATGAATCTTCTCCCACCTTTCACCCCTGCCAGGGGTAGGGCCAGAGCCCCAGCCATGTGCAGTAATTCAAGCCATGCAGGCCATGACTGTCTGTAGTTGCCCAGAGAGACTGATGCTGTTCCACACCCCCTCCTCCCCTGCCTAGGGTGATGATGGAGTGATAGTTGTGGACAGCAAACTAAGCCATGCATGTGAAAAATGATTACAGTTGCCCAGATACACTGAAAAAGCACTGGACCCCCTCTTCCCCTGGTAGGGGTGGGAATGGAGCCACAGGTGTACTCAACAATCTTGTCTGTGTGGACCAAAAGCACTTGCTGTTTCCCAGAGAGGCTAAGGGAGCACTATTCCTCCATCTTCCTGTTGGGGGAAGGGATGGAGCCACAGATGTGTCTAACAGTCTAGTCTGTGTGGGCCAAATGTCACTGCAGTTGGCTGAGGGAACACTGCCCTGCCTCCTACCCTGCCAGAGGTGGGATGTAGCCACAGATGTATCCAACAGTCTAGTCTATGTGGGTTGAAAGCAGTTTGCAGTTGCCCAGAGAGGCTGAGGAAACACCGTGTCCCCTCCTGTCCTATCAGGCGTGGGGTTTGAACCACAAGTGTCCTTCAATCTAGTCATTGTTGGCTTGAAGCACCTGCAATAGCCTAGAGAGGCTGGGGAAACACTCCACCCACTCCTATCCTATCAGGGAGCAGGAGTGGACCACAGGTGACCAAGAATCTAATCCATGTGGGTTGAAAGTGCCTGCAGTTGTGCAGAGTTGCTAAGAAACACTCCCCCATTCACATTCTTTTGGGGGCAGGGATGCAACCACAACAATGTAGTCTCTGTGGGCTGAAAGTGACTACAATTACCCAGTGAGGCTGGTGCTGGTCTTCTCACCTTCTTCCCTACCAGAGGCAGAGCTGGAGCCCAGGCCAAGGCAGCAAAGCGATGTCGGTGGAAAGAAGTTGGTCCCCACCATCATGGTAATTTTCAGTTAACCCCGCTTCCCCTCATGCCAGGGGTGGAGTTAAAATGGAAGCTACCAACCACTTTCTGACTTGGACAAGTTCAAACTTTAGCTGTTCTTAGGATTGGACTTTAGCCAGCTGAATTTACTAATCAGTAGCTGAAGTCAGTGCCTGACCATTTCTTCCTCCCCTATTTTTGGGAAATTGAGCTTCCCACTCCAGCCAGGGAATAGCCCCCGAGGTGTCTTGCACCACCATTGGGGGATGGACACTGGCCTCCATGGCTTGGAGTGTGCTACTCATGAATCTTCTCTGCAAATGGGCAGAATCCTCCTTCTATTCTTCCCAGGATATTGCAGAATGCCCTTCTGGTCCCCTGGGTGCCTCAAACGAATGATTTAGATAGCTCTGTCTGATTACTAACTGAACTGTAGGATGAGCTGACTCTTGGAGTGCCTTACCCTGGCTGCCATCTTGCCCCTCCCTCCCATCAATTGATATTCTTTTTTTTTTTTTTTTTTTTTTTTTTTACCGGGAGGTCCCGGGGATCGAACCCAGGTCCCTCCATATAGAAGACGGACGCCCAACCAGTTGAGCTACATCTGACCCCATCAATTGATATTCTTATGTTTTTTTTTTGTTTGTTTGTTTTTTTTAAGATTTTATTTATTTATTCATTTATCCCCCCCTTGCTGCTTGTGCTCGCTGGGTCAGCTAACCACGCCGTGCGGGCGGGCTTGCCTTCACCAGGAGGCCCCAGGAACTGAACCTGGGGCCTCCCATATAGTAAACGGGAGCCCTACTGATTGAGCCACAGCCGCTTCCCTGATATTCTTATGTTGAACTGTCCTTGCATACCTGGGATAAATCCCACTTGATCATGGTGTATCATTCTTTTTATGTGTTGTTAAAATCACTTTGCTAGTATCTTCTTAAGGATTTTTGTATGTATATTCAGAAAAGATATTGATCTGTAATTTTTTTCTTGTGGTACCTTTATCTCGCTTTGGTATGAGGGTGATGTTGGCCTAATAAAATGAGTTGGGGAGTGTTCCCTTCTCTTCATTTCTTTGGAAGAGTTTGAGTCAGGCTGGTGTTCTTGGAATATTTGGTAAAATTGTCCTGGGAAGCCATCTGTTCCCAGGCTTTTCTTCATTGGGAGGTTTTTATTACTGACTCAATCTCTTTACTAGTTATTGGTTTGTTGAGAAGTCAGTATAGATGGTTTGTGTGTTTCTAGGAATTTGTCAATTTCATCTCAGTTATCTAATTTTTTCATGTATGATTGTTCATAATATCTTTTTTTTTGAAGATGCAATCACAAACATTTTTTATTTTGAATAATTTACTGAAAAGTTGCAAAGAAAGTATGGTGTGGCAGTTTGATATTATTTATGAATTCTAAAAGAGATATTGACTGTGTTTGTAAACTGGGCTGTTCCTCTGGATGTGATATCCTTTGATTGTATTGGATTCAGCAAAGATGTCTTTGATTAAATTACATAAGATTAGGACTTTGATTCAACCACATCATTAGGGCCTGCAGGGTTGTGTCCCCACTACTTGGTGGGCTGATAAAACAGACTCTCATACAGAAGTAGTTACACAGAGAAGATACACAGAGGATCCTGCAGCCCTGGGAAGAGAGATGAGCCTGATAGTCTATGGATGACCTTGTGAAAAGAACAGAGCAGCTGAGCCCAGAAAGAAATGCACCCCCGTGAGAGAGACGAGCCTTATGCCAGCCTACAGCTGAGATCAGAAAAAGCTGGGACCATGGAGCCTTAAGAGGCAGAAGGAAGGCTGAACCCTTGTAGATGTCACCCACCATCTTGTGTCAACATGTGGGAACAGACTTTGGGTGAGTAAGTACCTCTTATGGTACCTTGAATTGAAATCTTGTGACTGTAAGCTCCTACCCCAAATAAATACCTTTTTAAAAAGCCAACAGAGTTCTGGTACTTTGCATCAGCACCCCTTTGGCTGACTAATACACATGGAGAGTGTCATTATGCCCTTCACCCAATGTCTTCTAATGTTAATATCATCTTACATAATCATGGTACATTTGCCAAAACTAAGATATCACATTAACAATTATTCACTTTATTTGGATAAACCAGTTTTTCCACTCATGACCTTTTTCTATTCCAGGGTCCCATCCAGCTCTCTAATTGCATTTAATTATCATGTCTCTTCAATCTCTGAACTTTGTTTCTCAGTCTTTCCTTTTTTTTTTTTTTTTTTTAATGACTGTTTTGAAGAGTACTGGTGAGGCATTTTATAGAATGTCCTGTTATGTTTCAGTTATGTTTTCTCAAGAATTAATTGGGATTATGGGTTTTGGGAAAGAATGCCACAAAGGTGAAGTGTGCTTTTCATCACATGATATTTTGTTCAGGATTTTTGCATTTGTATTCACGAGTACGATTAGCTCATATTTTTTTCTTCTTCTCCTTCTCTGCTTTTGATCTCAGGGTTATACTAGCCTCATCAAACACGTGAAAGGCATAATTACTCTTTTTTTTTACAAACAATTTTTAGAATAATTTGTTGGATTAAAGATATTTGATCCTTGAAAAATTTAGAACTTGCTAGTAAAATTGTCTGGGCCTTTCTTTTTTCCCCCTCCATGGAAAGATTTTTAACAAATCATTGATTTATTTTCTTTATTAGAGAAGTTGTGGATTTACAGAAACAATCACGCATAAAATATGGAATTCCCATCTACCACTCCAACAATTTTTCATTGGTGTTTAATGTTTATTACAATTGTTTATTACAATTGATGGTAGCACATTTTAATAATTGTATTATTAGATAAAGTCCATGGTTTAACTTTGGGTTCACTGTTTGTGTAGTGTAGTTCCTTGAATTTTTAAAATTAGTATTCTGTTATCATATATACAATCTGACATTTCACCTTTTAATAAAATTCATATGTATAATTCAGTGCTGTTAACTGTGTTCACACTGTTGTACTACCGTCACCACCATCCTTTTCCAAAACATTTGCATCATTCCAAATAGGAACTCTGTATAGTTTAAGCCTCAGTTTCCCATTCCCTATTCCCATCCTGTCCTCTGGTAAACTATATTCTAGATTCTGAATCTCTGAGTTTGCTTATTTGAATTGTTTCAAATAATGAGATCATACAACATTTGTCCTTTTGTGTCTGGCTTATTTCACTCAAGTTCCCTCTATGTTGTCACATATATCAGGATTTCAATCCTTTTTATGTTTGAATAATATTCCATTGAATGTATATACCACATTTTATTACCCATTCATCAGTTGATGCACACTTGGGTTGCTTCCATGTTTGTGGCAATTGTGAATAATGCTGCTATGAACATCAGCATGCAAATATCTGTTAAGTTCCTACTTTCAATTCTTTGAGGAGCACACCTAGTAATGGGGTTGCCAGGTCATATGGTAGTCCTATGCTTAGCTTTCTGAGAAACGGCCATACTGTCTTTTACAGCAGCTGTACCATTTTGCATTGCCCCCAGCAATAAATGAGTGTTCCTATTTCTCTGCATCCTCTCCAGCACTTACTTTCCATTTTTTAATAGCACCCACACTAATGGGTGTGAAACGGTATCTCATTATGGTTTTGATTTGCATTTCCCTGAAATCTAATGATGTTGTGCTTTCTGGCCATTTATATATCTTCTTTGGAGAGATGTCTGTTCAAGTTTTTTTTCCCATTTTCTAATTGGGTTGTTTTTTTGTTGTTAACTTGAAGGACTTCTTTATATATTCTGGATATTAATCCTTTATTGGATATGTGCTTTCCAAATATTTTCTCCCATTGTGTAGGTTGTTCTTTTACTTTCATCATAAAGTCCTTTGAGAGACAAAAGCTTTCAATTTTGATGAGGTCCCATTTATCTATTTTTTTCTTTTGTTGCTTGTGTTTTGGGTGTAAAGTCTAAGAAACCATTGCCTAACACAAGGTCATGATTGTACTTCCCTAGGTTTTCTTCAAATAGTGTTGTAGTGCTAGCTCTTATATTAAGGTCTTTGATCCATTTTGGAGTAGATTTTTGTATATGCTGTGAGGTTGAGGTCTTCTTTCTCATTTTTGCAAATGGAGATCCAATTTTCACAGCACCAGTTGTTCCAGAAACTGTTCTTTCCCAATTAGGTGGTCTTTACCTCCTTGTCAAAAATCATTTGGCCATAAATGTGAGTGTTGATTTCTGGCTCTCAGTTCTATACCATTGGTCTATATGTCCATCCTTGTGCCAGTACCATGATGTTTTGATTACTGTGGTTTTGTAATAAGTTTTTTTTAAATAAAATTTTATTGAATTATATCATTCATACATGAACATACATAAACAATAAGTGCATAGTAAAATTTGTGAATTTACAAAACAAATATCCATATCATACAAGGCTCTCATATATCTCCCCACCACCAACACCCTGCTACTATTCCAGATTTTTCACTCTTTCCTCTTTTTTTAAGCAAATCTATTTTTTTAAATTAAACAAGCAGAGAATTTATTGGGGGATAGAGTGAAACAACAGAAGTATATCATTGAGACATGGGAATGGGCATTGTCAAGGGAGAGAAATGCAAAGTTCTGCCCTGGGGACCCTGTTTTATGAGGGTACAAGACTCCAGGGTCTGTGCTGATAATCAAGCACCTAGGGGTGTGGCGACCCAGGGGTGTGAGGTGCCTAGGAGTATGGGGGCTGCTGTCTGGTGGCAATTGGCTTCTGGCTGCTGTCCATAACCTCTGCAAGGTGTGTTGACCGGTGTTGGTTAGCCTTTGGTCACTGTGCATGAGGCATGATGTCACTGTTCATGAGGCATGGGGTAACCTGAAAACTAGGTGGATGAGTGGTGGTGGTGCCCCTCTCGCCCCTTCCCTCTTTGCTGGCTGCCTTCTGATAATGCAGTCTTTGGATATGTGTGCTGCATGCTGCAGGGTGTGTGAGCTTGTAAGCTGCCTCTTCTTAACTTGCCTGTGTGATTCACCAGGTCAATGCTAGCCAGCAGGCCTTAGCATCAGTTTCTCTTACCTGGCTTATTAGGTTTTCTGCTCCCTTCTTCCTTAGGTTCCCATTCTTTCCTGCCTCAAATACCCCTAAGAGAGTTTTACACCCTTAATCTTAAGGGGGAGTTGAAAAGCAGAGGTCATTCTTCTGTAGCTGATTCGGGCTGGTCAGGAATGGTAGCCCCTACCTGACAGAGTGAAAAACAAAGCAATTTTAATGATACATATTAATAAACAATAAATTCATCCAAAGTGAACACTCAATGGTATTCAATACAATCACATAGTTGTGCATTCATCACTTCAATCATTTTTAGGGCATTTTCATTATTCCAATTAAAAAAACAAAACAAAACAAAAAAACACCACAAATGAACAAACAAAACAAACTCATCACTTCTCAATCTCTCCCTGCTTTTCCTTCTGAACATAACTGCTATTCTGTTTCCATATCTCTAGTTTATTTGTTTTTATATTTTGTAAAAACAGGCTTAAATATGCAATATCACCCATATTCATATTTTACATGAGGTTTCACTGTTACACAGTTCCATGTTACATTTTTTAGCTTTCCTTCTAGTAATATTCATGACCTTAGACTTACCCTTTCAACCACTGTTGTGATAGTTAGGCTAATGTGTCAACTAGGCCAAGTAATTGTGCCCAGTTGTTTGGTCATGTAAACCAGGCATAAGCTTTCTCTTCCTCAGTTCATTGGCCAACCAGATATTTGATGAGAGTGGAAACAAGATGGACAATGTGCAAGCCCTTAGAAGAGGTGGGCTCCTGCCCCATGAGGCCTGAGGAGAAGAAATCATGGCTCTATAGATGACACTTAGACTTTGAAAAATAATGGAGTATTCCCAGCAGGTTTTCAGTACACTTTGGGAACCGTGACCCCTGTTTTCCTTTCAATTTCTTCCTATGGTAATGGAAATGTTTATCCTGTGACTGTCCCTCCTTTGTACATTGGAAGCAGATAACTTATTTTCTAAGTTTCACATTTCTACTGCCAGATGATAATTTTGCCCAAAGTCAGACTGCATGCCCATCACTCATTTTGATGAGATTTTGTACTTAGTATTGTTACTGAAATGATTTAAGGCTTTTTGAAATATTGTTATAGAATGAATGTATTTTCCATATGGAAAGAACATGTCTTTTTGGGATACAGGGGGTGGAGTGTCATAGTTTGAAGCTTTTTGTGGATCTCAGTAAGATCATGTTCTTAAAGCTAATCCACCTCTGTGAGTGTGTGACCCTTTGATTCTACTGGATTCAGTTAGGGGGACTTTGACTGGCTTACCACAGTGAGGCATGACCCAGGGAAGGTCTTGTTTCTCTTGCTGGAGTCCTTTATAAACAGAGGACTGAAAGTGGCAGACACACTGAGAAAAAGACACAGAAATGGAAAGAAGGAAGCCAGGAGCTCAGAGAGGCTGAGAGAGAGGTCCTGGAGGACAGAGGCTAGAATTAGCAGAGCACAGAGTCATGGAAAAAGGCCCCCTAGATGCTGAACAAGATGAGGCCTGGAAGAGAGGGGAGAGGCAAGACATATGCTTGATTGCCCACAGCTGAGTTTGGAGAAGAAGTAAGCCTGGAGGAGTAGACAGAGGCCCAGCCTGGCAGAACCGCCATTGTGTCTTGTCATGCAACAGGATTCCAGGAGCACCAGCATCTCTGGTGATGCCTTGATTTGGACATTTTCACAGCCTCAGAACTATAAGCTTTTTTTTTTTTTTTTTTTAACTTTATTTTGTACATTTAATAATTGAAAACATAAACAATTAAAAACTAAAAAGTAAACACAGATGAATAAATATATACATTTCTCAATTAAATGTAATGGATACATGTAAATTTTTTTTTGAATCAAACAATATATTACACAATATATTTGGTTCATAGTAATGCATTCATACAGTATTTGAGCCAACTCAATGGGAAAAAATATTTGGAAATCACATATCTGATAAGGGTTTAATATCCAGGATATATAAAGAGATGTTACAAGTCAACAATAAAAAGACAAATGACCCAATTAAAAAATGGGCCAAAGACTTGAATAGACATTTCTCCGAAGAAGAAATACGAATGACAAAAAAACACATGAAGAAATGCTCAACATCACTCATGATTAGGGAAATGCAAATCAAAACTACAATGAGATATCATTTCACACCTATCAGAATGGCCACTATTAAAAAGACAGAGAACTACAAGTGTTGGAGAGGATGTGGAGAGATAGGAACACTTCTTCACTGTTGGTGAGAACTATAAGCTTTTAACCTAATGAATTCCCATTATAAACACCAACCTTTTCTGTTACATTGCTCCCAACAGCTTTTAGCAAACTAAAACAGAATTGATACTGCTTACCTCCATCTGTAGCTCTAAGAATTTTTAAAATCTGCAAAAAGTGTAGTGTCAGCATATAATAAATATCAATTGTTATGAGACCATTCATATTATTATTGGCCATTGATCTCAGCTGTGGTGGATGCCATGTCTTCTTACTGACACACTTCAACATATGCTAGGTTTTGCCCCAATTCCTTCAACTCCCACAGTAGTCCTTATCACTGGTTTATTTTGAAGAGCAGACTTTTATTGAAGAATTAGGTTGATGATAGATGACAGTACAATACAGGTACCAATTAAGAGGTGAGTATTACACAACACTGTCGTCAAACTCTATTGGCCATTTCTCAGGCCATAACCCTCCATAGGCCCCCACCTTGTTCTTGAGACCCTTCATTCTCCTCAGCTTCTCTTTATTCTTAACTCTTTTTACCAAGACAGGTTCCTCAACCATTCTCTCTAGAGAAAGTAAAATCTTTTCTCTCTATATTATGATGAGCAATTATTCTCTCTATACATATTTCAACCCTTTATTTCCAGAAAAATCCCTAGAAGTTAAGAGGACAGCTTTTATTTTAATATGAAAGTGATAACCATTGAGAGCAGGTGTAGCTCCATAGTTTGAGCACCTGCTTCCCATGTATGAGGTCCCAGGTTCAATTCCTGTTAACTCCTTTAAAAAAAAAAAGGTACATTTGAATTATTATCCTAGATAAATTGAGTGTTCCCAGCATACACCTCTGATCTTAATATCAAAGACTTTGAAATAGTACAATAAATAAAAAAAGTGGTTAGAAAATACATGACATATAAGTGAAAATGAATAAACAATAAGTTTACACATCAATGAGGTTGCATCAGAAAAGTGGAATATAGAACAAAGGAAAAAGATTCCAGTGGCTATAAAAGTATGATTTTGTTCTATTAGTTGCTATTGTAAATGGAATTTTTTCTTGACTTCCCCCTCAGATTGCTCATTATTAGTGTACAGAAATGCTACTGATTTTTGCGTGTTGATCTTATATCCTGCCAGTTTACTGTACTCATTTATTAGCTTTAGAAGCTTTGTTGTAGATTTTTCAGGGCTTTCTACATATAGGATCATGTCATCTGCAAATATGGAAATTTTTACTTCTTCCATTCCAATTTGGATGCCTTTTATTTCTTTTTCTTGCCTAAGTGCTCAAACAATTGTGATGTTCAATATGGCAATGCTCAATATGCTGATTTTCAATATGGCAAAACCCATGATAAGGTGGAAGGGGATGATTTAGCAGTGGATGGGGGTGATGGTGGTGCAGGGATGCAAGTGGTTGATAGTGATGGAATGTAAGAGTGAGTAGGCTGGGCGTTTGGGTAGGACTATTCATGGACTGTGGGGAGAGCTGGAAGAAGGAATAGGTGAACTCTGGGGATTTGTAGGCCTGTGCTTGATGCTACAATGGTGGGAATGTTCTTTTGGTAAATATAGCAGTGGAAGGTCACTGGTGCAGGGCATTGGTGGTGGTGGGGATATGTGGGAAAGGGTGCACTTGGGGTGTGCTTTTATGGAATATGAATATGTTTATCTTATTATAGGCAATTATATCAGTGGGTGGAGACATACACAATAAACAAGAAAATATTAAATTCCCATCCTTGGGGGCCCTGCTATGTTCTCAAATGGAGAGTTAATACTATCTCAAGTACATAGTCAGTGCCTAAGAAAAGAAAACAGACAAGTATGCTAATCCCTCAATATTAATAAATATAACTATGAAGCTTATTCTTCAAAATTGAAACTTAGTGGTTGCCATAGGTTCTGAAGGGAGGGACAGGGAAGAATGGGTGGAACGTAGGGAATTTGAGGGGGCTTTAGAATTGTTTTGATTATTACAATGACAGATACAGGCCATTATACATTTAGTCAGAACCTATAAAATTGTACAGTGTAAAATGTAAACCATAATGTAAACTATTGACCATGGTTAGCAACAACATTTCAATATTTGTCCATCAATTGTAACAAATGTACCATACTCATGTAGAATGTTATTTGTAAGGGAGAATGTGGGAGGGGGAGGGCGGTATATGGTAATCCACTATAATTTCTACATGACTTTTCTGTACCCTAAAGCTTCTTGGAAAATAAAGTGAAAAAAAAAAAAAGACATTAGGGGAACATAAAGAAGAAAATTTCAATATACATAAAAAACAACAGATATTCTGGTGATGAAATGCACAATGCAAAATTTTTTTTTTTAATTTTTAAAATTGTTTTATTTTATATTTTATTTTATTTTGTTATTTTTGGGCTTTATTTTAGGGGAGGTTTTGGATTGCAGAAGGGTTGCAACTGTGGCAGGAGAGGATCACTGGTGCAGGGTGTCAGTGGTGGGGGGATGTGTGGAGAGTGGTGCACCTGGGGCATGCCTCTGTGGAATATGAAGTTGTTCATGTGGTCATGGGGTGTTGTCTCAGTGGGTGGAGACCCACACAGTAACTGACGGAATATGGAATTCCAATCCTGGGGAGTCCTGCTACATTCTCTCATTGAATGTAAGAACCTCTAGAGTACATGGGTAGTGCCTAACAGATGCAGGACAGACTGATATGCCAGGCTGTTGATATAGATGGTTGTACTTATGAACCTTGTTCTTCTGAAATTGAAATTTAGCATAATAATATATATTGCCTAAGAGTTACCTCCTGAAAGCCTCCTTGTTGCTCATATGTGGTTTCTCTCTAACCCAAACTCAACATATAAACTCACTACCTTCCCCCCAGTGTGGGACATGACTCCCAGGGATGAGCCTCCTTGGCACTGAGGGATTATTACCAAGGGTCAACTAGCAATGCATTTGGAAAAAGACCTAGACCAATAGGGGTAAATATTAAATACAGATGTGTTTTTATGGCTAAGAGGTTTCAAAGTGAGTTGGGAGGTCATTCCAGAGGTTATGTTTATATATATCTCAGGAGTATCTCACTGACTGCCACAGTAGACAGAGCCTCAAGCAGCGATGCTCCTGAGGGCTCTTGGAGACATCTAGACACTTTAGGCAGGGCAGACAACCCCATGAAATCAGCAGCCCAGCAGTAGTCCTTCCCTTGGAATATATGACAACCTTTCTCCCCAGTGTACCAGAGTTAGACTCATTTATAATTTTCCCACACATGGTTCTTCTGCCCCTTTTATTTGAAACTATAATTAGCACTTTATCTATTAAATATATGTCTCAGAGACTTAAATCTTCTGGCTGTTCATATGCGAGTTGAGACCTGAATCTCAGCAAAGTTTCCAGCAACATCTACTCTCCAGTTGATCGGACTCACCTAGGACAATGAACATAAGAATGATGGACAATGCCCATCCCAAAATACAGAGTATCTACAACTGTAAGCAAGACAGTTCCTTCCATCTACCCCATGGGGTCTAAGATCTCTCTCAATTGGATGCAGAATGGGCATCACATTCTCAAATCCTCAAGACTGAGGAATTAACGTACATAAGGGGGAATGCAAAGATGGACCAAAGTAGACTTATTATTCTAGTAATGGAAGATCTTGTAACATTGATATAAAGACAGTGGTCACCAGATGTTTTAAGGAGAGAGAGAGAGAGAGAATAGGTTTAACCTGGGCATTTTTGAGACATTGGAATTGTTCTGCATTATATTGCAATGGCAGGTACAAGACATTATACATTTTATCAAAAACTATACAATTGTGCAGTGCAAAGTGTAAACCATAATATAAACCATAGACCATGGTTAGTAGCAATACTTCAATATGTGTTCATCAATTGTAACAAATATACCATACAATGAAAGATGATGTTAATGGAGGAAAGCATGGGAGGGGATTGGGTGGTGGTATATGGGAATACCTGTATTTTTATATAACATTTATGTTATATAAAGCCTCTTTTACAATAAAAAAAATAAAAGTATGATTTTGTTTATATAATGGTGAAAGGCAGATAAAACTAAACATTTATTCAGGGATGCATACAATTGTGGTAAAATTATTTTCAAAAGCAAGAGAGATTAACAAAAAAATGTAGGACACTGTCATGAGAGTCGACTAGAAGAAAATGTAAGTGAGGAGGGTCAAGGGGCACTCTACCTTTAGAGGTATGAGGGATTCATGGGTGTCCATTTTTCTATCATTCGTGAAACTTTCATATACATGCTTCATTATCTCTCTTTTGTTATATAGCTGTATTTAACAATAAAATATTTTCAATAGTAAGATTCAGTACAGATGTGACTAGTCTTTTATGCTGTTGTGAAAATCCAAAAATAACATTGTATTAGTGGGGTGGAGTGTTTTTAATTAAAAAAAAAAAAAAAAAGAAGCCGCAGTACTACAGTAAGTTGAATTACACAACCACATGCACACACAGTCACATGTATATTCATGTTAATACCAAGAAAAGAGCATTTACTGCTAAGTCTTTAATATCTGAGACCATTTTCTTGGTGTTAAAGGTTAAAAAATCAATAATTTCCATAACCTGTGGGACTCAAGGTGTTCCTTCTCCCACAAGGCCTACTCTTCTTTCAGCCTGGATTCCCCAAGACCTGACCCTGGAGGAGGGGTCAGGACAGGGGTCTGATTCAGAGCTACCCCATGGAGGAAGACATGGAGTTTCATCAGGACCAATAAATTTAGTTTGGGTTTGAGGTCCTGTCAAAGTAACCAGATGGCAGGAGTAGATCAACAGGCAACTGGAAGTTCAGCCAATGAATAGGAAGTTAGGGTTCTGGGAACAAACTCAGGAGACTGGCTCCAGGGAGGACCCTGAACAGGTCAAGGACAGAGATAGTGATGAAACCAGGGCAGGAAGGAGCCACCAGAGAGCCTGAGCTGGAGGTTAAAGGGCATGTGCTCTGGCCTTTCTGACACTTACTGGATGTGAGAATTTTACCCAAGCACTGAGGTTCCTGAAAAATACATAAACTTGAGGCCAGAGTGTCTTCAAGGACCATCTAGTTGGTATAGGCTGGCATGGATCTCCATTCAGGAGGCCTGATCTGGGAGTCACGGGAAAAAGGACAGAAGATATGTAGATGAAGGTTCGATTTCTTTTTGCCTCCGAATAATCACAAAATTCAACGGGTATTTGAAATGAGCAGGGTTCCTGTTTGGAATGATGGAGGTGGTGATGGTAGCTCAGCATTGTGAACATAATTCACAGCACTATGGTATATATAGGTGTGTGCTTGTAGGAGGCTGTGTCAGGTTGTATATATAGTTAACAGAATGAAATATTTTTTTTTAAATCCATGGAACTACACTACATAAACTGTGAATCTTAAGTTATACCATGGACTATGGCTAATGGTACAATTATAAAGATGTTCTTTCATCAATTGTAGCAAATGTTCCACAAGAATGCAAGGTGTTAATAAAGGGGGATCCAGTATTTCATGTGTAATTCTTCTGTAAACACACAACTTTTTTAATGAAGAAAAAATTAAGGAAAAATAATCCACCGAGCATTGACTTTGTGGTCACTGGGCCTTACACTCTGGTTAGGATTAGTCTGCTAAGCTTTGATATGGTTCTCTTGCTCATGTCACACAACAAGCCTGGGAAATGGATGCTGTGCTATCCTCCTTGTTTAGTTGGGCACAGGCTCAGGGAGTGGACTGACTTGCTCATGAGCACTGCTCACTGGTAAGTACTGAAGCTGGCTGAGAAGCCAGACTCTAGGACAGAGCTGTTCATGTTGCATTCTGACCCTCTGCCTCACTGTTTTGTTCTTCAGGATTTCCTTATTCTGACCCCTTTCCCGATCAGGTTATTTGATTCTCTCCACTAGGAGTCTCATGTTAGCTGTGCATCAAACAGGATCCTCATGATACAAAAGGGAGGCTGAACCAGTGAGTTCCATATTTCGAGTCAAGGGGTTATCATATCAATAACACATAGACCTACTTCTCCTGCAGTCCTAGACAGGTCCAAGCATTTACTTCCTGGAAAACACAGATTCAGACACAGGTACTACTTGCCCTACAGGGGACTAATAGCAGGTTAAAAGGGTCCCAATTGGGAATGGACACTTTTATACCTGCTACCTACACCATGAAGCTGCCTGGGGCTCTTGTGCTGCTCTGGGCCACCATTTTCCTACCCGTATAGAGAAGTTGGTGCCTGGAGACCCCTCCAGGGTTTCTGAAACCTTCTCAGGGCAGTTCTGAGGATACTGGGTGGGAGAAGGGGTGAGTGGGTTCTGATGAGTGTCTCTTAAGAGACTGTCACCCTTATTCACCATTGCCAAAAGTTGGAAACAACCCAGGTGTCCATCAACAGATGAGTGGATAAACTGTGGTCTATTCACACGATGGAATATTATGCAGCTGTAAGAAGAAATGAAGTCATAAAGCATATGGCAACATGGATGAACCTGGAGGACATTATGTTGAGTGAAGCAAGCCAGACACAAAAGGACAAATACTGTATGAATGTGTTACTATGAACCAAATATATTGTGTAATATATCGTTTGATTCACAAAAAACAAACAAACAAAAATTTACATGTATCCATTACATTTAATTGAGAAATGTATATATTTATTCATCTGTGTTTACTTTTTAGTTTCTAATTGCTTATGTTTTCAATTATTAAATGTACAAAATAAAGTTAAAAAAAAAAAAAAAAGAGACTGTCACCTTGCCTTTGCCTTCCAGATTGTAATATTTGTCCAGCTGTGTCTGAGGACGTCAGCATATTCCTGAAGGCACCCTTGGTCATTATGCTAATATGGCATATTACCAGGATGATCCTGGGGTTGCAAGTGCCAGAGAATTGAAGACCTTTGTTGATGACACAATGACAGCAGAAGATATGCAGTATGTGCCTCTGATGCCTTACTGAGAAATCTGTGAATACCAGGGAAGTGGGGGAGAGCACATTATCCTTCCCACCATGGCCCTTCCTTGGGAATCTTGGAGAAAGAACCTCACAGAAAGAGAAGGTCATGAGGATTGGGCAAACAGACACCAAGCTCCAGGAAGGACCAAGGAGGGAGACTCAGTGAGGTCCTGGAGCCCTTGGGTAGCCCCTGACTGCTCAACTCAGCAGTGCACCCAGCCTAGGACCCTCCCAGCTCTCCTGCCTCTAGGACACCACCTCACCTCTCCGTCAGGCCCTGGGTGCTGGCCTCCCTGACTCCAGCCTTTTCAGCACATTAGCCTGGGTCTTCTTCAAACCTGTTTTCCCTTCTCCAAACATTTTCTTCTTTTATCCTAACAACTCAAATCTTCCACATCATGCCTCCCTAAAAGCCTGAGTTTTCCTCTTTCTCTAGAACCCAAGCGGCCGTTTTGTGGCTCACATGTCAGGAAAGGAGGCAGCATCCAGAGGTGCCACCCCCACCCCCAACCCCATGTGGGATGCCTCAAGAGGCTATTCAGGGTAAATCCTCTCTCAGCTGCCCCCACAGTTGGTAGAATCAAACCCCTGCCTTTTCAAGTGTCCTAGGGCACAGAAGTAGGATACATATTGCAACAAATGCAATCCTGGAGTCCATCTTGAGCTCCCCACCCTCCCTCAGGTCATTAGGGACACTAATAACTCCTCTTCAGCAGCTTCTTTCTGTTTTGTCTCAGACTGGCCCCACCCAATTCTACAGAAGTGACTCCCCCTCCCCCTTTTCTCTATCAGTGAGAACATTTGAGAGATTGTCATACATATCTTGGGTATGAGAAATCCTCATTTATCTGCTCAGATGCAAAAGCGACACTCCAAACAAGGCTCAGGTACCTCACCATGGAGTTGGGTTAATGTTTCTTTTCTCCCTTGGGGCCTTGCCACGTTTATTGAACTACTCCTTGCTGGATAGTATATATTCAAATCCTTTGCGTCAATGAAGCCATCCTTGCCAGGAGTCCCAAGGAAACCACTTTCCTAGTCATTAAATAGTCTCAGCAACCTGCCACATACAGGTATCAGACTAGAGGATACCAGCAATAAAGGACTTATGATACATGGGAGAGTGTCTACTCCTTGGGCTGGAGTTTGGGCTTTGGGCAGGAACAGCGGTGGAGTGGCAAGATAGAAATGACAACTGTGAATTTCAATTGTGGCTGGATTTGAAAGCAGTGAGGCTTCATTCCTCCACCAACTCACTCACAGGAGAGGGGGATAATAGCAATTACAGCATCTAGACGGTCTGAGCAGTTCTCTGAGCCAGATCTACAGGACATGTGCATTAGTTACCAAATTTAAGCCTCCCAGCAAACTTGAGGGATGGGAGGGATCATCTTAGTTTGGTAGGTGATGAAACTGAAGCTCAGAGAGGTAAAGTGTCTGCCCAAGATCACAATGCTGCTGGGCAGCAGGATCTGCCCCCACCACCCACTCCTGGGGTAGACCAGCTTGGCTACCTCACCATCTTTGTACACATATTTCAGTCCTTCTCCACCCTCTGATTCCCATCCATAAAATGGGAGAAATTTCTCCCATCTCCAGGGCTGTGGTGAGGTCAAATAAAATAATGGGTGAGAAAGCCCCTGTACCAAGAATCTGAGAAAAAGAACCAAGGTGTGATTCCAGATCAAGGTATAAGTGCTGAGCCTAGAAAGGAACAAGAAATTGCCTCTTGTGCCTCAGTTTATCCTAATGCCTACCAGCCACTAGGGGACTCAGTTGCCTCCATAGACTCTCATTACAAACAGTCTTATGCACAAAGCAGGGTCCTGGGTCCAAGAGCTTCAAAGCCCTTCTGTGGCTCTGCTCACGATCATGAGTCTGGAGCCTATCTCAGGCCTTGCTGCCTCCCTGCTTTCTCCTCTGGGTCTGACCCCTCTGCCTCTCTTATGGCTCCATTACAGCCCATTAAAAGACCCCCCAGAAAAAAGCTTGATGGGCTTACACCCAGGGTCCATCTCTGGAGGGGGACCTCTAAGATCCTCATGGCAAGGAGGTTTAAGGAGTTTTCCTAAGCTGGATGCCAGGACAGCCGCTCATCTCCATGTGGTTCCTGCTCTGAGGGTGATAGGGGAAGACCACCTTGCCTAGGGTGAAGACTGGTTCCTTTTCCGTGCCCCACTGCTCAGACTATCTCACCCCCAGGGTCAGGATGGAGGCTGGATATGAAATGAGATACTCTGACCTCGGTAGAGCTGAGGGGAAGGAAGAGGGCCTGAGGAGACTGGAGCAGAGAACTCTTCCCCACCCTAGCCCATGTGAACAAAGAGGTGTCCTCTGCCACTGCTCCATTCTAGGAGCAACAGACTCCAGGGCTATTAAAAGGGGATTGACCTCCAGGACGGTTCAGAAAAGTCTTACAAGGTCTTAGATAAAGACCCACCCTCACCTGTAGATGAGAAGATGAATGATGGGCAGTTTGTCTTCACCAGGACATGGGCAGTCTCTTAACCACTGCTCAACTCCCACAGAACTCCCTGGGGACAGCTGAGCATAAAAAAGACAATATTATCCATCCCTTCGTGCATCCTTTCTCCAACCTGTAGAATTCAATCTGGGTTTGGGGGAAAAGAATCAGGATCATATATCCTTCAAAATCTTCACTGCCTAGTCTCCAAGTCAAGGATTTAGAAGGTAAACCTCAAGAAGTGGCTTCAGATCTCTGACTCAGACATGACATATCTTCTTAGATGATAGGAGCCCTGCCCCATTTCCACCGAGGCCTA
>JAKSZT010054566.1:795866-830685 GCA_026826555.1 Tolypeutes matacus | reverse complement strand
CACATCATTTGCTGTGAAATGGGTTCCTTGATCAGAAGCAATGCTGTGTGGAATGCCATGGCGTTAGATAAGACATTAGGTAAGTCCACGGATGGTAGTTTTGGAAGAAGCATTGCGTGCTGGAAATGCAAACCCATAGCCAGAGTATGTGTCTATTCCAGTTAAAACAAATCACTGCCCCTTCCATGATGGAAGTGGCCCAATGTAGTCCACCTGCCACCAGGTAGCAGGCTGGTCACCTCGAGGAATGGTGCCATATCTGGGGCTGAGCGTGGGTTTCTGCTGCTGGCAGATTGGGCATTCAGCAGTGGCTGTAGCCAGGTCAGCCTTGGTGAGGGGAAGTCCATGTTGCTGAGCCCATGCATAACCTCCATGGCCACTTTGTTCATGAGCCCATTGGGCAATGACAGGAGTGGCTGGGGAAAGAGGCTGAGCATTAGCCACAGAGCGGGTCATCTTATCCACTTGATTATTAAACTCTTCCTCTGCCGAAGTCACCCTCTGGTGAGCATTCACGTGGGACACAAATATTTCATGTTTTTTGCCCACTCAGAAAGATCTATCCACATAGCTCTTCCCCAGACCTCCTTGTCACCAATTTTCCAATCATGTTCCTTCCAGGTCCCTGACCATCCAGCCAAACCATTGGCAACAGCCCATGAATCAGTGTACAAACGCACCTCTGGCCATTTCTTCCTCCAAGCAAAATGAACAACTAGATGCACTGCTCGAAGCTCTGCCCACTGGGAGGATTTGCCCTCACCGCTATCCTTCAAGGATGTCCCAGAAAAGGGCTGCAGTGCCGCAGATGTCCACTTTTGGGTGGTACATGCATATCGTGCAGAACCATCTGTAAACCAGGCCCGAGTTTTCTCATCCTCAGTCAACTGATTGTAAGGGAGTCCCCAAGAGGCCAAAGCTGTGGGCTGGGAAAGAGAAGGTAACACGGCAGGGGTGGTGACCATGGGCATTTGGGCAGTTCCTCATGTAACTTACTTGTGTCTTCAGGACCTGCTCGAGCCCTATCTCGTATATACCACTTCCACTTTATTATGGAGTGCTGCTGTGCACGCCCAACTTTATGGTTTGGTGGGTCAGACAATACCCAGCTCATGATAGGCAACTCAGGTCTCATGGTAACTTGATGGCCCATGGTTAAGCGTTCAGTCTTTACTAAGGCCCAGTAGCAAGCCAAAAGCTGCTTCTCAAAAGGGGAGTAGTTATCTGCAGAGGATGGCAAGGCTTTGCTCAAAAATCTTAAGGGTCTGCATTGTGATTCCCCTATAGGGGCCTGCCAAAGGCTCCAGACAGCATCTCTATTTGCCACTGATACTTCCAGCACCATTGGATCTGCTGGATCATATGGTCCAAGTGGCAGTGCAGCTTGCACAGCAGCCTGGACCTGTCGCAGGGCTTCCTCTTGTTCCAGTCCCCAATCAAAACTAGCAGCTTTCCTGGTCACTCGGTAAATGGGCCGCAGTAACACACCCAAATGAGGAATGTGTTGTCTCCAAAATCCAAAGAGGCCAACTAAGCGTTGTGCCTCCTTTTTGGTCGTAGGAGGGGCCAGGTGCAACAGCTTATCCTTTACTTTCGAAGAGATATCTCGACAGGCCCCACACCACTGGACATCTAGAAATTTCACTGAGATAGAAGGACCTTGTATTTTTGTTGGATTTATCTCCCATCCTCTCTCACGCAAATGCCTTACCAATAAATCTAGAGTCTTTGCTACTTCTTGCTCAGTAGGTCCTATCAACATGATATCATCAATATAATGGACCAGTGTGATGTCTCGTGGGAGGGAGAGACGATCAAGGTCCCTGCGGACAATATTATGACATAGGGCTGGAGAGTTGATATACCCCTGAGGCAGGACAGTGAAAGTATAGTGCTGGCCTTGCCAGCTGAAAGCAAACTGTTTCTGGTGGTCCTTACTAATGGCAATTGAGAAAAAAGCATTTGCCAGATCAACAGCTGCATACCAGGTACCAGGGGAAGTGTTGATTTGCTCAAGCAATGATACCACATCTGGGACAGCAGCTGCAATTGGAGTCACCACCTGGTTAAGTTTACGATAATCTACTGTCATCCTCCAAGATCCATCTGTTTTCTGCACAGGCCAAATAGGAGAGTTGAATGGGGATGTGGTGGGAATCACCACCCCTGCATCCTTCAAATCCTTGATGGTGGCACTAATCTCTGCAATACCTCCAGGAATCCGGTATTGCCTTTGATTTACTATTTTGCTAGGCAGGGGCAGTTCTAGAGGCTTCCACTTGGCCTTTCCAACCATAATAGCCCTCACTCCATGAGTCAGGGATCCAATGTGGGGATTCTGCCAGTTACTGAGTATGTCTATTCCAATTATGCATTCTGGAACTGGAGAAATAACCACAGAATGGGTCCGGGGACCCACTGGACCCACTGTGAGACGGACCTGAGCTAAAACTCCATCAATCACCCGACCTCCATAAGCCCCTACTCTGACTGGTGGACCACAGTGACGTTTTGGGTCTCCTGGAATTAATGTGACTTCTGAGCCAGTGTCTAATAATCCCTGAAATGTCTGATCATTTCCTTTTCCCCAATGCACTATTACTCTGGCAAAAGGCCGTAGGTCTCCCTGGGGAAAGGTGGGAGGAAGATTAACTGTATAAATTTTTGGCAGTTTAACAGGATCCTTCCCCAAGGGGACCCGGCCTTCCCCTCATTCAAGGGGCTCTGGGTCTGTAAACTGTCTCAAATCTGGGAACTGATTAAGGGGCCGTGATTCTCTGCGTCTGTAATTAGAGTTAGGATTTTGTTCATTTGACCTAGAACTCTTCTGCTTATATAGATCCAGAAGAAATCTAGTAGACTGCCCGTGTATTTCACTTCTGGGTACCCCATGATCTATTAACCAACGCCATAACTCCATGCGACTCAGACTATTCTGTGTGCTGTTTCGAATCTGTCTTTCATTGTGGTAGCCACGCCTACCTTGGCTTTGGCGATTAACTGCCCATACTTGACTTTTTACCGGGCCTTGATCCGATCATCCCCATAATATTTAAGGATTCCAATTCCATTACAGCCCCCCCCCCCCTACAGTAATATCTGGACTGCCGAGAAGAGCAACCACAGAGCTCTTCAGAGAAGATGGAGTTAGTCTTACAAATTTATTCCTCACAGTCCTGGTTAAAGGTGTGTCCTCTGGACATTCCTGGGGTGGGTGGTCAGGTCTCAAGTGGTAAATCCATTCTAGCATTCCAATCTCTCTAAGCCTTTGAATCCCCTCATCTACTGTATACCACGGCAAATCAGGCATCTCAACATCAGACATGCTAGGCCATCGTTTGGTCCATGCTTCAGTCAGCCACCCAAACAAACTGTTAGAGCCCTTTCTAATCCCTCGAGCTACAGCGTTGAATCCAGAATTTCTGCTTAGTGGGCCCATATCAATAAATTCAGCCTGATCCAACTTTATATTCCTTCCACCATTATCCCATACCCTTAGTATCCATTCCCACACATATTCCCCTGATTTCTGTCTATATAAGTTGGAAAACTCATGCAGTTCTTTCAGAGTATAGCGTACTTCCTCATGGGTCACACTTTGTATTTCACCTTTGGGGGCTTGTTGTGATTTTAATCTAGTAATGGTTCTCAAAGACAAGAGGGGTGGGGGGTCTGGGTAAGAAGAAAGATTAGAGATGTCTTACAGGCTACTGACCTGAGGGCATTCCTTTGCATTTTCTTCTGGTGAGACAAGATTATTCTCTTCAGGCAGGGGTTGGAAGACAGATTCCTCAGGGCAGACTGGAAGTTGGACCATGCGTGCTGGAGATTGGTTGGTACCTGCCTCGTGGCTGGGAGGAGGTACAGACTCTCTGGGACAAGGTGGAGGCTGGGCAGTGCAGGCTTCCATTTGGCTTGTACCCACCTCAGGGCTGGAAGGAAGTCCAGACTCCCTGGGGCAGGCTGGAGGCTGGATGATACAAGGTTGAGAAGGTGTGGTCTCCACAGGGCAGGCCATCACAGGTTTATCTGGTAAAGTCTCAGCAGAATTTAGGGTTTCAATGTCCCCACCAATATCATCATCATCCCATATGTCTCCGTCCCAATCCTCGGGGTTCCACTCCTTTCCAATCAATGCCTTCACTTTAATTGCAGAAACCCTGCGAGGTTGAGATTTTAGTTTCCTCTGTAATTCTGCTACTCGTACAATGAGAGACTGGGTTTGATTCTCAGATATCTCAAGTCTGTGGCTACAGGAGACAAGATTTTCTTTCAAGGCACACGTAGAAACTTTCATATCATTCATGCGGCATTTAAGTTTCAAAATTGAAGACTTTAGCTCATCCTTTTCTTTTGTAACTGTATCCAGAGTATCTAGGAGGAGCCAGCCAACATCATTATATTTTTTTTACTCCACAAAATTCTGTTAAAGTGTTGAAAACACTCTCACCCAGATCCTTGCTTCTTATAAGCGTGGAAGTAGGGGAATCCAATGATGCTATTTTGCGTATCTCTATTGCCAGCTCACGCCATGGACTGTTAGCAACCTCATTATTGGAAAGGGAGTCATTAGTACCCCCGAGTCCAATTAGAGTGGAGAGCCACCTCAGACATCCCATGTTTAAGACTCTGTTCCTCAAGAACCACTCCCGGTACCAGCTGTATTAGTCAGGGTTCTCTCGGGAAACAGAATCAGCAGGAGATATCTGTGAATAATATGGAACTCTAAAAGAGTCTCTCACGTGACCGTGGGGACGCACAAGTCCAGGTTCCTCAGGCAAGCTGCAAACCAGGGGCTCCGATGAAAGCCCGATGAAAGGTTGTTGATGAGTCTCTGGGAGAAGTTGCCTGTCCAGCGACGAGCTGGGAAATTCTCTCTGAATGTTGAAATCACTTCCACTTTTAAGTCATTCAGCTGATTGGATAAAAGCACCACCCATTGATAATGTAATCTCCCTGATTGATGCAGATGTAATCAGCCATCCACGCAGTAAACTCACTGGTGATTGAAGTCCATAAATGCTCTTGTATTACAATTAGCCCAGTGCTTGCTGGAACAAACACCTGGACACAACTACTTGGCTGAGTTGACACATTAGCCTAACCATCACAATTGCCTTGTGTGTGCAGATGTGGACATGAAGTTCAATGATCATGTGGGTGTGGAGATCCTCTCGTCCTTGTTTGGCACAATCCATCCTGGCTTCTTTGGGCTCAATCAGAATTCCTTCACCTATGAAGGCTGGCCACAGTCACAAGCCCATATTTCCAGCAATGAGGGGGACTTTTATTACATAGAGGCCTTTTTTGATGGGACAGTTTGGGAGGTTTACCGGCTCACCAAGGCTTGTCACGAGACGATGATGTTTGACAAGTCAATCACATTGAGGCCATTTTTCATGATGAGAGCCACTTGAACAAGTATCTCTTTTACCACAAACCGACCAAGGTCCTCTCCCCGAAGTACTTTTGGGATGAGCAGCTGCTGTATTTTGCCAACAACCAGGAGGGCCCACATTACATGGTTATGTGGCTGTGCCGAAGAATCACCAGGCAATCTAGCTGTAACAAGACTTCCTGGATGTGTGGAGAAAGCGTTGAAGGTCAGGTTGTTGTGGCCAGCAGAAAGTAACCCAAATGGCACTCTTGGGAGTACAGATGAACAAAGTTTTTTTAAGTGCGGGCCCAGAGAGTCAAATCTCCAAAAAATCTGAGCCCTGTTTTCCGATTTTCATAAGTTTATATAGGTACACTATGCAGGCAAATTTCTGAGCAAGGGGCAGGCAGGGTTACAAAAGGCAGAGAAGGAAGGTTAGCTTTTCTTTCTAAAAGCAGAAAGCTATGAGGGAGGAAAAGAGTCATTATCTGTTTAGAGTTGTAAATTTTAATTCAAAGGGGCAGCCTGGAGTGCTTATCTTCCTGATGTGGATTCCATGGAAAAAAGGGGAGGAAGGAGGGGAGAGAGGGACCAGGGACCGGAATCGCTAAAGGCTTCAGGTCGATGATGATGGGTGCATGGTTTGGTGCCATTCCCAGTGGGTTTTTTTCTGCCCAAACCTGGAGGAAAAGTTCCAGCAGTTTTCCTGGATTCTGACCTGAATTTTCTTCTGCATGAAGTCTCCATTCTTCACTTTGGGGCACGGTGACGAGGAGGGTGAGGTTGGTACCGAGGCTTAAGCTTGCTGGCCCTTCAGGTTTGAAGATAATCTGGGCTCCCAGTTTGGTTAAGAGGTTCCTACCAAGCAGGGGAACTGGACATTCAGGTAGGTACAGAAATTCATGAATCACTTTGTGGCCACTAAGCTGGCAAGTTCTTGACTGGCAAAAAGGCCGTTGGCTTGACTGGTTCCCAGTCACTCCTATGATACTAGCGGTTTTTCTGCTAAAGGGGGCGACAGGGGTTGTGACCACAGAATGTTCAGTGCCAGTGTCCACCATGAAAGTCATTGACTGGCCCCTGACTTGTAGTTTGACCATGGGCTCGTGGGGGCCAAGTTCCGGTGAGCCCGATCACCCCTCCTCAGGGTTGAGTCCTGCCAGCCCGAGCAGATGGTCTTGGGGCTCAGGTCGGTACTTCCCTTTAGAGATGTTCCCTCTATGTGCCTGAGTCTTTTGGGGGCACTCATTTTTCCAGTGTCCACTTTCTTTGCAGTAGGTACATTGGTCTCTGGACAGAGGCACCCTTCTGGCGCTTGTCCCCCCTTTTTGAGGTGGTCCTTCTCATCTGGTGGGGTCAGGATTTCCTAAGGCTGCTGCCAGTAGGGAGGCTTGATGTTTTATTCACTTTTTGGCTTCTCGTTCAGTAGCTTCGTCTCAATTGATGAATACTTTTTGGCGACTTCCAATAGTTGAGAGATGTTCATGCCAGCGAACCTTCTAGTTTTTGGAGCTTTCTTTTAATGTCTGTTGCTGCCTGTGCAACAAAGGTGGCATTCACCATCCTCTGGTTTTCTGGAGCTTCTGGGTCAAAAGGAGTGTAGATTCTGAAGGCCTTGCAAAGCCATTCATAGAAATCCCCGGAGATTTGTCTGGCTTTTGAGTAAATAATGTCGTCTTTGTCATGTTTGTGGGTCGTTTTTCCCCCTCTCAGACCCCTCGTAGGAGCGCTTCCCAATATTGCTGGAGTGCAGCCAGTCCCTGTTCAGTGTTGAAGTCCCAGTTCGGTTTGGCTTCTGGTGCTGCTTCTTGTGCCCAATTTTCCAGGTTTAAGACACCAGTAGGGGCCTGCTTCTGCAGCCACTTTCAGGCTTTCATCAAAATTTGTCATCTCTTCTCCGTATTAAACAAAGTCAGGAGGAGTTGGCGGCAATCATCCCAAGTAGGACGATGGGTTTGGAAAATGGATTCCATGAGATCAATAAGGGCCTGGGGCTTTTCCAAGTAGGAGGGGGTGTAGTGCTTCCAGTTTAAGAGGTCTGTAGTTGTGAAGGGCTGGTAGTAGAATACAGGCTTCCCGGGTTGGATGGTCCCATTCTTGCCAATCTGGGCCAGACCCTGTGTTTCATAGAGGGGCATCTGTAACATGGGTTGTGCTGACCGGAGTCTCCTTGCTAGTGGGGTTGCAGGGATTTCCTCAGAGGGGGTCAATGTCCCCAGAGGGACCAAATGTGGAGGTGTTGCTGGGAGATCTGCCTGCACTCCTGGGCCAGGAGGAGAGGCTAGAGCAGCCAGAACGTATGGCAGTGGGGGTGGTGGGTCCTCCTCCGAGGACCCTTGATGAATGACTGGCTTCCGGAGCCCCGTTCCCTGTGCAACCAAGACCCTGCTCTGTCCCTTTTTTCCAACGTACAATCAAATCCAAGGGGGCAGTGTCTGGGCTATCTCCAACCAAGAGTCGATGTGGGGAAACTGATCAGGGTGGCCAGGAGTTCCTGTGCTCACCAGCCACACTGCACAGACCCTGGCTATATCCAGGGTCCCTTCCGAGGGCCAGTCAACATTAAAAGTGGGCCACTCTACTTCACACAAGGTTCGGAGGGTGCCGGGGTTCATCTGGATGCCATAATCTCTGGAAAAACCCTTCTTGAAATTCTTGAGCATGCAGTTTAAGATAGTAGGTTTTGACTGTGATGAGCCCATACCCTGCATCCGTAGCGCAAGACAGACAAGGGAAGGGGTTGCCTCTTTCAAGGCCACTCAGATGCCCACCTGTCCACGTCTCTTGCGAGAACTTAGGCTTGTCTTAGCTAAGGGGCCCAGGTAAATTTCGGGGTGGCTGTTACGCTGTATGGTATAGCCATGGAAAACAGGTTAGGGCCCAAGTGGGCTCTGTAGCATAACACTTTGGAGTCACATACTGGTACTGCAGACGCAAGCCTCTGCCGTCCTCACTCACTCAGGGAGGCCCTCAGAGGTTATGCAGTCCCTTCCACAGGGATTAACAGTACTGAATCCGCACCCTGAGTCCGTAGCGGGAGACAGACAAGGGAAGGGGTTGCCTCTTTCGAGGCCATTCTGATGCCCGCCTGTCCGCTTCTCTCGTGAGAACTTAGGTTCGTCTTAGCTAAGGTGCCCAGGTAAATTTTGGGATGGCCGTTATGCCATATGACGTAGCCGCGGAAAACAGGTTCAGGCCCAAGCAGGCTCCATAGTATTACACTTTGGAGTCACAGACTGGTACAACAGACACAAGCCTCTGCCATCCTCACTCACTCACACAGTCACTCAGAGGTTATGCAGTCCCTCCCACAGGGATTGCCCTATTCTGGAATCTCAGTACTCGAGATTTCAGGAGATGAACAGTCTCCTCTTCCGTCCGGAGACAGGCCTGACTGAGGACTTGGCACCCAGGGCCTTACCTTTCTGAAATCTTCTGGCACTGTTCAGTCTGCCTTCCCACTGAGTCAGGCCAGGGTGTAGGGATGTGGCCTGCGGGGACCGCCTCAGTAGGAGGTCCCATCAAGAGGACAGGCGGTGCCCACCTTGTTCACTCCAAGATAGCCTTTGGCCGCACCCATCAGCCACAGGCTGGAGGCACAACGGGCCTGCTTGATTGGGTCTTTCCTGGTCAGGGAACCAAATGTTGCGGCCAGCAGAAAGTAACCCAAATGGCACTCTTGGGAGTATAGATGAACAAAGTTTTATTATGCGTGGGCCCAGGAGAGAGTCAAATCTCCAAAAACTTTGAGCGCAGTTTTCCGATTTTCATAAGTTTATATAGGTACACTAAGCAGGCAAATTCCTGAGCAAGCAGGGCAGGCAGGGTTACAAAGGCAGAGAAGCCAGGTTAGCTCATCTTTCTAAAAGCAGAAGGCCAGTAGGGAGGAGAAGAGTCATTATCTGTTTAGAGTTGTAAATTTCAATTCAAAGGGGCAGCCTGGAGTGCTTATCTTCCTGACCTGGATTCCAGGGAGAAAAGGGGAGGAAGGAGGGGAGAGAGGGACCAGGACCAAGGGGAGTTTATTTTCCTAAAGCTGTGGGTATCTGCCGTGTCAGGGTTAGGGTCCCGGCACTTCCCTTATCAAGGTCACCTTAGTCTTCCTCCTGGCATGCTATTATAAATGAAAACCAGTTTTGACTGAAAGAGTATACCTTCATTTCTGTTTCCTGTCTGGTTGAAAAAGTTGCTAAGTCATAGCACCACCTCCCATCCCCCAGAATATGCAGGCCTAGAATTCATCTACTCTCTCCCCAAATTTAAACAGGTCTGGCATGTCCTTCCACCCCTGCATTAGGGAAGGCTGTTTCGTTGGCTCAGTCACAAGTTCCTTCAGTTGTCATCTCCTTTCATTTCTTTGTGCTTCTAAAAACCCACAAGATGGATGAGGCAGGCCTCTCAGCAGTGTGCACGCAGGAGAATAACCAGATGCCAATTCAGGACCCTCTTGCCTGGCAATTCCCTTCTTGACTAACCCAAATCATGTCCAGCTGCCCACTGATAGCAGAGCTCCCTTCCCCAATATTGTTGCTTCCAATCCATTTTCCATTTATTTGTGATTCCTTAGTCCTTCTATACTGAAAATTTATTTGTACATGATAATAGGAAGTTCTTAATTGTCATGAAAATCAAGTCTCTTTTACTTAACAATGATCAATGTCCTTCAGCAAGGCCCTTTTTAGGTGGCTTGATATCCTGCAATTTCTTCACCCTTCCTTCTCACCTCCATATGCAAAAGAGAATGAAGGGATAATTTAGCAAACTTTTTTTGTTCCTTCTGTTGTTGGTAAATTTTCAAAATTTTAGGGACCTTTTCATCTGTAAAAGACTCCTATTTTAAATTGTGTATTTTTTCTATCAGGACTGAGCAAACGTTTTTACAGGAGAATAATTCAGGAAAAAATGTTTTCTCCCTAATTCAAAATAAAATTGTCCTCATGGGATGCACAGAGGTCCAACTGCCAGCTATGGCAGCACAACAGGCCCTGGAATCCAGGTCTTCCCCTACCAGCCCACGCTCTACTCCATGGCCATTGCTTCAGGGTTCAGTCCTCTCTAGAGGCCTCACAGTCTTTTCAGACCCCTCAACTCAGGTGAGTGTATCTGTGTTGTTCTTGGTTTTCCAAGTTGTTTTATAAACAGGACATTTCTGGGCTGACTTTTGGAGTGTGGAACCCTTAGCTCAGTTCAGATACATGTCCCATTGAGAATCCGTATGAGCTGATTGATGTGTTTAACTCGTTGGCTCTGCCTAGAACTGTCTGCTTCAGTATTGTTCTAATGGGGTTATTTTGAATTTTGAATATAGGTCAAATATTGTGTTTACATTTAACATTGTTCTATGATGCCAAAGTCATGTTAAAATCTCAGGAATAGGAGAGTGGGGGGACGTGGTTTTTCTTCTGGGGAGTTTCACCCATGAGGCACTTCCAGCCCCTATCTCACCTGCTCCCAAGATACCATCTCCAACAGCAAGGAGTGCATCCTCCAAGCCATGAGCATGCTGAAGCTGTATGTTAAGAAAGCCCTTTGAAGCTGAACATCTGGGGAGAAGAAGCTTTGCCACTCATGTCCTTTCGGCATTCCTGAGCTTTATATTTCTGCTCTGTTCTCCAGTCAGGAATGGAGACACCTGAGCCCATAGATTCAGTCCTTTCCAGGCTGATCCTAATAAAACAACTCTGACTCAGCTCTGTGCCTCTGGTTCTATATGCTGGGCAGGGAGCACGTGAGGCCTGGCAGGAGCTCTGGAGAGATGGGGAGAAGGGGTATGTGTGGTCATTGAGAGCACAGGAACTGGTATTGGGCAGAACTGAGAGGGAGCCAGCCCTGTGCAGCATCATGGGCAAGCCATTCTACCTGTCTGAGGATGTTTGCTCATGTGTAAAATGGGAGTTGTTTGAGGATTAAATTAATAACATATATATTACTCCAGGTGTCGCCAGCCCAGGAGAATAAAAATGGTTTCAACGGCCACAACAGCCTCTCTCTGGCTCTGGTCTTTGTGACAGTCACAGGCCTCTAGCCCTGGAGGCCACTGCAGTAATTGATGGTCGGCTCAGCAGGTGAGCTGTGCAGGCTCATCAAAGGCCTTCACAGTCTCCCCCTGGTGATTGCCCTTTTCTGCCCTTTTCTCCAGGAGGCCCTTTCTACATAGATCTGAAGAGGCAGGCTCAGCTGCTCCTGCTCTCTGGTCTGGGGCCAGGACCCTGGCTCGGTTTTGCTATAGGAAGAAGGGAGAAAAAGAGTGGATGTCAGATGCTCTCCCTGAGGGAATGCTGGGGTTATGGTAGAGCTCAGGTCTGAAATCATAAGGGCAGGATGTGCCACTGTAGACACATGATATGACTCCTCTAAACCTATTTCCAAAAGAGCCATGGGGTCACTGTAGCCACCAGTAGGCTGGTTCTGGAGCTAAAAGTCAGGGAAAGAGTGGATTTTACCTCCACTTTCCTAAAGACTAGAGCAAACAGGGTTCCAGTGAGACTGGCCCAGCATATACACGGGAAACCCAGAGAAACATCCACTTTTCTGGGCCAGGCTGGCACAAGAAGGCCACAAAAAGAGAGCTGAACTTGGGACACAGGTCTAAGAGTCTGGGGCTGGAGTCCTGGCTCTCCTTTCACCTGCTGGGTAAACAGACATTTTACATTATTTGCTTGCTCATCCTGTACCTTGACTTTACATATACCAAGTGCTGGGCATCTGCTACTCTTCCCTTAAATGTGCAGGTCATATAGTCATGTATAAAATTTCATTCAGAAAGTACAGAATAAAATGTAAATAGATGAAGGGCTAAATCATGCTCTTGTATATGTCATCTGAACAATGTAGGGATGTCAGCTATTTCCAGCTCAATCTATATTAATCTGTATTCCAGAGACGATCAAGCCAAAGTTCATCCAAAAGAATAAATGCTTGAAATCAACAAGGAAATTTAGCATCTGGAATTGACATTGAGAAGAAATGAAAGGTTGTATGGTTGAGAAGGAGAGGTAGTCAGAAATGTCAGAAAGGCAGAAGTGGATAATAAAAACATATTCAGCACCTAACAAGAACTGTAATAAATATCAAAGGGAAAAGTGATAGAATTTTCACCTGTCAAATTGGAAAATCAAGAATAAAAAATACATTTTGAGTACAGAATTTCCAAACAAGATTATAGACAGCCTGACATTTTCCTATACTTTTTTGCAGATGAAAATTGGGATAATTACTCTGAAAGATAAAATATATATCCAAAGCTTTAAGAAGTGTTTTACTTCATGTTGTTGTTTCATAAATACTTAATTTCAAACATTATTTCACAAATAATCCTATGAAAATAAACATACCAAAGAACTCACAAAAATGAAACAAATAGAATGGTAGAAAATATTCGTAGAGAATGAAATGAAAATAGTGTCTGAAGAGCATAAAAAGGTGTTAAACATGCTTATGTAAAAAGAAATATAGAATTAAAAAAGAGGCTATGAAATTTTTCCTATTATTGCAAACTTAAAATAATAGGAATACATATGTATTGAGAGGTAAAGAAAAGAGATAAAAAGAAACTGTGAGGTTATCCCTGGTAGTGAGATTATGGATAATTTTCCTTTCATTTTTTACTTTTCTATAATTTTTTAGATTTCCAAATTAGCATGAGTTCCTTTTATATTATGGGGGGAAAGCCAGTAGGCAAGACAATGGCTGAAAAAAATGTATTCATCCATTCTTATGCAGAAATTAGATATTTTCTCTTTATAATTAATTACTAGGTTAATTTACCTAGGAGAATCTTGTGAGAATCAAATGTTAATCTGTTTGAAAATTTCCTGGTTATATTTTCCCCTCTCTCTAAGTCTGAAGTTTTTCCTGGGGAAATATAAATTAACAATAAATAGCAATTATTAAACATAGAAAAAAAGGAAATTGTGTTTGGAATATAAATGCAAGAGACATTTAACAACTACCTTACTATAAAAGCAAGTGACTTTAATAGACTTTTGAAAGTTTCTCTAGTTTCCATTAACTATTGAGAGAAATAGAACAAAGAGTGGCCTCCTCTCAAACCGAATTCCCTGTTCCCACTTATCTAACCGTCCCACATTCTTATTCAAGTCACTTCCCCAAAAACCCACGTCAGTAAAGGGGATGAACTCAAACACTGAGAACTTACCGTCACGCTTGGGTTAGTTTTCACACCCAAGTTTGTAAGCCCACAACTCCCAGCCAATGGGAGATGGGTAAGGTTGGGGAGAGAGGGTAATGGGACATTGTGTCAGGGGAACTATATAATCTTTGTTCTTACACTTGTCTTGCACACTTGCTTGCTTCCATGAGCCTGGGCGTGCGCCCTTTCTCCTGAGAAAGAAAGAAATTACTGCTGCTTCTAGTCCAACTCTCTGTCTTCAGAACTTTTATTTTGCGTAAGTGGTTGCTGTCCCACTCAATTGGGGGCTTGTCCGAGATCGCGGGAATGAGGAGAGACCCTTGAACCCCTTCTCTGACTGGCAGAATGACCTGCCGAATGTCCTGCCGAAGTTCACAGTGGCCTTCGGGGTGGAAAGATCAGAGGTCTCTCCGGGTCACCAGCCATGAAGGAAGCAGAGATTGAAACAGATGCACAGGGAGAGTTCCGGACCTTAAAATCAGAAAAAACTGAGATGAGAGAAGTCATGTAAGTCTGTGATCAGACCCAGTAAAAGACTTTGTGTCTAGGGCCTGGGTGACTTGAAGAGGGGGGACTTGTTTCTGAAAGATTCTGTTGAGTCTGCGAGATTGAGTGAGATTGAGATTGAGACATCTCAGTCAAGATACAGGATGGGAAGTAGGAACTGAGGGCGGGTAACTCCTCAGAAATCTCAGGGAAAATGGGAAAGACAAATTCTAAGAACAGCCGACAAGAAATTTTACCAAAGGTACCCGAGAACAGTCTATTAGGGACAAGGTTTAAAAAAATTAGGATGATCTTCCAGAATATAGAGGAAAAAGTAAGAAAACATGATAAAATATTGTTAATTAATCTAGGCTGGAATTCCACCTTAAGGTTGGAGCTGATCACTGGCCAAAGTTTGGCTCCAGGGAAATCAGGGTTTGTCAAACTCTAAATTTGTAAACAATGCCCACTAATTGAAGTTCCCTTAGGAGGAAGAGAAATTGGGTTTGTGAATGCTCCCTTAAGTAGAACTGAAATAAGAAGGACATCAGACTTGAAGGAAATGTTTCAAATTTTATATTTAAGGGGGGGGTCATGGGAGGGAAGGGGGCAAGTAAAGATTGAACAATTTTAGTAGCAGTAACAATAAATCATGTTTACATATGAGATTTATAGTCATGGGAGGGAATAAAGTTCTGTTATATTTCCTTGCTCAAGTTTCATACCAGATGCATTGGTCCATAAAGGATTTTGTATCACAATAGATGGGACAACATTCTGCTCTGATCTAAAAGTAATTCTTTAGAGACATAAACCTGCTTACCAAGACATAAATCTGCTTACCAATACCTGTTTTTGATTCATATTCTACTTTCAATAAAGCATGAAAGTAAAGAACTTGTTAAAAAAAAAAAAAAAAAAGGAAATGCAAAACCTATTAGAAGACCCTTCGAGCTTAGCTAACCAATTTAATCGATTTCTCAGCCCTAATGTTTATACTTGGATCAAATGAATGTCCATTTCAAATCATCTCTTCTCTGGAGAAGAACAGGGACAAATTTGAAGGGCCGCTATGAAGGTCTGGGATGATAATCACCCAGTAGCCCAGGGGGGCCCAGAGGAGAGCAAAAGTTCCCCGTCCAGAACCCTAACTGAGATCATAATAAGGGATAACATGAGAGATCTAAGAAGTATAATTACCCAAAGAATTAGAAACGCTGTCCCTAAGAGTCAGAATTTAAATAAAGCTTCAGAAGCAAAACAAGAAAGAAAGGAAACTCCCACAGTTTTCTTGAATAGGCTAAAGGATTTGATGAGAAAATATTCAGGCTTAGAAATAAATGATCCAGCAGCCCCAAACCTACTTAAAGTATATTTTGTAACTAACTCATGGCCTGATATTAATAAAAAAAATTGCAAAAGATAGAAGGATGGGCAAGCAAGCCACTGGATGATTTATTATCTGTAGCTCAACAGGTGTATGTAAGAAAGAATGAAGAAGAGAGAGAAGAACAAACTAAAGTCATGATGAAGCTCTAAATCAGCAACAAAAAGAGCAGACTAAGGTAATGTTGCCAAGTCCTTGGTCAGCTCAAACTTGTGACCTATACGCCCTAAATCAAGCTCTAAAGTTATTAAAAGGACAAGAAGGAAACATTTACACTGACTCCCAGTATGCCTGGGGAGAAGCACATGGGTCTGGAAAATTTTGAGAAGAAGGAGGAGTGATAACTAGTCAAGGAAAAGAATTAGCACATTCAGACCTACTAACTCTTAGGTTAAAGAGTTTACTCTTACCAGACTATTGCCATCATACACGTAAACAGACATCAGAAAGAGTACTTTTGAAGCTAGAGGGAATAGACTGGCCGACAAGGAAGCAAAAAGAACTGGAATAGAAGAAAGGCTTGAAGCCCCAATAATGGTTTTGATCCCTGCCTTACCTATAGAAATTAGCAAACCTCGCTTTAGTGACAAAGAATTAGAAAGGGTAAAGGCAATGGGTGGAACTCAGAAAATGGAAAATAGTTTTTAGAGGATGAGAGAAAAATAATAAACAAAGCCATTGCTAGAGAAATCCTAAATCATCTTCACCAGGGCAGCCACCGGGATGTCCAAAATTTATGCGATGCTCTTCTAACTCATTATGCATGTATCAGACTGTACTCTCTAGCCCACCAAGCAGTAGATGGATGTATCATCTGTAGAAAAGTAAACAAACAAAGTCTGAGGAACAAACCCCTAGGAAGGCAACCCCCAGAGCTTAAACCTTTTCAAAGCATTCTGGTGGACTTCACTGAAGTACCACCAATGAGAAAATTAGAATACCTCCTAATGATCGTTGACCATCTCACTTCATGGGTGGAAGCCTACCCAGTTCCTCAGGCAACTGCGCAAACTAATTAAAATGCTATTAAAACACCTTATACCTACGTATGGACCCATTAAAAACATTGATTCAAATAATGGAACCCATTTCACAGCTCGAGTTCTACAAAAGTTAATGAATTAGTCTTGTTCATCCAAAATCTGCTAAAGTCAAAGTGAACAATAAAGTTCTAAAGCAAAGGAAAATTATATTAAAGAATTAAGGACATTTTTTAGTTATAAGCCAGTGATTAAAAATAAAACAAAATTGTTGTGCAAAACTCCATAGTTACAGTGCAAACTAGAATAACTAAAAAAAGTCTTCAAAAAAATCTTTTAAATGTTATCTTACAGTTAAACTTATTTTGTAAGGAAATGAAAATTATAACAGTAAGTCCTGTGTTTCTGTGTCAAACTACTCATGTCTGCCTATTTGTTCAATATATAACTTCATACATCAAGATAATATCAAATTAACAAGTGAAAATTCTTAGATAAGCTGCATGTGAATAACTATTCCAAGAGCCAAAATTAGGCTCAGCAGGATAGAAAAGTAATATAGAAATCTAAATATAAAAACTTGGGGGAAAAGAAGTTTTTCTTAAGCTCTTTAACCTGCCTTATCCCCAAAACCTGCTCTTTACAAGAGCTGTGGGGGAATGATGAGATGTAACAGACTGACACTCTATATTCTAAGTTGGGGAATTAAAAATCATGATTTGTTCTATAATTCCTCAATTTAAACCTTTTAACAGTCTTAAAATAAGGTGGTTAATAAATCCTGTTACCAAATACCAACAAAAAAAAAAAAAAAAAAAGTCCTTAAAAACTATTAAAAAATCTTTAAAAACAGTTTTCCAGAACCTAGCACTCAGTACTTTCACATAAACTATAACAGTTTCAATTTTATTTAGCTTAGGTGTTACCTCCCTAGGTTTATGAAACACCAAGTATATAAATTTATTAAATCCTTAAGGTGATGAAAGTTAAGCTCATATCTAATGAAAGTAAGTTAAAAAATGTAGATCTGCCCTCTTTTAAATAAATAAAGTAAATTTCATTAGTTGTTAATTGTAGTCTAAAGTAAATTAACCAGTCTATGTAGTTGTGGTCAATTATAAAGAGTTTATAAAAAGCATCCTTTAAACTGAAGCATTTAAATGCTAGTTCCAAGAAGCCATTACTAACTAAAAGCCTAAATTGATATTTATAGCAAAAGTAACTTCATAGCAGTGAAACCTGCTGGAAGCCAACTCAATCTGCATATTCAAGTGATAATATCAAAAAATAATCTTGGTTCCATCAGGAATCTTCAGTTTTCCTTAAAAAAAAAAAAAAAAAGGAAAATAGTTTCTCCTGTACTGCTAAAGTACAATACCTGCTGCTTCACATCTTCATGGTAAAAGTGTAAGAAGTAAAACACATTGCATTGGAAGTGTTTAAAAAGTATATAAAAATCAAGAAATAAACTTCAGCATTGTCAAATTCTCTTGTGCATCCAAACCAGGCTTTCAACACACTGCATTTTGCCTCTCCATTTGAGTTATTGACTAGGTTGGTCACTGACCCCTAAAACAATAACGGTGTCCACTACAGCTCTGCTTGTGCTCCTGGAGTGGATGGAGAGTACGATGCAGTTTCAAACTCCTGCAGCAGCGAACAGTGGCTCAATATAGCCAAATGCACAATGGACATTGCCTCCAGACTGGCCCTGTTTCATAGTGCTGAAGGGTGCTATACACCAGGCCAGTGGAATACTGGAACCTACTTTCCTAGCTTCCCTCTAGGGTCAGCAGTGCTGCAGCATGCTGGCTGTGTGAAGGACATAACAAGTGGAGAAATAAGCACCAGAGTACTGTAAGTAAAACTTAAACACAATTAGCATTATGGCCTTCTCTCATGGAGCAATAACATGCAAGATATTGCAAACCTGGAACTTAAATCTATTAATTACAGCTCAAAAAAAACAAAAAAACAAAAAAAAAAAACTTATGCATTGAGTAATGCATTAATTAATATTAGGTACTGAACCTATATCCTATTCTAGATATATGCCTGATGATTATGGTGATATCTTTTCTATTCTAGATCATATGCAGAGGGACATTGAACATGTTAAAAATCCTGGTAAACTTCATTTTTCTAAGTGGTTAATAAATGTGCTTAACCCAAGTATCCCTCTTAGCTCTTGTTCCAGAAATTCTTAGAAATCAACTAGGATTCCCATACTCCCTGGCACCCACTCTCCTCAAGGAAAGTAGAAAGGATGAACCAAGAACTTAAAAGACAGCTTACCAAACTAATGCTAGAAATTAGCTTGCCTTAGGCTAAATGTCTACCACTTACACTGTTAAAAGTTAGAGTAAAACCTAAGAGAGACCTAAGTTTGGCCCCACATAAAATCCTGTTTAAACACTCTTGTCCTGCTAAGATGAGATCTCCTTTTCAATGAAAAAGCAAAGATAAATTTAAAATATATATATGTGCACTCTCTTGTTTTAACTCTTTCCTCCGTACAGGAAAAAAAAAAAAAAAGTCCCTGATTGCCCAGACTCCTCCTCTTGGATTCCCGGTCCACAAGTTCCAGCCTGAAGACTGGGTCATCATCTGCACCTGGAAGGAAGATAAACTAACTCCTAACTGGGAGGGTCCATTTCAAGTTTTATTAACCACAGACACTGTTATAAGAACTGTGAAAAAAGGATAGATCCATTACACCTTTGTCAAAAAACTTATCTCTACTCCCACACTTAGACCTGAAAGGCCTCCCTCCTGGACTGTAACCACAGATAAGCAAAACCCTTTACACCTGACCTTCAGATCCTCTAAACCTTAACTCTTCCCAACATGAGTTCCCCTTTACTTCTATTCTTACTCAACCTTTTATGCAGACAGTCCCTCGCTTACACAATGTAGCTGTTGGGCAATTTGATGCAATTATGAATTCCAAAAATATAATTGGATCATGCTTGTAAACTGATCTGTTAATCTGAGCATGATTAAGTTATGATTAGGGGGTTGACTGGGCCACGTCAGTAGGGCATTGAGCCCCATCCCATTAAATCACTATTGTCAAAAGTTGGAATCAACCCAGGTGCCCACCAACAGATAACATGGATAATCTTGAGGACCTTAGGTTGAGTGAAGCAAGCCAGGCATTGAAGGATGAACAGTACATGACTTCACTGACATGAATTAAGCAAATTGAGCAGACTCAGAGAGCTATTGTCTGGCAGACAGGTTTACAAGAAATAGAAAGGGAAAAGAAGGTTGTGAGCCAACACCCATATGGACATAATCTATAAGGTGAAGAAAGAGTAGTTGTGTATTGAAGGGATATGCCAGGACGGTAGTGATATTATTGGGTTGGGTGGTGCAGGGTTGACAGGTGGGTAGATTGGGAAGGGTGGGTTGGAAGGTCCAGGGTACTGGGGGGAGGGTTGGGAGAGGGCCCAGGTGAACACTGGGGATTTGCCAATATGCGGTTGAAAGTACAAAGTTGGGAATGCTCTTTTAGCAATATGACCAGGAAGGGTTAGTGGTTTAGGGTGTTGGAAGGTGGGCCATTCGGGACAGGGCACACCTGGAGCAGACTTCTAGGGAGTGTGTGAGTGATCATTCTGTCATAATGTGATGTACCAGTGGTCGGAGACCCACATAATGAGCGGGAAAGACTTGAACTCCCATACTTGGGAGGACTGATTTGTTCAGAAATAGACAGGCGGGAGTCTCTTGAGAGCATGGGTGGTTCCTAATAGAGGAGGACAAACTAGTGTGTCAAGACTTCAGTCTTGTTGCATGTAACTATGAATCTTGTCATCTAAGGAGTGAAGCCAGGCAGTTGCCATAAGCCCTGGGGGGACAGGGAGGGAGGAATAGAAAAGATCGAACAGGGGGTATTTAGTGGGCAGTGGAAGTGTTCTGCATGATCTTACAGTGATGGACACAGGACATGGTAAATATCATCAAAATTTATAAAAGTTACAGTCTAAAATGTAAACCATAGTGTAAACCATTGACCATGGTTAGTAGCTATGTTTCACTATTTGTATATCAGTTATAACAAAGGTACCATCCACGTATAAAAAGGTATTAATATGGGGGGGGGGGAGGAAAGGGGAAGGATGATGGGTATATGAGTGTCTCCTGTATTCTATATGTGACTTTGCTGTGACCTAAAACTTCTTTGAAAACAAAATGAAAAATAGTGAGACATTGGGAAATGAGTGGGGGAAGGTGCCATGGTACAGACAGGATACCAGATATTGGGGTGATGAAAGGTAAAATGTCAAAAAAATTTTTTTTAGTATTTCTAATTTTTTAAATATCCCAATCTTTTAAATTTAATTTTATTTTTAGTTTTTTATGTATTTTATCTTTTATATTTAAACTTATCATTATTATTTCATTTTCCTATAAATTGTATTTGGCTATAGTAATGGCTTCATTTTTGAAGAAGCTTTGGATCACAGAAGGGTTACGACTGGGGCGGGGGAGGATTGTTGGAGTGGGATGTCAGTTCTGGGGGATACATGGGAGGAAGTTCACCTAAGCATACATATAAGGTATGTAAAAATGTTCAAATGTTCACAGGACATTGTCACAGTGGGTGGAGACTCACAGAATAACCAAGGGAATACTGAATTCCCATCTGGGAGGGCTCTGCCACATTCTCTAAGGGAGCAGCAATAGTCCCCCAAGGTCAGGGGCAGTGGCTGGTGAAGGAGGATGATCCACTGATGGGCCCTTGATATTGATGACTAGGCTTATGAGCCTTTGCTCTTGGAATTGAAACTTAGCCTATTGTTATGGGGTCCCTAAGGGTTGCTTCCTTCTTGCTCAAATGTGGTCTCTCTCTAAGCCAAACTCAGCATATGAATGCATTACCTAACCCCCAGTTTGGGACATGACTCCCGGGGAGGAGCCTCCCTGGCACTGAGCGATTGCTACCAATCACCAACTAGCAAAGCAACTGGAAAAAGACCTCAAATAAAAGGGGGGAAATGTAAAGACAAATGAGTTTATATGGCTAAGAGACTTCAAAGTCAGTTGGGAGGTCATACCAGAGGTAACGCTTACACACATCTTAGCACGATCTCATAGACTGTCAAAGTGATACTACCCCTAATAGTGGGGCTCCTGATGGCTCTGGAGACACCCAGGTCCTATGGTCAGGTCTGATAGCTCCAGAGTTTGGCACCTTGCCAATAGGCCCTACTTTGGAGTTTGTGCTCCTCAGAGTGACAGAGTTGGACTCAATTATGTTTTCCCTGCACATGGCTCATCTGTCCCTTCTATTTAAACCTATACTTGGTGCTGGAGTTTGCAGGTGTACGTCCAGAGACACAAGTCTTTGGGCTGTCCATGTGTCAGCTGGGCCTGGAACCTCGGCGGAGTTGCAACACCTACTCTATAGCTCATTGGACTCACCGAGGACAATTGGTGGGGAGATGATGATGGACAACGGCTGTCCCAGGGAAAGGAGAGTGTCTGCAGCTGCAGCCAGGATAGCCCCATCCATCTTCCCCATGGGATATAAGCCCCTTCTCAATTGGAGGTGGAGTGGATGTCACCATCCCAGAATCCTCGGGATTGGAGGAAGAGCTATGGACTAGAGTAGACTTACTGGTGTTCTACTATATACATACTGTGATTCTAATAATGGAAGAAATTACAACATTGATGTGGAGCCAGTGGCCACTGGAGGCTCTAGGGCAGGGAGAGGGAGAAACAGTTGTAATATGGGGTCTTTTTTGGGACTTGGGAATCATTCTCAGTGACATTGGAACAACAGATATAGGCCATTTTATATCATCATATAACATGCAGAACTGTGTGGGAGAGAGTGTAGACTACAAAGTGAGCTATGGTCCATGCTTAATGGCAAAGCCCCAGGATGCATTTATCAGTTGCAATTAATGTGCCACACTAATGAAGGATGTTTGTGTGGGAGGGTGTGGGAGGTGTGGGGAGCTGGGCAAATGGGAATCCCTATATCTTTTGTGTAACATTTATGTAATCTAAGTATCTTTTAAAAATTTTTAAAAATTTTAAAAATTTAAAAAAAAGAAAATATACTCAAAGTTAGGCAGAAAACAAAACAAAACAAAACAAAAACAATAAATGCTTCTTTTTGCATTAACCTGAATATACATGTGAATATACATGTGTGCTTGTGTATTTCAACTTACTGTAGTTCTTCAGCCCCATTAAAACAATGCTATTGTTGTATTTTCACAGAGCATAAAAGATTCATCACATCTCTACTGCATCTTTCTATTGAAAAATGTTTTTATTGTTAACTATAGCTATATACAAAAGAGAGATAATGAAGCATGTATATGAAGGTTAAAGAATAACAGAAAAATAGACACCCTTTAATCCCTCACACCTCTAAAGCTAGAGTGCCCCTTGACCCTCCTCATGTACATTCTCTTGTCACTAGCTTACATTTTTGGTTAATCTCTCTTGCTTTTGAAAATAGTTTTACCATAATTGTATGCACTCCCACATAAATGTTTAGTTTTATCCACTTTTCACCATTATATAAATGAATTTATACTCTTATATTCACTTGGAAACTTTTTTCCTTTGTACTATATTCCACTTTTCCGAAGCAATCACATCAATGTGTAAACTTGTAGTTTATTCATTTTCATTTATGTGCTGTATTTTTCCTATTTACTATTTATTGTACTATTTCAAAGCTTTTGATAATATGAACAGAACTGTGTTCTGGGCACATGCTATCTAAGGTATAGAGTTATAGGAGTTAAATTGTCAAGTTGTATCCTATGTGCATTTTCAACTTTATTAGGTAATGTCACATGGCTTTAACTATGATTTTTGCCAATCTCTGGTGGGATATTGGCTAATAAATCATTATGGTTTCAATATGAATGCCTGGGATTAATAATGAGGTTAGACATCTTTTTATGTTTATTGACTATATTTGAGTTTCCGCCTCTGTAATATACAGTATTTCAAATATCACACTGTATATTTTGCCCTTATTTCTATTGGAATGTTTATCTTTTTTCTTATTGATTCACTAGTATTCTTTCCAGTAATCCTTTTCAATCATATGTGATTCAATTATCTTCTTCCAGTTGGGATATATCTTTCCACTATCTTTTTTATCTCTTTGAGCCCTTGCATTTAATTTATCTGTATATTCCTTGATGGTTTGTGCTCCATGTACTTTATTTAAGAAATCTTTTCTTACGTTAAGGTCATAAAATGTTTTCTCTATTTTATTCTAAAGTTTCAAAGTTCTAAATTTCATAGTTAAGTATTTGACCCATCTTTAATGGAATTTTGTATATGATCTGAAATGGGAAATCTTTTTCATTTTTTCCCAATATGATAACCATTCAATTATTCCAGCACACTTTATTGATCAGTCCATCTTTTCTCAATTGGCCTGCATGGCTCCCGATTATATATCAGATTTTCATAAATCATATATTATCACTCCCTCTGCTCTCAGTTAATTCCTCTTGAACTTTGATAGACTTATGTTGGACTTCCTCAGTCTATCATCCATGTTTCTTAACTTAATTTCCTAATTTTTAAACTCTAAATAAAATAAAACAATTAATTTTGTATTATACCCAAGAATTCAAGTGTCTTCAATGTTAGCTGGTTATATTGAGGATGCATTTTCTGCTGTATCTCAATTATCATAAGTTTATTTCCCAAGTGTATAATGATTGTGTTTTTATTATGAGATCACGATCCTTGGAACTTTGTGGGAATAATATGAGGCTTGAATTTAAAGTGGATTCTCCTAGAAAAGAATTGGTATTGCCTGCTCTTAACTTTCTTGCCCGACCACATCTATTCTTAACATTTTAATGATCAAGGCAAGAGTAAAAATTGATGGCCACATACCATATATTTAAAATTTTAAACAAATAAATTAAGCTAAAATACTGTTAAATGCAATGTTTCTGTTCTCCTACCTTGGTAAATATACCACTGCAATGAGGAAATCAGTAAATATTTTTAAACCTGTGATTTTACAGAACCTGATGTCATCAGAATATCAAGGATGAATTAATTTCATTATTATTGTGCATATCAAGGTGCTCTCTTAATGGATAGTGAAGTTTGGATTATTTATAAAACACTCATTTTCTTTTATGTACTCCATAATATTTATTGTTTTCACCTTCATTACAACAAAATCACTGTTATATCAGCATTTTACACATATTTTATTCTATTAACAGTAACAATATAAAATATTAAAATGTAACTATACTAAGAGCATAAGTGCTATGTATGTAGTCATCAAAACATTAAATTAAAATTGAAAATTAAAATGACTTAAAATATGTTTATAAAAAGTTATTTTTTGTATGTTTCCCCAATGTCTTATTTGTTTTCACTTTATTTTCTAAGATCTGACAGAGATGCAACAAAAATTTGTTTTATTTATTTATTTTTTTGTTGTTTATTTTATTTTATTATTGTTATTTTTTTGTTGGGGAGGTTTTGGGTTGCAGAGAGGTTGCAGCTATGGTAGGGGAGAGTCACTGGTCTGGGGTGTTGGTGGAGGGGGTGATGTGGGGGGTGTACCTGGGGCATACCTCTATGGAGTGTGACTCTGTTCATGTGGTCATGGGGTGTTGTCTTGGTGGGTGAAGAGCCACAGAATAACCCATGTAATATTGAATCCCCATACTGGCAAGTCCTGTCACATTCTCTCACGAGTGGTGAGAATCACTGGAGTACATGGGCAGTGCCTAGTAAAGGAGAGTGGGCCAATGTGCCAGGCCCTTGATGTTGATGCTTGTTCTTGTGAAATCAAAGTTTGGCCTGGTAATATATATTACCTAAGAGAAATCAAAGTTTGGCCTGGTATTATATATTACCTACTAAGGGCCTCCTTGTTGTTCAAATGTAGACTGTCCCTAAGCCAAACTCAGCATATAAATTCACTGCCTTCCCCTGATGTGGGACATTATTCTCAGGGATGAGCCTCCCTGGCACCAAGGGATTGATACCTAGCGCCGACTAACAATGCATTTGGATAAAAACCTAGATGAAACCTAGATGGAAAGGAGAAAATATTAAATGCAATTGGGTTTTTATGGCTATGAGATTTCAAAGGGAGTCAGGAGGTCATTCCAGAGATTATGCTTATGCACATCTCAGAAGATCTCCCTATCTGCCAGAGTAAACACTGCCTCAAATAGGGGTGCTCCTGGGCATTCTAGAGACATCTAGAACTATAGGCAGGGCAGACAACCCAGGAAATCGGCACCCCCATCAGTGGCCTTACCTTGGAATACATGATAACCCATCTCCCCTGATGTATCACAGTTAGTCTCATTTATAATTTTCCTACACATGGTTCTTCTATTCCAATTATTAGAATCTATAATTAGCACTATACCCATTACATAATTATACATATAATTAGCACAATATCCATTAAATATATGTCTCAGAGACATATATTTATTCTTTTTTTTTTTTTTTTTACCGGGTGGTCCCGGGTATTGAACCCGGGTCTCTCCATATGGGAGACGGACGCCCAACCATTTGAGCCACATCCGTCCCCAGAGACATATATTTATGACTTAAATCTTTCATCAGCTCATATGCCAGGTGAACCTTGAATCTCAACAGAGTGGTAGCCAATACCTACTCTCCAGTTCATCAGACTCACCAAGGACAACTAACAAAAGGATGATGATGGACAATGCCCAACCCAAGAAGCAGAGAGTATCTTCAACTGCAAGCAAGACAGTTCCATGCATCTGCCCCATGAGATCTAAGCCCCCTCTCAATTGGAAGCAGAATTGGGCATCATCATCCCCAAATCCTCAAGATAGAAGAATAAACAAACATAAGAGGGGAAATATAACTATGTACTAATGTAGACCTATTATTATTCTAGCAATGGAAGATCTTGTAATATTGATATAAAGATATGGTCACCAGAGGTTCTGAGGGGAGGGAGAGGGAACACTAGGTGCAACATGGGGGCATTTTTGAGACATTGGAATTGTTCTGCATGATATTACAATGATGGATACCAGTCAGTATACATGTTGTCAAAACCTATAAAATTGTGTGGTCCAAAGTGTAAACCATAATGTAAACCATAGACCATGCATATAGTAGCAATGCTTCAATATGTGTTCATCAATTGTAACAAATGTACTACACTAATGAAAGATATTATTAATGGGGGAAAGTGTGGGAGGGAGAAGGGGTAGGGTATATGGGAATTCCCTATATTTTTTATGTAACATTTATGTAATCCAAAACTCTTTTTTTTAAAAATTATTTTTTAAAAGTTATTTTTCTTTTAAAATATTCAAAATTTTCTGTTAAAATTAGAAGAACAAAATGCAAATTTTATTAATAAAATCAAATTTTAAATGAAATATTAAAGAAAGCAATTTTAGTTAATTCTTTTAAGATTTAGTTGAATATTATTAAAAATTTTTTATAAGATTAAAAGTATTCCCAGGACTAGCATTTAGGATCCATGTAGTTACCAACATGAACAAATTGGTGCCATGTTTTTACATTTTATATTTGGAGTTATAATATAAATAAATATAAGAAATATGAATTTTTCAAATGTCCTTCATTGGCCACAAACAACTGTTGCAAATACTGTACTAATAGAGTATACACAAAACCATTAATTTCAACCTATAGAGAAGCAAGAAAATAAATTCCAGGCACTTCAGGGAAGGGATACTTCCTGATGCAAAAAGTTCTTGCATTTATATGAACTGAGAGGAAGAATTAATTTTTTCTCTTGCTAAATGCTTCTATTGCTCAAATCCTCCCTGCACTGTGAATGGTGCCCATTTCATACACTAGAAGTGGCAGAGTCCACAGATCTTCCTGGAACCGGCACACAGTTGCCTTTGTTTCCAAGACATAGAGCAAGAAATATGTAGAAACGTTTCCCTGGGACGTGGTTTTAGTGGTTACATGAGGAGGAATATGATTTAGTGTATAAAGAATTATCTTTAGAGTTAGAGACACCTGAGTTTGAATGTAAGCTGCATCCCTTAATGCTTGCTCAACTTTGGAAAATCATTTCACCTCGTTGAAATTCAGCTGCCCCCATGGGACTAATAATACATAAAGTCTAATAATGCATAAAGATGTAACAGGAAGAAAAACTCACCACTTAAAATAGGAATTAAGTGGAGCAATGTTTGCATTCCAAGAGAGTGGTGAATCTAAAAGCTGAGTCATGGTGCTTTGTGTTGGAAAAAAAATTCAAAGAGTAGATTTTTAATATAAAAATTGAAGTTCTCCTCTTAATCTCTACAGAATTTTTTTGAAAAGAGAGGTTAAAAACATGTATATAGAGAAGAATTGCTCAACATAACATGGAGAGAAGAGATTTTAGTTTCTCTGGAGAAAATGGTTGAAGGACTTAAGACTTGATGAAAATAGATAAACAGAAAGAGAAGCTGAGGAAATGAGGGGTCTCAAGAATAAAGTGGGGTGCCTATGGAGGGTTGTAGCCAGAGAAATTCAGCATGAAAATGGCCAACTCACCTCTTAATTGCTACCTGTATTGTTCTGTCATCTGCTATCAGCCTAAATCTTCAATAAAAGCCTGCTCTCCAAAGTAGGATTATGATGGGATTTGAAGGAATTGGGGCAAAACCTATCATGGGGTGAAGTGCATCAGCAAGAAGACATGCATCCACCACAGCTGAGAACAATGGCCAATAATAATAAGAGTGGTCTCATAACAATTGATATTTATTATGCACTGACACTATGCTTTTGCAGGTTATCAAAAATTCTTAAAGCAACAGTAGGAGGTAAGTGGTATCAATTTTGTTTAATTTGCTAAAAGATGCTGGGAGCAATGTACTAGAAAAGGGTTGGTTTTCATAACGGGAGTTCATTAGGTTAACAGCTTACAGTTCTGAGGCAGTGAAATGTCCAAGTTAAGGCATCATCGGAGATGCTGTCTCACTGAAGTTCAGCTGCTGGTGATCCTGGACTGCTGCATGACAAGACATAATGGTAGTTCTGCTAGTCTGGGTCTCTGTCTCTTCCTCCAGGTTTACTTCTTCCCCAAGCTCAGCTGTGGGCAATCAATAGTATGGCTTGTCTCTCCCCTCTCCTCCAGGCCTCAACTTTTTCAGCATCTAGGGGGACAATTTTCATGACTCTGTGCTCTGCTATTTCCAGTCTCTGTCCTCCAGGACTTCTCTCTCAGCATCTCTGAGCTCCTGGCTTTCTTCTCTCAGTTTCTGTGGCTTTTTCTTAGTGTGTCTGCTGCTTTCAGTTCTCTGTTCATACAGGACTCCAGCAAGAGGAGCAAGACCCACCCTGGGTCATGCCTCACTGAAGTAATCTAATCAAAGTCCTGAATCCAATCTAATCAAAGGATCCACACCCACAGGAATGGGTTAGATTGAAGGACATGATCTTTTCTGGGATCCACAAAATTTCAAACTGTTAACACTCCACCCCCAGCCTCCCAAAAAGACATCTTCTTTCCATATGAAAAATACATTCATTCCATAGCACTATTTCAAAAAGCCTTAAATCATTTCAATAACAATGGTAAGTACAAAATCTCACCAAAATCAGTTATAAGTATGGAGTCTGTCTTGAGGCAAAAGCCCCCTCTGGCTGTAGACCTGTGAAACTTAGATGCTACTACTTAAATGCTTCCAATATACAAAGGAGGGACAGTCACAGGATAAACATTTCCATTACCATAGGAAGAAATTGGAAAGAAAACAGGGGTCATGGGTCCCAAAGAGTTATGAAAAACTGCAGAACATACTCCATCATATTTAAAAGTCTGAATGTCATCTATAGACTCATGCTTATTTCTCCTCAGGGCCTCATGGGATGGGAGCCCCAACCCTTGCAAGGACTTGCCCAGTGATCATCTTTTAAGTTCCACCCTCATTAAACATCTGGTTGGCCACTGAACTGAGGAAGAAAAAACTCCAGCCTGATTTGCAGATGGTTTTGCACGATATGCAGGCACCACCAGAAAATGGACAGCCACAGCACTGCAGCCCCTTTCTGGGATATCCCTGAAAGAATGTGGTGAGGGGAAATCCTCGATGGCAGAATTTCAAATAGTGCTCCTCATTGCTCATTTTGCTTAGAAGGAGAAATGGCTGCAGGTATGTTTGTACACAGATTCATGGGCTTTGCCAGTGGTTTGGCTGGAAAGTCAGGTAATTGGAAGTTGACAAGGGGATGGACAGTGATGGTTAGGTTATGTGTCAACTTGGCCAGGTAAAATGGTGCCCAAGTGTTTGTTCAAGCAAGAACTGGCCTAATTGTAGAGTGAGGAAAATTGGTGACAAAGAAATGTGGGGAAAAGATATGTGGATAGACCTTTCTGAGAGGGCAAAAAATATGAAGATATTTGTGTCTCATGTGAATGTTCACCAGAGAGTGACATCAGCAGAGGAAGGTTTTAATATACAAGTGGATAAGATAACCCATTCTATGGATACCAGTCAGCCTCTTTCCTCAGCCACTCCTGTCATTGCCCAATGGGCTCATGAATGAAATATCCATGGTGATAGAGATGGAGGTTATGCATGGGCTTAGCAACATGGACTTCCCCTCACCAAGGCTGACCTGGCTACAGCCACTGCTGAGTGGCCAATCTGCCAGCAGCAGTGACCCACACAGAGCCCCCGATATGGCACCATTCCCCAAGGTAATCAGCCTGCTACTTGGTGGCAGGTTGATTACATTGGACCACTTCTGTCATGGAAGAGGCAGGAATTTGTTCTAACTGCAATAGACACATGCTCCAGATATACTTCTGCCAAAACTACAATCTGTGGACTTACAGAATGCTTTATCCATCATGATGGTGTTCTACACAACATTGCTTCTGATCAAGGAGCCCACTTCACAGAAAATGATGTGCAGGAATGGGCACATGCTCATGGAATTCACTGGTCTTACCCTGTTCCTTATCATCCTAAAACAACTGGATTGATAGAACTGTGGAATGGCCTTTTGGAGATTCAATTACTGTGCCAACTAGGTTGCAATACCTTGTAGGGCTGGGGTTATGTTCTCCAGAAGGCTGTATATGCTCTAAATCAGCATCTACTCTATGGAGTTGTTACTCTCATGGCTAGGACTCACAGGTCCACAAATCAAGGGGTGGAAATGAGAGGGGCACAACTCACTATTAGCCCCAGTGATTCACTAGGAAAATTTCTGCTTCCTCTTCCTGCAACCTTAAGTTTAGCTGGTCTACAGGTCTTAGGAGTGCTTATACCAGTAGACACAAAAATTCCTTTGAACTGGAATTCAAGACTGCCACCTGTCCATTTTGTGCTCGTCATGCCTCTGAATCAACTGGCAAAGGAGGGAATTACTATACTCACTGGGGTGATTGATCCTGACTATCAACTAACCAATGGAGGTAAAAAAAGTGTTTGCCTGGAATACAGGAGATCCTTTAGGGCATCTCTTATTACTATCATGCCCTGTGATTAAAGTGAATGGAAAACTGCAACAACTCAATCCAAGCAGGAGTAACAATGGCCCAGAAACTTCAGGAACGAAGGTTTGGGCCACAGCAATGCACCAGGCAAATAGGCATGACCAGCTGAGTGCTTGTTGAGGGTAAAGGTAACATGGAATGGATAGTGGAAGAATACAAACTATAACCACATAACCAGTTACAGAATTGATGACTGTAATGGTCATGGATATTTCTTCCTTGTTTTTTATGAATATATTTTTACATGAACATAAAAGAAATATCTTTGTTTTCTTCCCTATCTTATCCCCTTATCATATGACATATGTTGTATTAGTTTCATGTCATAGTATTTAAGTTCTAGGATATCAAGTTTAAGAGTGAATATTAAACAAGGACTTGTACTCTATTCTGGAGGGTTTTAGTGCATTTCCTGTTTTACAAAGGACAGTTGAAAATTGTTAGGTAATAATATACACCTATTATTGTTTTTATTTAGAGATTAAGTATGGATTAAGGCGATGTGTACGGCTGTCAAGTTGACAAGGGATGGAAAATGGTGGTTAGGCTCATGCGTCAACTTGTCCAGGTAAAAAGTGCCCAATTGTTTGGTCAAGCAAGCACTGGGCTAATTGTACAGTGAGGACATTTTCTGAACTTAAATCATCAGTGAGTTGACTGTGTCTATGGCTGATTGCATCTACAATCAACTCAGAAGATTGCCTTCAGCAATGAAATTTGTCTCATCCAACTAATTGAAGGCCTTAAAAGTTATGTAATTTCAGCAATCAGAGAGAATTCCCATTTCTACTTCAGACAATCAGCTTCTCCTGGAGAATTCACTGAGATATTCATCAGAATTCCTGGATTGTAGCCTTCTATATGGAATTTGGATATGTGCATCCCCATGGTTGTGTGAGACAATTTTATAAAATCTCATAATATTTATAGTTATCTCATGCCAATTCTGTTTTCCTAGAGAACCCTGACTAATACAAATCCCTTTACAAAAGAACATCTATGAAGGTCAAATAAGCACATAAAAAAGTGCTCAACATAAAAGTCAGAGGAATGAAAATTAAACCACATTATGTATGACATACAATTACATGTCACGAGAATGAATAAAGTTGAAAAAGTCTGGCACTTCAAATGTTGGCAGGGATGTAGAGTACCTGGAGCTCTTCTACACTACACAGATGGTAGATTTGAACCCAATCAAATAAATAATTACATTAAATATAATTGGACCAAACAAGCCAATTAAAACGCAGAGGCTTACTGATAAAAAAAGAAAGACCCAACAATATGAAATTTAAAGGAGGTCCTCTTCAAATGTAAAGACTTAAAATAATGGAAAAAGATATACCCTGCAAATTCTAGCATAAGTCAGGTGTTCAAACTTCACATTTTGTTTGAGCCTGGGAGATTTCTCCAGGATGCAGATTTCAGTAATTCAAACAAGACAGTACATGGAAACAGAGGTGCTGGCCATACTGTGAATAACACATATGTAGTTAAATTAAAATCAGACATGTTAATCTTGAAGACATGGATTATTACTGGCTATAAAGAGATACATGATGTAATGATAAAAAGGTCAATTCATTAGAAAGATATAAGTACCTTAAATGTGTATGTAATTAATAGCAAAATTTCAAAATACAGAAGGCAAAAACTGATAAAACTAAAGTCATAAATAGACAAATTAAACAAATATATAGTTAGAGATATTATTAGAACAAGTAGACCCAAAAAAAAAAAAAAAAAAAAAAAAGAGCAAGAGCAGAGAAGATTGATCTTTTCTTTATTGGCATTTGCTAAACACATACCAATAATAGGTAAACACACATTCTTTTTCCAATGCACATTTAATGCTTAGTAAAATAGGTATATACTGGGTCTCAAAAAATCTCAACAAATTTCAAAAGACTGAAACATACATGGTATTTTCTAACTTCACAATGGAATTAAAGTAGAACAAAAAACAATAAGATATCTCGAATCCCCAATTATTTAGAAATAATGCAAAACATACTTTTCCATTACCATTGGGTTTAAGAATAAATAGCAAGGGTATAGAAGTATTTTCATTTTCTAAATAGACTTTCAAACACAGCAATTAAAACTCAGCAAATCAAATTCTGTGAGATGTAACAAAGCAGTTCTTGAGGAAATGTTGCTGCTTTATCTGCTTATATTAAATATAAGAACTATTTGAAAACATCAATTTAATTTCCCATCCAAGAATAGAGAAATAAGTAAAAGAGCAAGTTAAATCCAAAGCAAGTAAATATGACTAAAGAGGGGAAGCGGCTGTGGCTCAATTGGTTGGGCTCCTGTTTACCATATGGGAGGCCCTGGGTTTGAATCCTGGGGCCTCCTGGTGAAAGCAAGATGGCCCGCATGGCTCATCAGCAAGATGACCCAAAAAAGGGAGACAAGCAGACACAGAAAAATGTAAAGCAAATAGACATGGAAAGCACAAGGCGGGGGTGGGCGAGGGAGAACAAACAAATAAATAAAAATCATTTTTTAAAAAATGAATAAATATAGAGGGGAGTGGGTGTGACTCAAGCAGTTGGGCACCTGCCTCCCATGTGGGAGGTCCCGAGTTCAGTTCCTGGTGCCTCCAAAGAAAATGAACAGACACAATGAGCAGACACAGTGAGTAATGAGTGCAAAACAATGAGCAAACAGACGAGGGAGCCATCTCAGGAGAGGGAAATAAAAAAATGAAATAAGTAATATATATAGAATCAGAATAGAAAATATACAGTAGAGAAATTAACAAAGTTAAAAGTGGATATTCAACTGATTAATAAAACTGATAATCCTCTAGAAAGATTGATCAAGAAAGCAAAAGAGAACTCAGAATGACCATTACCAGTTTCAAAAACGGGGGAATCACTACAGATCTGACAGACATCAAAAGGATGGCAAGTGATTGTAAACACCTTTCCACAAATTTTCTTTTCACAGAGAAATTGCAGATCCAGATTGTTTTCCAAGTTAATTCTATCAACATTTAAGGAAGATGTTTTATTGGTGTTAAGCAAACTCTTTGAAGGATTAGAGAAGGAGGCAAATTTCCTAAGTCATTCTATAAAGACAGCATTATCTCATCACTACAATTTAACAATAAAGAAATATACCGATTACTATCCCTCATTAATATAAACATAAAATATTTAACAACATTTTAGGAAACCACATACAACCAATAAAAGGATCATCTAGCAAGACTTACTGGGATTTGTTCCAGAAATGCAAGTTTAATTAACACTCAATCCAATTTTTTTTTTCCATTAAGGAGAAAAACCATGTGATTATTGCAAAGCTGTGGGCAAAATAAGTGACAAAATTTAATAACCCTTTTGAAAATATCTCTCTGCAAAATAGGAATTAGAATTCTCTTTATTTGATAAAGTACATCTACAAAAAAATTCCATTAATAACATAGTGAACACTGTTCCAATAAGATCTGGAATTGGAAAAGGATGACCATGCTCTCCACTTATACTCAACATTTTATTGGCATTTATAGTAAATGGAAAGCCAAGAAAAGGAAATAAAAGGAATACAGACTAAAAAGGAACTGCAACAAATTCACTGCCAGAGTCCATCTTGAGCTCCCCACCCTTCCTCAGGTCATTACGGACACTAATAACTCCTCCTCAGCAGCTTCTTTCTGTTCTGTCCCAAACTGGTCCCACCCAATTCTACAGGAATGACTCCCCCTCCCCTTTTTCTCTATCTGTTAGAACATTTGAGAGATTGTTATACATATCTTGGGTAACTCTTGCAATGAATGAGATTATGAGAAATCCTCATTTATCTGCTCAGATGCAAGAGCCACACTCCACACAAGGCTACAGGTACCTCACCCTGGAGACAGGTTAATGTTTCTTTTCTCCCTTGAAGCCTTGCAACGTTTGTTGAACTATTCCTTGCTGGA
>JAKSZT010054566.1:757252-767831 GCA_026826555.1 Tolypeutes matacus | reverse complement strand
CACCCAGAGGACAGAGGGACAGAAAAGGGAAATCACAACAACAGAACCGTCAGTTGAAAGTAGCAGCTTCTGCTGCTGCCAGCACGCTCCCCCACACTCTTCAGAATTCTCGGGTCTCTGGGCCTCCGACCACAGACAAAGGGGACTCCAGGGATCTACCACTCCCAGAAAGGGGAGAGAGAGGGACACAGCCATAGGCTGACTCAGGTTCTGACCTGTAAATTTGTGCTGCGGAGCCCCACAGACCGTTCCACATGGCGGTTTGCCTCTGGGCCTGTGTCTGTGTTTTATTTTATAATAAAAGTTTAAAATTAAAAAAAAAATTTTTTTTTAAAGAACTCATACATTCCAATGTCGAAACTTAACTAGAAAGCTACGGTATTCAAAAAGTGTGGTCCTGGCATAGGGACAGACAAATAGATCAATGGAATAAAATTGAGAATCCAGAAAAAAACCCACATATCTATGATCAATTGATTTTTTTTTTTTTTTTTTGAGGTACCCGGGGCCAGAGATTGAACCTGGGACCTCACATGTGGGAAGCCGGCATACAACCACTGAGCCACATAAGCTTCCCTGAGTTGGTTTTCTTGTTTGTTTTGCTTATTGTTCGTGCCTGTTTTTTTTTTTTTTTTCAGGAGACACTGGCAACCGAACCCACAACCTCCCACGGGGGAGGCAGGAGCTCAACCACTTGAGCCACTTCTGCTCCCTCAATTGATTTTTGACAAGGGTGCCAAGACTATTCAATGGGGAAAGAATAGTCTCTTCAACAAAAAGTGCTAGGACAACTGGATTTGCAAAAGAATGAATTTGGACCTCTACCTCACACAATTCACAAAAATGAACTCAAAATGGATAAATTACTTTAATGAAAGGGCGAAAAATATAAAACTCTTAGGAGAAAACTGTTGTAACTATCAAAAAATTTTGTGTGCCTCCTCAGCATTCATCTTACTTTAGCAAAGGTACCTGCCTCAACACTGACCTTTGGCGTAGTTAATAAGCAATTTTCCAGCCCTGGGGCATAAACTCCCCAAGAGCCCAAAAACACACGTGTGGCCACCACTCACCTCACCCAAAGCCTACAGTTAGTCACAAATGATAAGCTAACCTTCAGCCCACAGTCATTTCATCTTTTCGCCCACTTTTGCTTAAACTAACATTCCCATGGGAACTCTATTAACCTCCAACCCTGGACCACAATTAAAGGCACAGGCCCAGAGGTCCCTGTGGCTCTGCTCGTGTGTTCCCCACCTGCTGGTTCAGTCACCTGAGCAGATCATACTTCCCGTCAACCTCTCATGGCACCCCTCTTTCTCTGAGACCTGTGAGTAGCAAACTATCTTTTCTCACGCATTATGGTGTTGGTTTCCCATTGTTTTGCACCTAACCTCCACCTAGACGTAAATTTAAAGTTCAACTTAATTAATTCAAAACAAAAACTTAAGGGCAAATCTTCATGATCTTGGATTTGGTAATGGATGCTTAGATACACCAAAATCATGAGCAACAAAAGAAAACAAAAACATATAAATTATGTTTTTCATCAAAATTAATTACTTTTGTGCATCAAAGGGCATTATCAAGAAAGTGAAAAAACCTATAGAATAGAATATTTACAAATCATATATCTCATAAGGTTCTAGTATAGAATATATGAAGAATTGTTACAATTCAACAACAAAAATACAACCCAATTAAAATATGGGCAAAGGACCTGAAAGAGACATTTCTCCAAGAAGATACAGAAATGGCAAACTAGCATATGAAAAGATGCTCAGCATAATTATCTATTAAGAAATGCAAATCAAAACCACAATGAGAGGAACAAGAAAAAAAAAGACAAGAAAACAAAACAAAACAAATTAAAAATTAATTTTAAAAAATTAAAAAATTTTTAAAACCACAATGATATACCACTTCATATCCACTAAGATATGGTTATAATCAAAAGAACAGAAAATAACAAATATTGGCAAGGATGTAGAGAAATTGAAACTTACATACAATGCTGGTGGGAATGTAAAATGATGCAGCTGCAGTGGAAGACAATTTGGTGATTTCTCAATAAGGTAAACATAGAATTACCATATGACCCAGCAATTCCACTACCAGGTATATACCTATAATAATCAAAAACAGATGTCCAAACAAAAACTTGTGCATGAATGTTCTTAGCAGCAATATTCACAATAGCCAAAAGGTAGAATCACCCCAAATATCAATTACTTGTGAATGGATAAACAAAAGGTGGTATATTCATATTATTCAGCCATAAAAAGGAATGAAATACTGATGTGTTACCACATGAATCAACCCTGAAAATATCATGCTAAAGTGAAAGAAGCTAGACACAAAAGCCACATACGATATGATTACATTTGTATTTCATAGTCAGAATAGATAAATCTATAAAGAACAAAGAGCAGATTTGCCAGAACTGGGGGTGAGGGTAGGTTTGGAGGAAATGGAGAGTACTTAATGAATTTCCCTTTCAGGTGATGAAAATACTGTAGAACTATCTAGTGATGTAGTGACGGTTAGGTTCAAGTGTCAACTTAGCTAGGTTATGGTGTCCAGCTTTTGGTCAAACAAGCACTAGCCTAATTGTTACTGTGGGGTAGTTCATGGATTTAAATCATTAGTCAGTTGATTGTATCTATGGCTGATTACAATCAAGAAAGGAAATTGCCTCCAACTATGAGAGACATATCATCCAGTTAGTTGAAGGCCTTTAAAGGAGAACTGATTTCAGCAGTAGAGAATTTCTATCTCTACTTCAGCCACCCAAGTTCTCCTGAGGAATTCATCGCAAACTTCACTGGAGTTCCCAATTTGTGGCCTGCTCTTTGAAATTCAGACTTGCTAATCCCTATGGTGACGTGAGCCGATTGATACCAATTAATTGGTAACAATTCAATGTGATACCAGGGGATTATGCTGGTATCACAATTATTATTTATGGTATCGTAATTAAGGTAACTGAATCAAAACAGGGGAGTGTTTAGTTTATTATGTGAAATGAAATTGAATATTTGGTCCCTTTTGATCTAAAGCAATGGCAACTTCATATGGTTCAACCTAAAATAAAGTTTGTGAAAAAGTGGAAAGCTATACTCTATACTGTTATTTCAGTAAAATGTGATTTTATATAAATTTTTGAAAAAAAGCAGGATGGAAAATGGCAAAATGGAGATGTCTGACGTTTGGTTCAGTTTTAGATGGACATTTTTCTTTTAAAAAAATTGAATGTTCCTTTTGTATATATTATTTTCCATCAAGAAAGATGCATTTACAACCTAACTGCTATTTGGGAAAAATTTAACATACCAATTTGAAATGAGGTCAGAGAACAGAGACCCCAGCTGAGAATGTAATAAAATGGATAACCAGGAACCAAATTGATGGATTGTGCTGGAAACTGTCTAGGTGCTCAACAAGCCCATTTCCTCTTTTTGGATGCTCAGAAGGACAAATGTCCAGCTCCCCTTACACTTAATTTGGGACTACGCAAATGAGTTGTGGTCAACAGAACATGGACGGAAGTGATTGTGAAATTTATATCTTCATTAAGTCTTATCTGTGCTCTTCTTGGGGTTGCCTTCTTGACCTCAGTGGTTTCAGTTTTCATACTTTCTCAAGATGTAGTTCTCTCTTGCAGTCTTTAGTTTCAGGTCAGGGAATGATGGTGTCTTGATGATGGGACCTGGTGACTTTGAGCAACTAGGTATGCTGTCTGGGCAGTATCACAGGCACATATTTGTACCTGGGTCTGCCTGTCCATTGGTCCAGAGAGAAGGCAGGAGCAAAAGTAAAGTCCTGGTTCCTGAGAATTAGAGATGAAGACATGTCCGCTTCCCATATAAACTTCTAACATTTCAACTCCACTGTCCACTAAAATGTGAAGGCACTTAGTTTTGTTTTGTTTTGTTTTGGGGGGGGTGTTAAAGGGACCCTCTCGACTTTCTGCAGCCACGTGGCCCACACCTTGCCCTCAGAATCTCCAGCAGGTGACCAGAAGCTTGATGTAAACAATGTATCCTTTGGGTAACAGACCTGCAGTTTATGGAAAAATAAATACATAGATCCACCACTACATTATCTATGAGGCTACATGCAGATTCGGTGAGTCATTGTGTTTTGCTTGACTAAATATTAGCCTCATAGTCAATGACTATGCAAAGAGGCATCTCTGAATTACTCCCTCAAGAGTAAACGAGTTTCTATTGGTCATGTTGCCAAGAATAATAAAAATGGCTCTTTGTATTTAAGCACTGTGTGCCAGGGCCTGTGCTAACCAATTTTTATGTCACTTCTGATGAGGTGTATCGTACTTTTTTCCTATTTTAGTCTCTGCACCTTTAATTACAGCAGTAGTATACCTTTAGCGAGCATCAAAATCCCCTGGAGAGCCTGTAAAAGAACAGGGTGCTGGGGTGGGACCTAAAAACTTGCGTTTCCAAGTTCCCAGGTGATACTGATGCTGCTTGTCCAGTGACCAGAACTGGGGGACCAAAGAATTGGAGAATCATTTAGTGTTACGAAGCTAAGTATGAGCTTCATTATTCGTTTTACATCTCGGTTCCCGGGGGCTCAGAAAGCTTCAATTTACTTGCCCAGGACCACACAGCCCGCAAAAAGTGAGATGTGTTAGAGGCTCTGACAGCCTAAACCCGTGAGGACTAGTGCGACCAAGTCACCGGTCACCTGCTGGACACTCCGAAGGCCCGTTGTGGGCCACGGTGGCTACAGAAATTCGGGTGCGTCCCTTTAAGAAGAGTGAAGCCCGCCCCCCGCCCCCCGCCAAGCCTTGAGACTTTCTTCCCAGCACCCCTTGCGGTGCTGCTCGTTCCTTTCCAAAGAGAACGGGGAAAATCACCTCTCGCCTGGCCGAATGTAGCGTAAATACATTACCCACACCGCCAGGTTCCCTGACAGCAGGCACTGGCTTAATTAATGACAGCTCAGGAGAGGAACGTTGGCTGTGGCCTCAACGTCGGGGCGGGGCTCCCGGCTCGGCGCTGGGCGGGTCCCGTTCTCAGGCGGCTCCTGGGACGCAGCCAGGAGGGTGAGGAGGGTGGCGCTCGGCCTTTGTATGAGATGGCGGAAACCCTGGAATGCAGGGGCTCTTAACAAGGGGACCCGGAGCTTGAATTGAAATTCAAAAAAACATTCCTGTGGGGACGTGTTGGTGCGGGTGTGATGGTTATTAAATAATACACAATATAACGCGGACTTAGTAAGGGGCCCGTAATGGAAGTGTGAGGCTAGGGCCTGGCTCTGGGGACCTCCACGCCGCGCTCCGCAGCCCCTGAGGCAGCGCCCAGACCGAGGATGTGCGCATTTTGCACTGGAGAGACTGAGTCTCCATGGAGACTCAACCTGGGGTTGAGGTCACACCTGGCTGGACTCTCTCTGGTCGCCCATCTCTTCCAGTCTCGCTTGGCTCACAGGTTTCCATGGCAGCCAGGGAGCTGATTGACGCGTCTTGGTGCATGGAGAGTCAGTCTCCCAGCCCCTCACTTCCTTAGACCCCCAAGCACATGGTGGGGGTACACAGGATGAGCGTATCCTAGGACTCTGCCTTCCTGGCTCCCAACCCTTAGGTCTATGGGCCATGGATGGGATCGTATTCGTCCCATGGTCCAGACGAACCAGCCATGGGATGGTTCCAAGTTTGGGTAACCAGTGAGATGCGGATTCTTCACGCAGGCACGGAAAGCAGAATGTGCAAAGAGTTGGAAGTGAGACAGACCTAGGAGTTCAGGGAATCATTCAACCAACCATTCACCCACTGCATTGCAGTTGGGTTGTTTCCAGTATTTTTCTATAATGAATAAAATATTTTATTTCCCAAGAGTTTTATTTTTATGAATTGTATTTTTTAATGACTTTATGATGTGTATTTAGGCAAAACGTTTACATAACACCAAAACAAAAACAATAAAATAAGATACATTTAGAGGAGTCTGGCCTTCATCCTGTGTCCTCCACCCAGTTTCCTCCTTCCCTACAAGTACTATTTTTGTTATTTATTTTTAAATATAACATATGCACATAAACACACATATTTTCTTCCCTAAGAAAAAATGCTAAATGTATCTGATGTTCTGTCACTTTATTTTTTCCTCTAAGAATATGACCTGAAAGTGTAGCAGTAGAGAGAACTTACTCATCACATCCACAGCTGCCTAATGCTCCATCATGAAAATGAACTATGACTTAATGACTCAGTCTCCCATTGCTTGACATTGGGTTAATTCCAATCTTTGTTATTATAAACATGCTGCAAACAACAGCTTTATAATTATGAATGGAAAGGCCTGCTCTTACAATTCATATTAATTTGATTCAAATAAAATTAACCTCCCCTTTAAATTAATGAAATTATCTCTACTATCTTAAATCTGAGCATTATCTTCTTTGCTCAGATTGAAGTTGGGATCCTTGGAAATTCCTCACTCCTTTATTTTTATGACTTTGCTAACTAGGCATGCATTTAGAACCACAGACTTGACTCTCTTCAGTTGATCTTAGCTAAAAACATGTTGGATTTTTCTTTTTATTCTCACTAAAGGGATCACAGAGACTATGGTAGCTTTTGAATTGAATTAGTTCCTTGATGGTTCTGGATGTAAACTTGTCTTCTGTTAACACTGAGAGAGCTTTCCGTTAGCACTATCTGGCTCCTGAGTGGCTTTCAGGTGCTTAAGCTTTGCCCCAGAACTTCTAGGTAGACAGAGCTCCGAATTAGATCCCCAAAGTGCATTGGCCTCTGCTCTTCTCTCTCTTGGGTCCTGAATCGCTTGGTAAATATTTTCATTCCATGAGAATGACTGGCTCATTGAAGAGCAGAAAAATAAGTATGAAAAAATATGTATGTTGTTCATTGGGATATTTTAGATTGAGAGGCTGAGGAAATATAGTCATTATCTCTATGATCGATGTTATGTGTTTAGACCTCATGGCTCTGTAGTCTTTGTCCTACCTTTCCCCTAGACCTACCCCTGAGGACAGAGCCATAAGCACCATGCTGATCCTGAGGAGTGTCTTTGTCTCCTTTACTCTCTTTTTCCTACTTTGTCTTTTTGGATAACCCTGATTGCCAACCCAAACTATTGGCTGAAAAACACCGCCACCCAAATGTCTTCAGGCTTCCCAATATTCAGACCTGTTACGCAGTGACACAGTTCTCAATTCTGCATTTCTTTCTGGTAAAGGAAAATATTTTTTCCAAGTATAGAATCTGAACTTACCTCCCAACATTCAATCCTTTATTTAATAACATTTTATTTTACAGTGCCAGTGAATCTGCCAGGAATTTGGGATTCAGTATTGAATTAAAATGATCATAACCCTGACTTAATAGAGCTTACTGTGTATATAAAAACAAACATTTATAAATAATTATTCAACATTATGTTCTAAACATGTATAGTATTATTAAGCTAGAAACATTCAAGGAATTCCTTGATAATGTAATGTAGAGAATTTTCAGGATTTAGGAGTTTGGAAGGAGAAATTCACTGCAGATTTGACTTTTAAACTGACACCCAAAATATTTTTTGTATTTCCTAAACATAGTGGATTAAGGATGTTTTAAGTGGAGAGAAAATGTCCTTAGAATACTCTGAGGTGAAAGGACTTGTGTGAACTTCAATGTATATAAATACAAAACTTGTAGCTAATTTTATAAATAATATTATAATCCCATATATTTAGGTAGCATGGATGTTATGAATAAATCATACTGAAAAAATTACATTTCTTCCTTCAATAAACTCAATAGAACCATTATCATAGTAAGAGCTGTTTTGTATTGTTTTGTTTTTAATTGAGGAAGACTCTATTAACATCTAGTCAATTGAGAATCTGCTCTTTTTTTAAGGGTTTTAATTTGATAATGCTAAAATTCTTCATGGGCTAGAGGTTTTACATTAGTGCTCAGTGGCTTAACTAAATGGCCCCTTGAATGAGTTTCCAATCCTGAAAAGATAAAATATTGTAGTCCTTTCCACAGCAAAATTATTAGCTTTAAAATGTTTCCTATTTAAGAATTCCAACTTATTTTTAGTACACCTATTCCATTTTTTCAAAAATTCACATATTTTGAGATTATTTTTGTGCTTATAATCATGCAATGGTGGGAGGGAGGGCTTGCCAGGTCCCTCACTTTACATGTTATTAATAGTGAGAAACTTATACCATCATTCATTTATTTAAGTGCATGCAAATTAGCATAACAATGTCACAAAATAATCATTACAGAGCATAATTATGATCTTTGGTAATTTGTAATTAAATATCTCAATGTATCTTAAAATTCTACATTTTCATCTGCTTAAACTCATTAAATAGGTGAAATACACATCCCTATATATGTGTGTGTGTTTCTTTAACTCCTTTGATCTGAACAATCAAATATATCAGAACTACCTCAATATAAGAATGATCACACACTCACAGTACTCTAAAACCTCCATTCCCTATCCTACTCAGTTCTCGCATGATTTTCCCTTTTACTTTCCTTTAGTGGGTTTTACATCAGCAAGGAAAAAATACCCATCTGTCTGTCTGTCTATCTATCTCTATATCTATCTGACTCAGCTTCAAAAGCGATATAAACTTGTGGTCACAATTGGTGTCACTGAATAACCCACATGCATATAAATCAGATGATATAAAATTTGGGCAATTTGTATAGTTAACAGTAATAGTTTAACATCCTCACATCAAACAGGCCAATAAGCCAAGCCCTCGATCTTAGGGCTTGCACTTACAAACCTTATTCCTGTAACAATGAAATTAAGCCAAAGTTTAATTAATGCCTAAGAGTTGCCTCTTGAAAACCTCCTTATTACTCAAATGTGTCCCTCTCTCAGCCAAACTCTGCAGATTAACTCACTACCTTTTCCCCAATGTGGGACATGAGTCCTAGGATAAGCCTCCTTGGCACTGAAGGATTTTTTTTTTTTTTTAATTCAAACAATTTTCAAACTCAAAAAAAAAAAAAAAAAAAAAAGAGAAAAAGGCAGCTCAACAAATTATGGAAGGATTAGTCCTAAAAAGTTCTGTCCAGTCACTTTTATCTCATCTAATTCCACATTTAGCATTAATATAGAACCAAATTTACTTTTGCTACCAAAAAAAATTACAATGTTGTTGTTAACTATAATCTATGTAATACATTAGTTATAATGTATCACCACATTCTTAACACCTTATAGTAGAAGGACATCCTCTATTTATTTAATTATTAACCACAATCCTCATCTACTGCCAAAATCATTGTTATACAGTCCCTATATTATACTCCAGGTGTCCTCCAACTATCATTACTCTCCCTAGACTACTCCTTTCAGGCAGTCACATCCCTAAATGAACAGCGTTTGTTACATTCATTATAATGTGTTACCATCAAGTCCATCCATTACCACAAATTACACTTTACCTTATTAATAATTCCACATACATTCAGCATTGTCTCCCCCTTCTCATTCCACATTCCATCTCCCGCTAGCCTACACTTCATAGTCCAACTCCATAAGTCTACTCATTGTATTTAGTTCATATCAGTGAGACCATATACTATTCATCCTTTTGTGTCTGCCTTATTTCACTCAACATTATATCCTCAAATTTCCTCCAGGTTTTCATGTTCTTCCCCAATTGATTTCTTTTTACAGCTGAATATTACTCCATTGTGTGAATACCACATCTTGTTTATCCCATTCATCAGTTGACAGACACTTATTTCTGTCTTTCAACAATTGTGAATAATGTTGCCGTGAACATCAATGTGCAAATATCTATTCGAGTTCTTGTTTTCAGTTCTGAATCTATTCCTAATACGAGATTGCTGGATCATATTGTTGGTGGAACGTTCTGGGTTCTGGGCTTCTAGGTTCTTGGCTATGTCACATGAAAGAATTTAAGAACACACCATAAAGTAGGTAAAGAGTTTATTAAGAAACAAGAAGTGTAACAGTACACAGTCTGAAACGTGGGCTGTGGGCACGGTACAGGATGAATTGCATATGTGGGGCCCAGGTTAGGCCTTTTAAGACATTTCCTCCTCCCCTTTCCTAATGTTGGGGAGGGGCTCCAGCTGTTTTCTGTTCTGATTGGTTGCCCCATCTTTTAGCTCTCAGGGGGCCCAATGGGGAGGCCTTTTGTTTGAAAGTATCCTTGATCCCAGAAAGAGTTCCAAATGGGACCTCGTAGCCAGAGTCTAGGTAGGGTCTTTCCAGCTTTCTTAGTAGTAGGGCGGGGTCTCATAGCCATGTTCTCTGTTGGCCATGTACTCTGCCAGGTCCAAGCCGCCTTCCCTCTCTCCTTATACTAACCTGCCTCAATATGGCAGTTCTATATTTAGTTTCATGAGAAACTGCCAAATTCTCTTCTGTAGAGGCTGTACCATTTTACACTCCCACTAACAGTGAAGGAATGTTCCTATTTCTCAACAACTTCTTCAGCACTTGTAGTTTGCTGTTTTCTCAATAATGTCTGTTCTGCATGATGTGAGATGATATCTCATTGTAGTTTTGATCTGCATTTCCCTAATAGCTAATGATGT
>JAKSZT010054566.1:547853-717757 GCA_026826555.1 Tolypeutes matacus | reverse complement strand
CCTGCTCTAGTTGATAAATGTGTTTCCGACAGAGGTTAACAATTCTGATTTGAGTCCCTGCTTTCAAATCTTTTTGAATATGTACCTATAAATGTGGTTGCCAGGTCATAAGGTAATTCTATACTTAACTTTCTGAGAAAGTGCCAAACTCTCTTTCATAGTAGCTGCACCATTTTAAAATCTCTTAAACAACGAAGAAGTGTCCTTATTTCTCTACATCCTTCCAACACTTGTTATTTTCTGTTTTCCTTTTATACTAGCAATTCTAATGGGTGTGAAAAGGTATCACATTGTGATTTTGACTTGTATTTTTCTAATAGCTAATGATGTTGAACATATTTTCATGTGCTTTTTAGCCATTTATATATCTTCCTTTGGAAAAATGTCTATTCAAGTCTCATGCCCATTTTTTAATTTGGGGGGTATTTTTCAGTTGTTAAGTTGTAAGATTTCTTCATATATCCGGGATATTAAACTCTTATCAGATACTTGGTTTCCAAATATTTTCTCCTAGTGTGTAGCTTCTCTTTTACTTTCATGATAAAGTCCTTTGATGTGCAAATTTGATGAGGTCACATTTATCTATTTTTCATTTTGTTGCTTGTGTTTTGGGTGAAAGTCTAAGAAACCATTGCCTGACACAAGTTCCTAAAGATACTTCCCTATATTGTCTTCTAGGAGTTCTATAGTTCTGGTTCCTATATTTAGGCATTTGATCCACTTTGATTTTTTTATGCTGTGAGTTAGGGGCCCACCTTTATTCTTTTGCTTTTGGACATCCAGTTTTCCCAGCACTATTTGTTGAAGAGACTATTCTTTCCCAAGTTTGTGGATTTGGCCCCCTTCTCAAAAATCAATTGACCATACAGTGAGGGTTGATTTTTGAACTCTCAAATCATTATATTTTTTGATATGTCTGTCCTTGTACCAGTACCATGTTGTTTTGATTACTATGGCTTTGTGATAATTGTTATGATTGTCAAGTGAGTGTCCTCCAACTTCTTTCTTCTTTTTCAAGATGGTTTTGGCTATTTATGTTCCCTTACCCTTCCATATAAGTTTGATGGCTGGCTTTTTCATTCCTGCAAAAAAAGGCTCTGTAATTTTGATTGGGACTACATTGAATCTATAAATGCCTTTGGAGAGTATTGATATCTTAGTGATATTTAGTCTAACAATGAATGCACATGGAATGCCTTTCCTTTTATTTAAGTCTTCTTTAATTTCTTTTAGCAGTATTTTATACTTTTCTGTTTACAAGTTCTTTATATCCTTGATTAGATTTATTCCTAGATATTTGATTCTTTGATTGTGAATGGAATTTCTTCTTTATTTCTTCTTGCAGTTGTTCCTTATTTGTATAGAGAAATACTACTGATTTTTCAGTGTTGATCTTTTACACTTTGCTGAATTCATTTTTTAGCTCTGGGAACTTTACTGTCAATATTTCAGGATTTTCTATATATAGGATCATATCATCTGAAAATGAGGAAAGTTTTAATTCTTCCTTTCCAACATGTATTCCTTTTATTTCTTTTTCTCAGGAAAAAAGTTCCAGTGCAATGTTGAATAACAGTGGTAACATTTAGCATCCTTGTCTTGTTCCTGAATGCAGAGGGAAAACTTTCAGTCTTTCACCATTAAGAAGTATGAGGTTGAAAGTAAAGAGGTGGGAATGCTCTTATGGCAATATGACAAAGAAAGCTCACTGGTTTAGGGTGTTGGTTGGGGGTGCATTCGGGACAAGGTGCACCTGGAGCAGGCTTCTAGGGAGTGTGTGTGTTCATTCTGTCATAATGTTTTGTATCAGTGGGTGGAGACCCACATAATTAGGGGGAAGTTGTTGGACTCCCATCTTTGTGAGGATTGATTTGTTCAAAAATAAACAGGCAGGAGTCTTTCAAGAGCAAAGGTGGTTCCTAATAGGGGAGAACAAACCAATGTTCAAATGTTCATGGGACATTGTCACAGTGGGTGGAGAACCACTCAATAAATGAGAGAATACTGAATTCCCATCCTGGAGAGCTCTGCCACATTTCCTAAGGGAGCAGCAACAGTTCCCCAAATGCAGGGGCAATGACTGGTGAGGGAGGATGGTCCACTGATGGGCCCTTGATATTGATGACTAGCCTTATGAGTCTTTGCTCTTGAAACTGAAACTTAACCTATTGTTATGGGGTGCCTAAGGGTTGCCTCCTGAGAGCCTCCTTGTTGCTCAAATGTGGCCTCTCTCTAAGCCAAACTCAGGATATAAATGAATTACCTTCCTCATCCCTGGGGATGAGCGTCCCTGGCACCAAGGGATTGCTATCAAGTGCCAACTGACAATGCAACTGGAAAAAGACCTTGAATAAAAGGGGGGAAAGGTAAAGACAAATGATTTCATATGGCTAAGAGACTTCAAAGTGAGTCAGGAGGTCAACCCAGAGGTAACACTTATGCACATCTCAATAGGATCTCATAGAATACCAAAGTGGATATCACCCCAAATAGTGGGGCTCCTGAGGGATCTGGAGACACCCAGGTCCTATGTCAGGGTGGATAGTTCCAGAGTTTGGTGCCTTACCAGTGGGCCCTACTTTGGAGTTTGTGCTCCTGAGAATGACGGAGTTGGACTCAACTATGTCTTTCCTGAACATGGCTCATCTGTCTCTTCTATTCAAACCTATATTTGGTGCTGGAGTTTGTAGGTATACGTCCAGAGACTTGAGTCTTAGGGCTGTGCATGTGCCAGCTGTGCCGGGAACCTCGATGGAGCAGCAACTCCTACTCTACAACTCATTGTACTCACCCAGAACAACTGGCGGGGAGATGATGATGGACAACGGCCATCCCAGGGAATGGAGAGAGTCTGCAGCTGCAGACAGGATAATCCTATCCATCTTCCCCATGGGATATAAACCCCCTCTCAATTGGAGGTGGAGTGGACATCACCATCCCAGACTCCTCAGGATGGGGGAAAGAGCTATGGACTACAGTAGACTTACTGGTATTCTTCTATAGACTGACTGTGATTCAAGCAATGGAAGAAATTACAACATTGATGTGGAGCCAGTGGCCACTGGAGGGTCTGGGGGCAGGGAGAGGGAAAAGCAGTTGTAATATAGGGGCTTTTTTGGGACTTGGGAATTGTCCTGAGTGACATTGCAACGACAGATATAGGCCATTTTATATCATCATATAACATGCAGAACTGTGTGGGAGAGAGTATGGTCTACAATGTGAACTATGGTCCATGCTTGATGACAAAGCCCCAGGATGTGTTTATCAATTGCAATTAATGTGCCACAGTAATGAAAGCTGTTTATGTGGGAGGTTGTGGGAGGTGTGGGAGGTGGGGCGTGTGGTAATCCCTGTATTTTTTTGTGTAACATTTATGTAATCTAAGTATCTTTAAAAAAAATAATAAAAAAAAGAAGCATGATGGTTGTGGGCTTTTCAAATATGCTTGTTATCATGTTGAGGAAGTTTCCTTCTATTCCTAGTATTCTAAGTGTTTGTATCAAGAAAAGGTGCTATAATTTCTCACAAGCATATTCTGTACCAATTGAGATGATCATGTGTTTTTTCCTTCATTCTGTTAATGTGGTGTATTACATTAATTGATTTTTTTTTATCAACCAGCCTTGCATACAAAGGATAAATCCAACTTAATCATGGTGTATAATTATTTTTTTAAATTCAGTTTGCTTATATTTTGTTGAGGATTTTTGCATGTATATTTGTAAGAGCAATTTGACTGTAGTTTTCTTTTATTGTAGTGCTATTATCTGGCTTTGGTATCAGGGTGGTGGTGGCCTCATAGAATGCATTAGGGAGTGTTTCCTTCCCTTCCAATTTTTTGGAAGAGTTTGAACAGAATTGGGGTTAAGTCTTCTTGGAATGTTTAGTAAAATTACCCTGTGAAGCCATCTGGTCCTGGATTTTATTTTCTTGGGAGGTTTTTGATGACTGATTCAATCCCTTAACCAATTGGTTTGTTGAAATCTTCTGTTTTATCTTGATTTAATATAGGTAATTTGCATGTTTCTAAGAGTTTATCCATTTCATTACATTGTCAACTTTATTGCCATACAGTTTGTATTAGTCAACATTCTCTTGGGAAACACAACTGACAGGATATATCTGTAAACAGTGTGAGATTTTATAAAATTGTCTCACAGGACAATGAGGATGTGCTAGGCCTCAAGGTGGGGCCTTTGTGGATAACCAGAGATGGCAGGAAGAAAGCTTCAACGAGAGAGTTAGGCAAACTCACATTTATTATGTCTGCAGAGGTAGACATAGAAAGATTCTTGCTTAAATACCTAAGTTACTACTTGGCATTTGCTTTGATTATGCATTAGCTTTTATACATATGGATGATCATACATAGTTATATAATTGTATGATTAGTATGTTCAGGAAATCACGCTTGCACAAACTTTGTATGATCAAAAAAGGGGCGGATAACTCCACCCCTGGGTGGGAAATTTACTATGTAAATTAAGCAAGTTGAAGTGAGGACTGCAAGGGGCTTCTACTGCGCAGTTCCGGCCAACTGGTTGAAGCTGGTTTTCATACTTCATTGCTTCAGCAGGATATTCTTGACCACCTAAAATGGAATTTGGCAGAAAGAGAGGGTTGCATCTCATTGCCTTCTAATTTACATACAATTCTTTCCTTTGTATCCTAGCAGGATGTTTCAGGAAGAGAAACAAGTTACTTTCAGGTATTCAATCATCCTACACCCATCAGGTTCACAAGTCCAAATTCCACAGAGCAGACTGCAAACCAGGGACTCTGATGAAGGTCCTTGATGAGTTTCCAGAAGATGTTGGCTGTCCACAGTAGAGCTGGGAATTCTCTCTCTGAATGTTGAAATCAGTGCCCCTTTTTAGGCCTTAAACTGATTGAATAAAACATCACTCATTGCTTATGGCAATCTCCTTAGTTGGTTGTGGATGTAATCAACCATCTATGCAATCTACTCACTGATGATTAAAGTACATGAAATGTCCTGGTATTACAGTTAGCCCAGTGCTTGCTTGATCAAACAACTGGGCACCATTACCTGGCCTAGTTGACACATTAGCCTAACCATCACATAGTTGTTAATAGTATCCTCTTAGAGACCTTTTTATTTCATTGGGGTCTGTTGTGATGTCCCACTTTTCATTTCTGATGTTTGTTATTTGTGGTTCTGAATATCTTCATCTCCCAGGAGCACCCTGTAAAAGGATTGTTCCAAGAAGGTTTCCTTTTTCTTTAAAGTTTTGATTAGTTTCTGACAGTAGCTTAGCATATTTGCTCTTATGAAGCAGTGCTTATATATTCCAGAGTTTATTTTCATATGCCTCCCTGTTACGTTTAAATGTGGATAACTCAGGTTTGTTTTTTTTTTAAAGGAGTGAAGTTTAGATAAGTTTATAGATAAAGCTTTTTGGGCATGGTAGAATGAAAGATTCCATAATTCTAGCTCATTGAGTTTTAATAATACTATTTGTTCTTTCTCTTAAGCCTGAAGATAGGCACAATTAAAATGTTGCAAAATAAGTCATAGTTTGGATATGGCTTTCATAATTTTTCCTTAGTCATGGTAAAGTTCTGAGGGAATTTCCCAATTAATTTTTTTTTCTACTGTGATGTTTTCAACGGTAGCTTGTTTACAGGGAAAGTTTTCAGCCCAGTGAAAGTGCATACAAATCATATGTACACATACTTATAACCTTTGGGGTGGGATAATTGAATGAAATCCAATTGCTAAACTTCTTTTTTTTTTTTTTTTTTTTAAAGATTTTATTTATTTATTCATTTATCCCCCCCCTTGCTGCTTGTGCTCGCTGGGTCAGCTAACCACGCCGTGCGGGCAGGCTTGCCTTCACCAGGAGGCCCCGGGAACCGAACCCGGGGCCTCCCATATGGTAAACGGGAGCCCTACTGATTGAGCCACAGCCGCTTCCCAATTGCTAAACTTCTAAAGTTCCAGGACGTAAGGGAAAATGTTCTTGAGAACTATGGAAAGGTTTTCTTGGATTATACATAGAACAAATTAAACAAATGTGAGATATATTCATAGCTATTTTATGGTTGGTTTTCCAGAAATAGTGCTTTCCTCAGCTAACATTTTTATCAGTATTTCAGTGAGACATATTATGAATAATTTCCAAAACTGTTTTCTGGAGGCAAGTAGGGAGGACTCATTTACCATTAGGGCTAAACTAGGATTTAATTGCAGGCTTATAAAGGCAGTTGGCATTTTTTTTATTATCATTTTTTCTCCTGAGGAGGAGTTTTTTGCTGTTGAACCTTGTATTAGTCAGCCAAAGGGGTGCTAATGCGAAATACCAGAAATGGCTTGGTCTTTATAAAGAGTATTTATTTGGGGTAGAAGTCCACAGTTACCAGGCCATGAAGCGTAAGTTTCTTCTCTCACCAAAGTCCATTGCCACGTGTTGGAGCAAGACAGCTGCCGATGTTTGCCAGGGTTCAGACTTCTTGAATTCCTCTCTTCCCGGGGCTGTGTTTCTATCCAGGCTTAGCTCTTCTGTTTCCTCCACGAGGTCAGCTGTAGACTATCAGGCAAACGGCTTGCTTCTCTTCTCCTGGGGCCTTCTCTCCAACATCAAAACTCCAACATCAAAAACTGCTTTCTCAGTCTTTTGCCTTGCCTTTTATATTTGATTCCCCCACCCACCAAGGGTTGGGGCTCAACGCCCTACTGATATGGCCCAGTTAACACCCTAATCATAATTTAATCATGCCCAGATTAGCAGACCAGTTTGCAAGCATAATCCAATATATATTTTTGGAATTCATAATTACATCAAATTGCCCAAGGGCTTCAAACCTCAAGGAGTAAAACTGTTTATATTTCCAATAGAGATAAGAAATCATTACAGAAACAGGACTAGGATTAGAATTTGTAACTGCACTTTTTTTTTTTTACAACTATATCTGCCATTTGTTGCCAGTTCTTTCCTCCATATTTGCCCAAGAATAACTAGGAATTTTAATTATAGCCAAAGCCTTTGGTAGCAGTATAGCATCTAGCAATTCTGTAACATAAGAGCTGTCTTTTATTTTTCCTCCATTGGAGATTAAAAAACCTCTGTTGTCATAAGATCCCAAAATTATGAACAACCCCAAAAGCATACCAACTCTTAGTTTATATATTTGCTGTTTTTCCATCTGCAAGCATACAGGTTCTTTTGAAGGCAAGAATTCCAGCTTGCTGGGCTTACATAGGATTAGGCAAGATATTTGCTTCTATTGTTTCATGGTTAGCGATAATAGAAAATCCAAGACAATAGATTTCTCAGTTATCTTTAAGGTGGAAACCATCTGTATTACAGATAACATCTGCATTATTAATTGAGATTTATTGTAAATTTACTTGAGGGGCTAATAATTGGCCAGTTAAAGCTGTGCAGTCATGGGGAGTTTCTTCAGAAATAGGAAGTAAAGTAGCAAATGAAGGTTTTGACAAAGAACAAAAAAGACATTGGGAGGGGAAAATAGAGAATTTCACAAGAAGTTAATCTGTTGGTAGAAAGGGTTCAACAAAGTGCGGGACATAAATAATTCAGGGAGATCCTACAATTAATTCTTCAATTGATGCTAAAAGTTTTGCTGTCATAGCAGTGGATCTCAGGCAAGGGGGTTTCCCATAGCTGTGGTATCCAATTGCTAGCTATAATGTCTTAGAGGTCTAGTTGAGCTTTATGGGTCTGTGTAAGAAAACCTCAGGTGTTTCCTTCTAGCTTATTGACAAGGGGGAAAAAAGGGTAATTTGTAATCAACGTGTCCCAGAGTAGGAGTGCTGAGAAAACTGTGCTTTATATCCTTAAAAGAATTTTGACTAATTTCATCCCAAATAAGGGGCTCAATTTGTTTAGCTTAAAACAAGGTATATAAAGTTTGAACCATTAAAAAAAATTAGGAATATAATTTCTATAATATCCTGCAAGGCCTAAAATTCCTCTTAATTGATGTTTGGCCTTGGGATGAGGGAAAGTTAGAATGCTTTGGATTTGGCTTCTGGGGACAGGGATAGGTGGGACAGAAAGAATGTGACCCATAATTAATAGATTAATGGTTAAACTAATTTATTCCTGTGGGTGTGAGGACCTTAGATTGCATTAAAGACAGTTATGGGGCATCTGATTAGATTGCTTGATAAGATCCATTTAATTTAGGGCTTTTATTTTCAGGAGGTACCAGGGATTGAACCCAGGACCTCATATATGCAAAGCAGGCACTCACCCTCTGAGCTATACTTGCTCTGCTTTAGGGCTTTTGATTGGACTAAGTGAGGCATGAGCCAGCTTGGATCTCCTCCTTCTTGCTGGATCTGATGTAAACTGAGACACAGAGAGAAAGGAAGCTGCCATTTTTGACCTTGCTAGTGAGAGAGGACTGGAGGATTGCTAGCAGCCAAAGCTTAAGCATGAGGCCCACAACAGGCTGGGCCCACAGAGCAGCACAAGAGGAAACAAGCCCTGCCATATGCCTGAGTGCCATATGCCTGAGTGCCATGTGGCAGGGCTCCAGGATTACGAGTAGCTGATTTTAGTGAGAAAGTATTTCTGATGGCACTTTGATTTCGACATTTCACAGCCTTGGAACTGTAAGCTTTTTCTCCAAAAAAAATCCCCATTATAAAAGCCAAACCATTTCTGGTGTTTTGCATCAGCAGCCCTTTGGCAAACTAAGACAGTAGGAAAGAAGAAAATTTGCAAATATACGGAGGCTAAAAAAAAAAATACACCATTAACCAATCACTGGGTCAAAGAAGAAATTGCAAGAGAAATTAGTGAATATCTAAAGATTAATTAAAATGAGAAGACAATTTATTAAAACTTATAGGGGGCCTGGAAGTAAATGATGTCAGCCCAGCAAGTGGAGGAACCCGGTTGCCGCTCCGGGGGAAGGCTATCCGCTGACATCATGTCTCAACTATTGATGAAACTCCTGCGCAAGAAGATCAAGAAGCAGATTCTAAAATTGTGGCAGTGAAACCTAAAGCTACAGGGGGCCTCAGGTGTGAGTCTCTCAGAAACCCAAAGTGGAGATGCATCTGAAGAAACTGTGGAAGCTGAACAAGTTAAAAATTCCCTAAAACAGTCTATGGATATGGGCTTGTCAGAAGCACAAAATAGAGACATGGCTAATGAAACAGTGAAAAATGATAAAGTTAAAAAATCCCCAAAGAAATATGCTGCATTAACCAAAGGAGAAGCAGCAACACACTCACCCAATTCAGAATCAAAGAAGAAAAAGAGAAAATGGTAGAAAAGGTTGGGCCTGATGCAAAAAAAAAAAATGTGGAGAAGCCACATGAAGACAATAACAATGAAGTGCCTGGCTTCCGCTGGGATTGACAGAAGTTTTTTTTGTTTTGTTTTTTTTTTAATATTTTTTATTTTTTTCAAAAAGATACTTAGATTACATAAATGTTACACAAAAAATATAGGGATTTCCATATGCCCCACCTCCCACACCTCCCACAACCTCCCACATAAACAGCTTTCATTACTGTGGCACATCATCTGCAATGGATAAACACATCCTGGGGCTTTGCAATTAAGCATGGACCATAGTTCACATTGTAGACCATATTCTCTCCCACACAGTTCTGCATGTTATATAATGATATAAAGTGGCCTATATCTGTCGTTGCAATGTCACTCAGGACAATTCCCAAGTCCCAAAAAAGCCCCTGTATTACAACTGCTTTTCCCTCTCCCTGCCCCCAGACCCTCCAGTGGCCACTGGCTCCACATTAATGTTGTAATTTCTTCCATTGCTTGAATCACAATATGTCTATTATTATAGAATATTATTATAGAATACCAGTAAGTCCACTCTAGTCCATAGCTCTTCCCCCTATCCTGTGGAGTCTGGGATGGTGATATACACTCCAACTCCAACTGAGACTTCCAAAGTGGATATCACTTCAAATAGAGGGGCTCCTGAGGGCTCTGGAGACTCCCAGGTCCTATGTCAGGGCAGATAGCTTTGGAGTTTGGTGCCTTGCCAGTGGGCCCTATTTTGGAATTTGAGCTCCTGAGAGTGACAGAGTTGAACTCAAATATGTATTCCCTGCACATGGTTCATCTGTCCCTTCTATTCAAACCTATATGTGGTGCTGGAGTTTGTAGGTGTACGTCCAGAAACTGGAGTCTTTGGGCTGTCCATGTGCCAGCTGGGTCTGGAATCTCAGTGGAGCTGCAACTCCTACTCTACAGCTCAATGGACTCACCCAGGACACCAGTTGGGGAGATGATGATGGACAACGGCCATCCCAGGGAATGGAGAGAGTCTGCAGCTGCAGGCAGGATAATCCCATTCATCTTCCCCATGAGATATAAGCCCCCTCTCAACTGACAGAAGCTTTTGAGGATTCTTGCTTCACATCCTAGCTAATCCTGTCAATAAAAACACCCTGCAGGTGATAAAAGAAATGGGCTTTACGAACATGACTGCAACTCAAAATAAAGGTATCAGGCCACTTCTAGAAGTCAGATATCTAGCAGCTGCAAAAACAGGCAGTGGCAAAACCCTGGCATTTCTCATCCCTGCTGTTGAACTCATTTTTCAGTTAAAATTCATGCCTAGGAATGGAATAGGAGCCCATATTCTTTCACCTACTAGGGAACTGGCCATTCAGACTTCTGGTGTTCTCAAGGAGCTAATGACTCACCATGTCCACACATATGGACTGATAATGGGCAGTAGTAACAGATCTGCTGAAGCACAGAGACGTGCAAATGGGATCAACATCGTTGTGGTCACAGCAGGTCAGCTCCTGGACCATATGCAGAATACCCAAGGGTTTATGTATAAAAAACTACAGTGTCTGGTTATTAATGAGGCTGATTACATCTCGGATGTTGGGTTTGAAGAGGAATTAAAGCAAATTATTAAACTTCTGCTAATTCACAGGCAGGCCATGCTCTTTTCTGCCACACAAACTTGAAAAGTTGAAGATCTGGCAATAATTTCTCTGAAAAAGAAGTCATTGTATGTTGGCATTAATGATGATAAAAGTAATGCAACTGTGGATGGTCTTGAGCAGGGATATGTTGCTTGTCTCTGAAAAGAGATTCCTTCTGCTCTTTACTTTCCTTTAGAAGAACTGAAAGAAAAAAATGATGGTATTCTTCCTGTATGTCTGTGAAATGCCACTACAAGTTGTTGAACTACATTGATTTGCCTGACTTGGCCATTCATGGACGGCAGAAGCAAAATAAACAGACAACCACCTTCTTCCAGTTCTGCAATGCAGATTTGGGGATACTGTTGTGTCAGATGTGGCAGCTTGAGGGCTAGATATGCCTGAAGTCAACTGGATTGTTCAGTATGACCCTTCAGATGACCCAAAGGAATATATTTATCATGTGGGTAGAACAGCCAGAGGCCTAAATGGAAGAGGACATACCTTGCTCATTTTGTGCCTAGAAGAATTGGGTTTCCTTCATTACTTGAAGCAAGCCAAGGTTCCAGTAACTGAATTTGAGTTTTACTAGTCCAAAATTTCTGACTTTCATTCTAACCTTGAGAAATTAATTGAAAAGAACTACTTCCTTCATAAGTCAACCCAAGAAGCATATAATTCATACATTCAAGCATATGATTCTCTGAAACAAATCTATAATGTTAATAACTTAAATTTGCCTCAGTTTGCTGTCGTTCAGTTTCAAGGTGCCTCCTTTTGTTGATCTGAACATGAACAGCAATGACAAGCAAACTTAAAAAGAGAGAAGGTGGGTGGGGGATTTGGTTACCAGAGAGCCAAGAAAATTGAGAAGTCCAAAATCTTCAAAAACATTTGCAAGAAATCATCTGACAGCAGGCAGTTCTCTCACTGAAGACACACCTTCCTTTCATCTTGAATAACTTTGTCCTGAAATGGATTTTTTTCCCTTGCTCTAACAAAATAATTTATTTTTAGGATGTGGACTGATCTAATAAGAGTAATTGGGTTGCAAGCCCTAAGCACTCTTTATTTCCAGCAAATCTTTTTCATTATTTTTTGGTTATAAAGGAGTTTGGTTTTTCTTGGGTACCCAAGAGCAAAGCTAGGAATATTTTGGTCTTTGTTGTGATGATACAGTATTTTAATTTAAAATCGTTTTTGTCCAAAATTTATGTCACTGTTGTTAATAGAATTCCATCTGTACCTTCCTTTCCTGGCACCTGAAAATTTTTATTGCAAAGATGGCAGTACTAACTCACTGAATCCATGAAACAAAAATAGATTCACAGTGAAAGCTGAAAATGAAGGAAGGTCAGAGAAAAACACCCGCAAAGCCGGTGGTGTAGTCAGGTGCGTTTTCTGTTGTAGGAGCACTTAGTTCTAGTATGTTTTGTGTAGTATGGTAGTTCTATTTCATAGTGATTCAAAACTAAAGTTGCTAGCATCATTTTGCTCTTGTGCCAGTTAACCTTCATAGAGTCCCATGAAATACAAATATAAGTATCATTCCAACAGAAAAGAAAGGAACAAGTTTCTGTAACTGAGTTTGACCCTGTGTCCTGGCTGGCCCCATCCTTCTGAGGATCAGACCCTGGCTGCTGGGCTCCCAACTCCTGGCATTTAATAACTTTCCCTCCAGGAGTTTGTTTTGTTTGTTTGTTTCTTTGAGACATAATCATGTTTCAAAAAAATATACAAAAGTAAAAGGAAGTATATTTAACCACTGAACAGAACTAAATACTGTTTATATTTGGGTATCTAACTGACCACTTTTTAATACACATGCTGATACTATTTTACACTTTTTTTTTTTAAACCAAAAGTGAAGTTATCCTCTATCCATTGCTTTGTAATAATCAGTATATTTCATAACATGTTTATTTTCCCATGTCATTAAATAATTACAGTTTCAAAAATCTTATGGGTTATGGTGAAGGCAGTGCTGAGAGGGACATTTATAGACCTAAAAGCCTATATTAAAAAGGAAGGAAGGGAAGCAGATTGGCTCAAGCGAATGGACTCCCATCTACCATATGGAGGGTCTTGAGTTTGATTCCCAGGGCCTCTTGATGAAAGCAAGCGGGCCCACATGGAGAGCTGGCCCATGCAGATAGCTGGCCCATGAGAAGAGCTGGCTCACATGGAGAGCTGATGCAAAAAGATGATGCAACAACAAAAAAAGAGACACAGATGAGAGACAGTGAGAGACACAACAAACCAGGAAGCTAAGTTGGCTCAAGTGATTGAGTTCCTCTCTCCCACATCAGAAGTTCCCGGGATCAGTTCCTGGTGCCTCTTAAAGAAAAGACAAGCAGACACAGAAGAACGTGCAGTGACTGGACCCAGAGATCAGACAGCGAGCACAAGTGGCAGAGGGGGTGAATAAATAAATAAAATAAATCTTAAAAAAGAAAAAGTCAATAGAATCTTAAAAAAAGGAAGGAAGAGCTAAAATCAAAGACCTAACTGAACACATGGAGAAACTAGATAAAGAACAGCAGTCTAATTCCAAAACAAGCAGAAGGAAAGAAATAACAAATTATAGAGCAGAAATAAATGAAATTGAGAACAAAAATCAAACAATAGAATGACTCAGCAAGACCACAAGCTGGTTCTTTTCAAAGATCAATAAAAACAACAAACCCTTAGCTAGTTTACCAAGGAAGAAAGACAGAAGATTCAAATAAATAAAATCGAAATGAAAGGGAAGACATTACTATTGACCCTACAGAAACAAACAAGATCATAAGTGGATATTATTTTATTTAAAAAAACCTGCATGCCAACAAATTAGACAACCTAGATGAAATGGACAATATCCTAGAAATGCACAAACAACCTACATTAACTCCAGACAAAATACAAGGCTTCACCAAACCAATCACAAGTAAAGAGATTAAATCAGTCATCAAAAATCTCCCAAAAAAGAACAGTCCAGGACCAGATGGCTTCACAGGTGAATTCTACCAAACATTTCAAGAAGAATTCATTCCAATCCTGCTTAAACTCTTCCAAAGAATTGAAGAGAAGGGAAAATTATTCCACTTATTTTATGAAGCAACCATCACCTTAATACCAAAACAATATAAAGATTCTACAATAATAGAAAACTTTGACCAACCTCTCAAATTAATGTAGATGCAAGCAAAAAATATCAAGAAAATACTTGCAAATTTAATGCAATATCATATTAAAAGAATTATACACCACAATCAATTGGGATTTATTCCTGGTATGCAAGGGTGGTTCCACACTAAAATCAATTAATGTAATACGCCACATTAACAAATCAAAGGAAATGAATCACATGATCATCTTGATTGACACAGACAAGGTATTTGACAAAATCCAGCATTGTTTCTTGATAAAATCATTTCAAAAGATAGGAATAGGAGGAAAATTCCTTAACATGATATAGGACACATATCAAAAAACCACAGAAAACATCGTATTCAATGGGGAAAGGTTGAAAGCTGTCCCTCTGAGATCAGGAACCAGAAAGGATGCCCACTGTCACCACAGTTTTTCAACAGTTTGTGAGATGTTCTAGCTAGAGAAATTAGGCATGAAAAAGAAATAAAAGGAATCCAAATTGGAAAAGAAGACGTAAAACTCTATTTGCAGACAACATAATCCTATTTAGAAATCTCAGAAATATCTATGAAAAACCCACTGGAGCTAATAAATGAGTTCAGCAAATTGGCAGTATACAAGAATGACATGCCAAAATCACTAGTGTTGGGGACCCATGGGGACAAGTTCTGGCTTTGGGACTATTCAGGCACATCTACTTGCCCCAAGAGTAGAGAAGGTGGATGTGGATTGAAAGAAGGAGACCTGAGTCTGTGCCTGGGACCAAGGTGCTGCTGTCTTGTTTCTTGTTTGCTGTGTTTCCCCCTTCCCTTTGTTCCCCTTCCCCCCCTTTTTTGTATAGCAGTTATGTCTACCTTTGCTAATTCTTTTTCCTTCATCTTTCTCTCTTCTGCTTTTTATTTTTGTTCTTACATTCCACCTCTCTTTGTTTAGTCTTCAATTTTTCTTGTTTTTATTGCTATCTCCTCTATTCTTTGTTTTCTTTCTTTCTTTTTTTTTTACTTTTTTTCTTATTGTCTTTTCTTTTCTCTTTCCTTCTCTTCTTATCATTCTGGCCTGTTAATTCATTCTACATATTTTTCTCTATTCCACTTTTCATTTCATTGTTTGTACCCCACTTTTATATTCTAATTCTGCTGCTCTTCTTACATGAGTTTATTCATTTTCCTAGGTCTTATATGGTTCCTCTTCTACCTTTTACTGTTATTATAACTATTATCCTTTTTCTCTTAATACCTCTTTCCCTTTCTCTGGCCCTAATCTTTTTCTTTCAAGGGAATATAGACAACAGCAAGGAAGTAGAATAAGAGGAAAAAAGTGTCAAAGAGAAAACTTACCATACACACAAAAATAGCAACTAAACAAAACCCCAGAGTAGAGAGAGAAACTAATCAACTGAATAAACTCATTAAGATAAAGAGATGCCTAAACACCAACAAAAATTATAAACAATACTAACAAACAGGAAGACACGCCCAGTCCAATGAACAAACTAAAAACTAAGAGGAGACGCAGAACATAGAACAACTAATCAGAGCTTCCCAAACAAATTTCATGAACCAACTTAGTGAAGTGAAGGAAGAGATTAAGGATATTAAGAAGACACTGGGAGAATATACTGAAGAGATTGTAAACATACATAAAAACATAATGGATATAATGGTGATGAAAGGCACAATCCAAGAAATCAAAAATACGCTGGAATACGTAATAGCAGATTTGAACAGGCAGAGGAAAGAATTAGTGATGTGGAAGACAGTACAGCTGAAATCAAACAGATAGTAGAACAGATAGATAAAAAGATAGAAAAAATCCAACAGGGACTTAAGGATTTGAACAGCAACACAAAATGCACAAATATATGCATTATAGGCATCCTAGAAGGAGAAGAGAAGGAAAATGGGACAGAAGGAGTGTTGGAAGAAATCATAAATGAAAACTTCCCAGCCCTATTGAGGGAGATGGATGTATATGTCCAGGAAGTGTAGTGCACCCCAAACAGTATAAATCCCAACAGGCCTACTCCAAGACATATATTTGTCAAGTTGTCCAGTGCTTAAGAGAGAATACTGAAAGCAGCAAGAGAAAAGAGAACCATCACATACAAAGGAAGCTCAATAGATTAAGTGCTTATCTCTCAACTGAAACCATGGAGGCAAGAAGGCAGTGGTATTACATAGTTAAGATGCTAAAAGAAAAATAACTTCCAGCCAAGAATTCTCTATCCAGCAAAGCTGGCATTCAAAAATGATGGAGAATTCAAAATGTTCACAGATAAACAGAAATTAAGAGAGTATGTCAATAATAAACCTGCAGTTCAAGAAATACTAAAGGGAGTGCTGCAGGTTGAAAGGAAAAAACAGGCCAGAGAGAGCTGGAGGTGAGTGTAAGAAAAAATTTTAAAAAGGGAGAAATAAAAACAACATATGATGTACATAACCCCCAAGAAAATATGGCTAATGTAAGTAATTCCTGTACAGTAATAACACTGAATGTTAATGGATTAAACTCACCAGCTAAGATACATAGATTGGCAGAATGGATAAGGAAATATGAACCATTTATATGCTGTCTACAAGAAACCCACCTTAGACCCAGGGATTCAAGAAGGCTGAAAGTGAATGGCTGGAAAACAATTTTACAAACAAACAATAACCAAAAAAGGGTGGGAGTAGCTGTATTAATATCAGACAAATAGACTTTAACTGCAAAACTATTTTAAGATACAAAGACAGAGACTATATATTCATAAAAGAGGTAATATTTCAAAAAAAAAGAACAATCCTAAACATTTATGCACCTAACCAGGGTGCCTCGAAACACATAAGGCAAATACTGGAAAGGCAAAGTGGGGAAATAGATACTTTTATAATTATAGTGGGAGACTTTAATACACAATTGTCATCATTAGAATATCTCAACAGAGAGTCAATAAAAAAACAAAAACTTTGAATAATACATTAGAGGATGTGGACCTCTGTACATAACACTACACCCAAATACAGTGGGATATACTTTCTTCTCGAGTGCACATGGGTCATTCTCCAAGATGGACCACATGCTAGGCCACAGAACAACTCTCAATGAATTCAGAAAAATTGAAATTATACAAAGTAATTTCTCTGACCACAATGGAATGAACCTGGAAATCAGTAAGGGCCAGAGAACCAGATTAGGCAAAAATATACGCAAGTTAAACAACACACTCTTAGACAAACAGTGGGTCAAGGAGGAAATTACAAAAAAATCAGTAACAACTTTGAAATGAATGAAAATGACAACACAACATATTAAAACCTATGGGATGTACCAAAAGCTGTAATGAGGGGGAAATTCATAGCCATAAATGCATGTATCAAAAAAGAAGAAAGATCTAAAATCAAAGACCCAACTGCACACCTAGACGAATTAGAAAAAGCACAACAGACTAACTCCAAATGAAGTAGAAAGAAGGAAATAACAAAATTAGAGCAGAACTAAATGAAATAGAAAATTTAAAAGTGCTAGAAATAATAAACAAAACCAAATGCTGGGTCTTCAAGAAGACCAATAAAATTTATAAAATAAGCTTTACTTAAACAAAGAAAAAAAGAGAAAAGAAGCAAATAGACAAAATAAGAAACGAGGAAGGGGATATCACCACTGACTCTACAGATATAAAGAGTATCATAAGAGAATCTTTGAAAAATGATATGCCAACAAGAAGGATAATTTAGAGGAAATGGACAAATTCCTTGAAACACAGAAGCAGCCTACGCTGATCAAAGAAGAAATCGATGACCTCGACAGACCAATCACAAGTAACAAGATTGACTTTGTCATAAAATACCTCCCAACCAAGTAAAGCCCGGACCAGATGGTTTCACAGGTGAATTCTACCAAATATTCTGGAAAGAACTGACACCAATCCTGCTTAAAAATCTTCCAAAAAATAAAAGCAGAAGGAACATTGCCTAACATTCTATGATGCCAATGTTACCCTAATACCATAGCCAAAAAAAAAAAAAAAAAAAAAAAAAAAAATGCCACTAGAAAGGAAAATTACAGACTAATCTCTCTAATGAACCATGATGCTAAAGTCCTCAGCAAAATACTTGCTAATTGTATTCAACAACACATCAAATGAATTACATACCATGACCAAGTGGGTTTCTTTCCTGGTATGCAAGGATTTGTCAACACAAGAAAATCAATCAATGTAATATACCACATAAACCGATCAAAAGGAAAAAATCACATTATCATCTCTAAAGACGCAGAAAGAGCATTCAACAAAATACAGCACCCTTTCCTGATAAACAGACTGCGAAGGAAACATCCTGAACATGATAAAGGATATATATGAAAAACACACAGCTAATATATAGAAGGGTGAAATCCTAAAATCTTTCCCTCTAAGATCCAGAACAAGAAAAGGATGCCCATTATCACCACTCTTATTTAACATTGTCTTAGAAGTACTTGCGTGAGCACTGAGGCAAGAAAAAAGTATAAAAGGCATCCAAATTGGAAAGGAAGAGTCAGAATTTCACTATTTGAAGACGACATGATCCTATACATAGAAAACCCTGAGAAATCTACAAAAAAGCTTCTAGAACTTATAAATGAGTTCAGTAAAATCACAGGTTATAAGATGAATGCACAAAAATCAGTAGCATTTCTGTACATCAATAATGGGTAATCTGAGGAGGAAATCAAGGAAAAAATCCCATTTATAATAGCAATTAAAAGAATCAAATACTTAGGAATAAATGTAACTAAAGATGTAAATGTCTTATACACAGAAAACTACAAAACACTGTTAAAGGAAATCAAAGAAGACTTAAATATATGGAAGAATAGTCCCTGTTCATGGATGGGAAGACTAAGCATCATTAACATGTCTATCCTACCTAAACTGATCTACAGATTTAATGCAATTCCAATAAAAATTAACAAAGCAATTTTTACTGAACTGGAAAAACTAACTATGAAATTTATTTGGAAGGGCAAGAGGCCCCAAATAGCCAAAGACATATTGAAAAAGAAAAATGAAACTGGAGGAATCACACTACCTGGCTTTAAAACATACTACAAAGCTACAGTGGTCAAAACGGCATGGTGTTGCCACAAGGATAGACATGCCAAACAATCGAACCAAATTGAGAATTCTGATATAGATCCTCACATATACAGTCATCTGACATTTGACAAGGCCAGCAAGCCCACTCAACTGGGTGCTTGCCACTTCAACAAATGGTGCTTGGAGAACTGGATATCCATATCCAAAAGAATGAGAGAGGAACACCATCTTGCACCTCTTATGAAAATCAACTCAAGATGGACCAAAGCTCTAACTATGAGAACCAAGACCATAAAGACCTTGGAAGATAATGTAGGGAAACATCTACAGGACCTTGTAATAGGAAATGTTTTCATGAACTTCACACCCAAAGTACGAGCAATGAAATAAAAAATAAATGGGACCTCCTCAAAATAAAAAACTTTTGCACTTCAACGGCGTATGTCAAGAAAGTGAAAAGACAGCCTTCTGAATGGGAGAAAATATTGGGTAACCATATATCTGATAGGAGCCTAATATCCAGCATATATAAAGAAATCCTATATCTCAAAAAGAGAAAAACAACCCAGTAAAAAAATGGGCAAGTGATTTGAAAAGACACTTCTCCAAAGAGGAAATACAAATGGCTAAAAAGCACATGGAAAGATGCTCAACATCACTATCTATTAGGGAAATGCAAATCAAAACTACAGTCTTACGCCCATTAGGCTGGTGGCCATTAAAAAAACAGAGGACTACAAGATGTGGAGGAATGGGAACCCTCATCCATTGATGGTTGAAGTATAAAATGGTCCAGCCATTGTGGAGGACAGTTTGGCCTTTCCTCAAAAAACTAACTATAGAACTGCCATATTATCCAGAAATTCCACTACTGGGTATATACCCAGAAGAAATGAAAGCACTTCAGTTCTCATAGTGGCATTATTCACTATTGGCAAAAGTTGGAATCAGCCCAAATGCTCATCAACAGAATAAATGGATAAACAAAATGTGGTATATACATACAATGGAATATTACTCAGCTATAAGAAAGAATACAGTACTAACACATGGGATAACATGGATGAACCTTGAGGACCTTATGTTGAGTGAAGCAAGCCAGATATTGAAGGACAAATATCACATGACTTCTCTGATATGAATCAAGCAAATCAAGCAGGCTCAGAGAGTTAGAGTCTGGAAAATAGGTTTACAGGAGATAGAAAGGGAGAAGAAGGTTGTGAGCCAACACACATATGGGCAAAATCTATGATAAGGTGGAAGTGAGTCATTGTGTGCTGAAGGGATATGACAGGGGTGTAGTGATACTATTGGGTTGTGTGGTGCAAGTTTGACAGGGGGGTCGGGTGGGGAGCCTGGGTTGGATAGTCCATGGAACTGGGGGGGAGGGTTGGGGAAGGGAGCAGGTGAACACTGGGGATTGGTGGGTATGTGGTTGAATCTACAATGTTGGGAAAGCTCTTTTGGCAATATGGCAAGGAAGGGTTACTGGTTTAAGGTGTTGGATGGGGGAGTATTTGGGACAGATGCACCTGGGGCAGTCTTCTAGAGAAAGTGCGAGTAGGGTGCCTAAGAGTTACCTCCTGAGAGTCTCCATGTTGCTCAAATGTGGCCTCTCTTTAAACGAAGCTCAGTATATAAATGCATTGCCTTCCCCCCAGCATGGGACATGGCTCCCGGGGATGAGCCTCCCTGGCAATGAGTGATTACTACCAAGCACCAACTAGCAACACAACTGGAAAAAGACCTCAAATAAAAATGGAAAAGGTAAAGACAAATGAGTTTATATGGCTAATAGACTACAAAATGTGTCAGAAGGTCATCCCAGAGGTAAACCTTATGCACGTCTCAGCAGGATCGCATACACTGCTGCCAAAGTGGATATTACTGCAAATAGTGGGGCTCCTGAGGGCTTTGGAGACACCCACGTCCTATGGTCATGGCAGATAGCTCTGGAGTTTGGTGCTTTGCCAGAGGGCCCTACTTTGGAGTTTGTGCTCCTGAGTGTGACAGTTGGACTCAGTTGTGACTTCTCTACACATGCCTCTTCTGTCACTTCTATTTCAACCGACATTTGGTGCTGGTGTTGGTAGGTGTAAGCCCAAGAGACTTGAATCTTTGGGCTGTCCATGTGCCAGCTGGGCCCTGAGCCTCAGCAGAGTTGCAGCACCTACTATCCAGTTCATTGGACACCCAGGACAACTAACAAGGAAGTGAGGATGGACAAGCACCATACCAAGGAACCGAGGGAGTCTGCAACTGCAAGCAAGAGAATGCCATCCATCAGCCATATGGGATCGAAGCACCCTCTCAGTTAGATGTGGAGTGGGCATCAGTATTCCAGACTCCTCAGCACTGGGGAATAAAATATGCACTAGAGTGGACTTACAGGTATTCTACTATAGACTTACTGTGATTCTAGAAATGGAAGAAATTATATCATTGATGTGGAGACAGTGGCCACTGGAGGTGCTGAAGGCAGGGAGAGGGAAAAAGAAATGTAATATGGGGGCACTTTCGGGACTTGGAATTGTCCTGAATGACATTGCCACAACAGATACAAGCCATTATATATCCTGCCATAACTTACGGAATTGAGTGGGAGAGAGTGTAAACTACAATGTAAACTATAACCCATTCTTAGTGGCAGTGCTCCAAAATGTGTTCTTCAATTGCAATGAAAGTACCACACTAATGAAAGAATTTGTTAATGTGGGGAAATGTGGGAGGTGTGGGGAGTGGGGCCTATGGGAATCCCTTATATTTTTTATGTAGCATTTTATGTAATCTAAGTATCTTTTAGAAAATAAAAATATAGTAAAAATATCACTAGGGTTTTTATACACTAGTCATGAACAATCTGAGGAGAAAATCAAGAAAGAATTCCATTTATAATATCAACAAAAAGAATTAACTATCTAAGAGTTAATGTAACCAGGAATGTAAGGACCTATACTCAGAAATATACAAAACAGTGGTAAAAGAAATCCAGAAAGACCTAAACAAATAGAAGGATACTATGTGCATGGATTGAAAGACTAAATACATTAAGATGTAATTCTACCCAAATTGATATATAGATTTTATGCAAATGCAATTAAAATTCCAACCGCCTAGGTTGACCTGGGTTCGATCCCCGGGACCTCCTGGTAAAATAAAGAAAACTATAGAAGGTGCATGGGTCGCCAGGGCCCGCGCGTGTGAGTGCCGTCAGACCCTAAAAGTGGGTGAGCCCCTAGGCCTCGAGTGCTGGTGTGCTGCCAGGCCCAGCATGCGGGTGTGCCAGGCCGTAACAGGAGAGTGACACAAGGGAAAGCCAAGATGAGACGTGCCGAAAAAAACAGGGACTAAGTTGGCACAGGTGGCAGAATGCCTCTCTTCCACATCGGAATTTCCCAGGATGAATCACAGTGAAGACAGGAGGAGAAGGATGAGAAGGAGGGCAGGAAACAAACACAGAGAATTGGCCAGGAATGGACACAAAAACAGTAAAAACGGGGGGTGGGGGTGGGGTGGAGGGTGGGGGGAGTGTTAAAAATGGATAAAAGTAAATAAATAAATCTTTAAAAAAATTTCAATCGCCTGATTTACATAAATAGAAAAGTCATTACTTAATTTATTCAGAAGGGAAAGGGCCTGAATAGACAAAAACATCCTAAAATAGAAGAGCAGAGTCGGAGGACTCACACTTCCAGATATTGAAGCATTTTACAAAGCTACAGTGGTCAAAACAGCAAGGTAGTGGCATAAACATAGAAATATTGATCAGTGGAATAGAACTGATTGTTCTATGTCCTGGAAACAAAAGGCAACTGTATCCCAGTTCCAGAAAGATCATGAATTTTGTCATTTCCCATGTTGGTGAAGGACTCTGATTTTGAGTACAGGGAGGATTTGAGGATCAGCAGCTTTTAGGTAAAAGTAAACACTAATTATTTTATCAAATCCTTCCTCTCAGCATAAACGAAATAGCTTTTGCATAAGGACTTATTACTTCTCTTCAGTGACCTGTATCTATTTCTTGCTCCTTCTAAAGTTCAAATAATTTGTATTTAAAATTTTATATTCATAATATAATTTGTATTTTTTGCCTTCAAAAAATATTTTGAATATTTTGAATATTTTAAGAGAAAAATAGCTTTTTTTGAATATTTTAAGAGAAAAATAGTTTTAATGTTTAGAAGTCATTTGAATTTTCAAATTTTATATTTACGTATTTTAAATTTTTGATGAAAATATATATAAACATTCACACTGCAATATGATTACCATTTTTATTCTTTTTTTTAGATTGTTACTGCTACTAGAACAAATTATGTGCAAAATTCCTCATTCTATTTAGTAATTTTGTGAATAAAGGCAAGCAATATAACTTTTATAGAGTAAATATAGACTAATTAAATGAGTATTTTCTAAGTAAACCAAACTTTACCAGCCGATCAAGAGAACAGAAGACATACATATAAATAATGAAATACACTAATCTTTGATTTTTTAATGATTTTTAGTCCTATAAAATGTAGGTTTGCAAATATTTATCAATTTTGTCATTACACAGGTATATTCATCAGGGTAGGAGGATAGAAGACATTGCTTTTAACAGTGGTTTAGCTTAATTTGTTACTTTTAAAAGCTTGACTTATGGTATGTGGGCCTCCACGTATATTATAAATGTTAGGAAGAGGTATGGCCAGAACCCTGGCAAATGCAAAACCAATTATTTCTGGGAGAAACCACTTTAAACTCAAACCTCAAATAATTTTCACAGATAAAGTTCCAAGAATAGTGATCCCAAAATAAAAATAAATCACAAAAGAAATCATCTGTCATGTTTGTGATACAGCAGGAAGCACTTACAGACAAGCAGACACACACACATACACTCTCTTAGCAGATAAGCCTGAACATACTTGAAATATTAGATAAAACACAAAATAAATTGTTTTAATAAGGCTAGAATATGGAAGTTAAGAGATTAAGATTAAGAAACACATAGGTTAGACAAAGTCCAACATGCATCTATTAGAGCTCCAGAAGGAGTTAATTGAAAGAACAGGATACAATAACATATGCATATAAGGAAATCTGATATATGACACAGGGGGAATGCAGATTGGATGAGAAAAGCTAGAATAATCATACCCTGCTTGAACAATTGATTATCATATAGAAAAAATGAACATTAATCCCTATTTCAGGTCATACTCAAAATTCAATTGCAGATGGGTAAGTACTTAACTATGAAATACAAAACTTTAAAATGTTTAGGAGAAAAGAATCAAAATATTTTTATGAACTCAAGTTATGGGAGGATTTCTTAAATAAAAACCAAAATAATACACTATAAATAAATATACAGATTACTTACACTCTTCATCAAGGGTGTCATAAAGAGAAAAAAAGATTTACACCATATGGAAGAAGGTATTTTCACTTTATATATCTGAAAAGGAGTAATGTAAATAGTGTATCAATAATTAAAAGAACAGAAATATGGGAAAACAAGCTACCAGGCATTTTTCAGAAAGGGAAACTAAAAATGACAGTAAACAATAAAAGATGCGTAACCTAATTATTACTCCCAGACACCATAAATTAAAACCACAATAAGTTATTAGTTTGTATCCATCAAATTGACATAAATTTAAAAGTTGGATAATAAAATCATGTGATACTACATAATAGTTTAATATGTCCATATCATATGACCTGACAATTTAATTCCTAAAAGAAGATGCCCTAGATAAATTGGGTGTGTCGAGCTAGCAGCTCTGCTCATATTATCAAAAACTTGGACAAAATGCAATAATTAACTACTGAATACCAAAAATACTACCCAGAACTGAAAATGAATGAATTATAAGTTCACAGCTTCATATAGTTGCGTAGTAAAAGCATAATGTCAAGCAAAGGAATAAGAGTGTAGGTAAACATATAGAGTAGGCTTCTGATTTGTCTAAAAGTGAAAAACAGATGAAACTAAACAAAAAAAATATTTGAATATGTATATGATCCTGATAAAATTATTTAAAAAGCAATGATGAGGGCTCCACCCTGATCAAGGTGGCAGAGTGAGTAGCTTCTGGTTCTATCTCCCCAAAGAAATTTTGAATATCCAACAAGAATTGGAGAAACATCTTTCTAAAAGCTCCAGAAAACAGCTAAAGGATTGTTACAACAGAGTGAGTGCCAAATCAGGACAAAATCATCTTAAAGGCAGTAAGATCACGTGGCAACTTGACTGGCTCCTCCTCACCCCCTCACTACCTTGGTGTGGAGCTGGATTGCATTCCCAGTATGGATCCCTGGCCCCAGTTCCTGAGGGAGCAGAGTAACCCTATTCCACATACTGAGAGCATTTTAGTCTAGCCCAATCTGTCTAGTGGTGGCCTGAGGAACTGAACCATGCTTTCATCCCAGGCTTGCTGTCCAAGAGTTTTTCCTGCCTGTAGGAGGAGGCTTTCATAGCTCTCTTTCAGAAATCTGTGGGAGAGTAGTTAAGGTTGTGGCTGTCTAAGGTAGGGATGACTGGCTGTAGGATGTAAAGTGCAGTGCTCAGGACTGTGAAGAAATGGATTCCTAGAGAAGAGGGGGCATTCCCATCTGAAAATATGGGAATTGCTAGGGCTACATGTGCATGCCCAAGAAGAGGTGCCTACACAGAAAGGCTCAAGAAGGCCCCTGTGCTTTCTCATACATACAATACATATTCTATAAATTCATTGTATAGATAAGGCCTGAAGGAAAGTATTCATACTGGTCAATCTGTAAAGAGGGGTAAGCTGGGTTTTTTGTTGTTGTTGTTGTTGTTTTTACTTCTCTTTTGTTGTTGTCAGTTACTGGCATTCAAGGAAATGCTAGCTGGACACAAGCTTAGGGAAGAAATGCCTCAGAATCTAAATTCCAGTGATAACACAGCAAAATATCAAAATGTCGAGGTTTCAACAGAAGATTACAATACATATGAAGAAACAGGAAGCAATGGCCCAGGCAAAGGAGAAGATTAAAACAGTAGAAACCACCAGGTCTGAGACATAACAGACAAAGACTTTAAAAAATTTGCCTTAAATATTTGCAAAAAGGTAGAAACATGGACAAACAACTAAAAATGAAATCATGGAAATGATAGATGAACACAAAAGAATATCAATAGAGAGATGGAAATTATGATAAGGAGCCAAACAGAGATGAAGACCGTATTAACAAAAATTTAAAATTCCAAAGTGGTCTTGAACAGCAGATTGGAGCACACAGAAGAAAAGTCAGTGAACTTGAAGATGAGACAACTGAAATCATTCAGTCTGAGGAATATAAGGAAGAAAGAATGAAGAAAAGTGAACAGAGCCTGAGGAACCTGTGGGACAGCAACAAGCATACCAATATAGGTATTGTGGGATTCCCAGAAGGAAGAGAAAGAAAGGCGTAGTGTAGCAGTTTGATACTGTTTATGAATTCCAAAAAGAGATATTGGATTACATTTATAAACTGGTGTTTTCCTCTGGGCATATTAGAGTGTATTGGATTCAGAGGTTTCACTTTTACTTGCTTAAATAATGATTAAGGCTTTACTTGTGCCACATCAGTAGGATGTTGAGTCCCCTCACAGAGAAAACGATGAAGCACAGGAGTTAGTTGGAGTTTTTTGACGTTGGAGCCCTAGGAAGTAAACACACAGAGAAGCAGATACATGAGGAAGGAGAGAGGCCTGGGGTTAAAGAGACAAGCCATTAGCCTGATAGTATACAGCTGGCCTTGTGGAGAGAGCAGAGCACCTTAGCCCAGAGAGAAACAAGCCCCAAAAGATAGACTAGACCTATCCCAGCCTACAGCTGATATTGGAAGAAGCTGGGACCCATGCAGACATCGGCAGCCATCTTGCACCAACACGTGGCAACAGACTTTGGTGAGGGAAGTAACTTTCACTTTATGGCCTGGTAACTGTAAGCTTGTACCCCAAATAAATACCCTTTATAAAAGCCAACAGATTTCTGGTATTTTGCATTAACACCCCTTTGGCTGACTAATACAGGTAGAGAATATTCAAGAAATAATGGGTGAAAACGTCTCAAATTAGCAAAAAACAGGAATATAAATATTCAAGATGCTCAATGAACTCCAAACAGGATAAACCTAAATAAATACACACTGCAATATATTACAATCAAACTAAGACTGCCAAAGATAAAGAGGATTCTGAAAGCTACAAGAAATAATGAACACATAACAGACAAAGGAACCTCAATAATATTAAATGCTGATTTCTCATTAGAAACCATAGAGTCAAGAAGGCAATTGAGAAGACTATTCGAAGTGCTGAAAGCAAAATATTGCCACCTAAGAAGTCAATATCCAGCCAAATTGTCTTTTTAAACTAAGGGAGAGATTAAGACATTCTTCAATGAGCAAAGGCTGAGGGAATTTGTCACCACTTGACTGGCTCTAGAATCTGGAAGACAAAGGCAAAGAGACAGTCTCTTAAGAGGCACTAATCAGAACCCACTCATCCCTTCCTCCACCCAGCATTCTCAGAACTTCCCTGAGAAGGTTTCAGAATCTCTGGAAGTTTAGGAAAAAGGCAGGCAGGAGCAGCACAAGAGCCATAGGCAACTTCGTGGTTCAGGTGGCAGATGCTCCATCCCCATTTGGCGTCCTTTTATACCTGTTGTTGGTCACCAGTGTAGCAGCAGGGACTTGGGCCTGACGCTTTGTTTTCCAGGAGGTAAATGCTTGGACCTGTCTAGGACTGCAGGGGAAGTAGGTCTATGTGTTCTTCATATGATAACTCCTTGACTCAACAAATGGAACTCACTGCCTCAGCTTCCCTTCCAGGTCTTAAGGATCCTTCCTGATGCATAGTTGCCATGAGACTCCTAATGGAGAGAATCAAATAACCTGATCAGGAAAGGAGCCCGAACAAGGAAACCCTGAAGAACAACCCGGTGAGAATTCTGACAGAGGGTCAGAATGCAGCATGGCCAAAAACCCTGTCCTAGAGTCTGACTTCTCAGTCAGCTTCAGCTCTTACCAGTGAGCAGTGCTCATGGGCAAGTCAGTCCACTCCTTGTACCTGTGCCCAGCTGAACAAGGAGGATAGCACAGCATCCATCTCCAGGCTTGTCCTGAGGCCTGAGCAAGGGGACCACATCAAATCTTAGCAGACTTATCCTAACCACAGTATAAGGCCCATTGCTCATAAAGTCAATGCTGAGTATATTATTTTTCTTTAATGCTTTTCTTCATTAAAAAAGGTGTGGGTTTACAGAACAATCATACATAAAATACAGAATCTCCCATTATTAACGCCTTGTATTGGTGTGGAACATTTACTACAACTGATGAAACCATGTCTTTATAATTATGCCATCAACCATAGTCCATGGTGCAATTAGGGTTTGCCATTTGTGTAGTGCAGTTCCATGGATTAAAAATTTTTTTTTTATTCTGTTACCATATATACAACCTAACACTGCGCTCCTCAAGCACATTCTCATATATACCACAGTGCTGTTACCTATGTTCCCTGTGCTGTCCTACCATCACCACATTCATGACCAAAACACCTCCATTGTTCCAAACAGGATTCCTGCATATTTCAAATATTCAGTGGATTTTAAGTGATTATTAGGGGGCAGAAAGAGAATAAACCATCTATATACTTTCTGTCCTCTCTTCCATGACTCCCAGATCAGGCCTCCTTAATGGAGGTCCATGCCAGCCTGTCACAACTGGATGTTCCTTGAAGACACTTTGGCCTCAACTTTAAGGTCTCATGCCAGTAAGAGTCAGAAAGGCCAGAGCACACACCCTCTGACCTCCACCTCAAACTCTGTTGGCTCCTACATGCCCTGGTTTCATCACAATCTCTGTCCTTGACCTACTCAGTGGCCTCCTTGGAGCCCAGACTTCTCTCCTACAGGCTGGCTGAACTTCTAGTTGCCTGTTGACCTACTCCTGCCACCTGGTTACTTTGACAGCACCTCAAACCCAGACTGAATTTATTGGGATTTTCAGATCCTTGAGTGTTTTTCCATGGTGCACCCCAGAAAGGTCAGTTTCCTGGTATCACTGCCCCTGTAGGGGCAGGCGTGGGTATCTTGGCCTGTGATTCTAAGCTTACTCGTCCCCAGCAGAGGCCACTGAGGGTGGAAAGTAGTTGAGAAGCCAATTCCCTCACAGCATGGAGGTGACTTGAGGCAGAAGTTATTAGAGGGAGAGCCATGGGTGAGCAGCTACAGAAACTGACCAGGAAAACAAAATGCTATTTGCTTTTTCATGTGCCCTTTCTTCTCCTTATAACTCTGGCTTTGGCCTTCTTTGGCTATTATATCCTGAACATGAAAAGCCTGAAGCTGGAAGCTGTGCAGTCTTCAGCAAGCATGGTTGTTAGAGAACTGGACAGTCAGTGAGTTGTAAAATTATCAAGGACGGTATATTTCCAGCCAAACTTGCTAAGAGCCTGTAGGAATGATGTCCTTGTTCTGACCCCTTGGCTGGCTCCCATCATTTGGGAAGGGACCTTCGACATTGACATCCTGAACAAACAGTTCCTGGCTCAGAATGTCACCATTGGATTAACTGTGTTTGCCATAAAAAAATACATCGTTTACCTAAAACAGTTTCTGGAGACAGCAGAGAAGAACTTCATGGTGGGACATAGGGTGAACTACTACGTATTCACAGACCAGCCAGACTCTGTTTCACACCTCACTTTCCCAAAAGGCAGGCAGATGGTGGTCCTCCAGGTCCGGAATTAGTCCTGCTGGCAGGACATCTCCATGCACCGCATGGAGATGATCAGCAATTTCTCTGAGCAGCGCTTCTTCCACGAGGTAGATTACCTTGTGTGTGTAGATATGGACACTAAATTCATCAGCCATGTAGGTGTGGAGATCCTTTCGTCCTTGTTTGGCACAATCCACCCTGGCTTCTTTGGGCTCAATAGAAGTTTCTTCGCCTATGAACGCCGGCCACAGTCACAAGCCCATATTTCCAGGAATGAGGGGGACTTTTATTACATAGGGACCTTTTTTGGTGGGGCAGTTCAGGAGGTTTACAGGCTCACCAAGGTGTGTCACCAGGCAATGATGGTTGACCAAGCCAATGGCATCGAGGCCATATGGCATGATGAGAGCCACTTGAACAAGTACCTGCTTTACCACAAACCCACCAAGGTCCTCTCCATGGAGTACTTTTGGAATATGAAGCAGTTGAATTTCCTGTTTCCAGAACAGATGTATTACATGCCCAGAATCCTAAAGAAGATAAGATTTATTATGCTTCCAAAGGATAACTACGATATGCGGTACTGATACGGAAGGATTCCCAGAACAGATCAGAGAGGGGTGATGGCCAGGCCACCATAGTCTTCCTCCTGGCACATAATTCTGTATTAAAACCAGCTTCAACAGTAAGGCTATAACTCCACTTACATTTCCTATCTTCTTGAGAAGAATTACTGTTTCTTAGCACCCACCCCCCCTCACATTAGGGAGGGTTGATTCATTGGCTCAGCCACATGTTTCTTGATTTGCACTTCCTTTAGTTTCTTATTCTGTACTCCTAACACCCCCACAGGATTGATGAGGCAGGGGATCTCAGCCCCTCCTGACAGACTAGGGATCAGTGATGTACACTGATGAATAAGGAAAGAGGCTCCAGGACACCCAGTCTCCTCCTGCCTCCAGTGACACATACTCCCACAAGGGCCCGCCTTGGTCCTTGGCCTAGCAGATGCATCCACATGTTTGTCTTTAAGCCAGATTACTTCAGACCTTGTATAAGTTGAAAAGTCTCTAGCGTACAGACCCTCTTTCTTGGCACTTGGCTTCTTGTCTAGCCCAGAGTATTGCTAGCTGCCTACCGAGAGCAAAGCATGGCTTCTTCCCCCTTCATTGATGGCTTCTAGTCTGTTTTCAGTCTATTCATGACCTATCACTTCTCTATCATATATATATGATAATAGGAAATTCTTAACTCATGAAACCTGTCTCTTTTATTTAAAAATGATTTCTGTGTCCTTTAGCAAGACTGTCAGGGAGCTGGGAATCCTGCATTTTCTAAAACATGCTTTTTTCCCTGTCATATGCAAAAAAGAAATAGAAGTCAAGCATCGGCAACCTTTATTTCTCTGCTGTCGTTTGTCAATTTTCTTAATTTCAGATGTCCTTTCCAGTTGTAAAGACTATATTGTACTTTACCTGCATCACTGGTGAGCACCACTTTTACAGAAGACCAATTCAGGAAAAATGTTTTTGTCTCTAATGCAAAATGAAAATATCTTTGCAGGGCTTTCAAAGGCCCAACCACCAGCCATGGCAGCAAAATAGCCCTGCAGTCTGGGTCTTCCCTCCCAGCCCATGCTCTATTCCAGGGCTGCGGCTTCAGGGTTAAAGGGTGTCTAAGAGCTGGCCTCTTAAACATTGCAGTTCCTTGGTTCCCCAGGGGCCTTGTGGCCATCTTGGATCCCTCGACTCAGCTGCAAAGGAACATGGTTGCTGTCTGCATCATTTCTGGTTTTGAAGCAACCCCTCTGTGAACATTTGTCTCTCCCTAAACTTTCCAACCTTTGCAACCTTTGGTCTTATGCAGCTAGGCAGTCTACCTAATGGTATGCTAGCTCCCTTTTGTCTTTTAATTAGGTTTCCTGGGATCCTTACTGACAAACATCAAAACTGCCCCCTTGACCTATAGCTCCTACTTCTTGATGCCAGTTCTCTCTCTCACCTCTCTATTATCTGTGTACTCTAAGCAAGGTGTTAAATCAATGGAAAGTTTATAGCACATCTTGTAATTTTCAAAAGTCTCACTTTCGAAAGTTAATTATGTCTCCTTCATGAAGTGTTTTGCATTGAGGCTGAGTTGTCTTAGTTCCTTTTCCTTGTATTCAGGTTTAAAACCCTATGTTTGCTCCTTTTCAGACAGGTAGAGTTGAGAAAGACTGGTCTCCTACGCATGCAGCCTTAAATAAATCACTTTCCCTTGCAACCAAACTCAGTGTGACTTGCTATTCTTGCCGTTTTGCCAGCACACAAGCCCTGGGGGTCGATTGGGATCCCTTTGCACTTTCTCGTATATATTTGTTTAGGAGGTACCGGTGATTGAACTCTGGACTTTGGATATGCGAAGTAAGTGTTCAACCACTGAGTTACACACATTCCCCTCTCGTGCTGATTTTTAAAATCTGACATTTCTGGGGTGGTTTTGTAACATGTGGCCCACTTGCTTCGTGTGCTGACTGATGTGTTTAAATTCTTGACTGTGGCTGGGATGCTCTGCCTTAACTCTCTTTCTCAAGGGGCTGTTTTAACACTTGAAGAAAGTGGGTGTAACTTTCTGGACATTTTTTACATTGTTCTACGATGCCAGAGTCATGTTAAAATCCCAGGAACAGCAGAGAAGGGGTTGGGTGAAGGCGTTTTTGTTGTTCCTCGTGGATCCAGTCCTTTTGGGGGAATGGGTTGGTGCCTTGGCCTCTGCTAGTCCTTTACCAGAAACAGTTGTGACAGTGAGGCAGGATAGAATAGGGACCTAAGGAGGAAGGAGACAGAAAACCTCTAAGCCATACAAACACCTCCTGGTAAGAGAAATTGAGGCAATGGCCTGCTGCCTAGCATCAGTCTGCTGAGTCACACAGGCAAGTTAGGAAGGGACAACTTACAGCATACACATGCAGCCTACAGCACACACCTAAAAATTGCATTATCTGAAGACAGCTAGTAAAGAGGGAAGGGGTAAGGGGTACCACCACCACCCATCCACCTAGCTTTCAGGCTATCTCACACCCTATGGACAGTGACCAGCAGCTACTTACCGCCAGTCAACACACTCTGCAGAAGTCATGGACAGCAGCCAGAAGCCAATCACCACCAGAAGCAACCCCCACAACCCAGACCTCCACATCCCTAAGCCCTTGTTTATCAGTGCAGAACCTGGAGTCCTGTACCCCTATAAAACAGGGGACCCCAGGGCAGAACTCTGCATTTCTCTCCCTTGAGAATGCCCACCCTCATGTCTGAGGGTATACTTTTGTTCTCTTGCTTGAACCCAAGAACATAGACACTGACTCTGATAACATATTTATGATGAGCCAGCCAGGGGGAAATCATTTCTGGGAACCTCTTCCTCCATCCATGACACTGTTGAGTTTTTTACTTCTAACCATAGTCTGTCTATATGTCTGCCATGTGGAAGATATGGGGCATTCATGCCTGTCCATGTATATGTCTGTCTCCATTTCCATATGGGTCTCCGGCCCTGCTCCCAAAGGATAAAAGTTTGGTTTACTTATAGTCCTCCAGCTCCTGCTTCAGAGGTGGTAAGGGCTAGCCCCCCATGTTTTGTAGATCAGGGGCAAGGGGTGACACTGCCCCTGGAACCTGACTGGGGACTTCCCTGAGTCAAATAAGAGCCCAAGGGAAGTACAGGAACCCAGGAGATCTGCCCTACTCTAATCCCTTCCAATATGAGTGTTGCCTCAAATACTCTCAGGTTTTCCTTCTGTCATCTTACCCCCTTCTCTAACTTCAAACCATCTGCTCCTTCTACACCTTTAAAACTCTTAAGGTGATCATAACAACACCATGTCTTTGCCCTTCTTGTGATAAGCTATTTTTATCTTCTCTGCACAAATCTTAAATAACTGGGCTTGTGACATAAATAGGTTCAGTGTAATTCTAGGCTTAACCCTCACCCGCTCCCCAAGAGGTCAAAAAATCAATCTTAGGCCACTTCCTTAATGGCCTCTATGATTTCGGGTCCCATATCTCTAGGTTTAACATGTCCTAATTATCTTAAAAATCTAGTGCAATGTCAAAAGGGTCTGTAGAAAAGTTGTGTTCCCTTATAGGCTGGGTCCCTGACCTCCAATCTCTAGCTGTTTGGACAATAATCAAGCTGAAGGAGCTCACTCTCCTAGGGAGAACATTTGGTTTGGCAGCTTTGGTCTGGAACCCAGGCCCAGATGTCTCCCAAGTCCTAGGTCACCCTGGGGATGCCCAGTGGCATGGGCTCTGCAAATCTAGGACACTGCGAACCAGAATGGCAACTCCAAACATCCCCCAAGACTTAAGCATCTTGAGTCCTTTGGTTTGGAGACTAGCTCCAAATGTCCTCCAGGGCTTAAGCAACTTGGGCAGTTCAATTTGGAAACCCACTCCAAATGTCACTCAAGATTTGAACAGCCTGGGCACTTAGGTTTGGAAACCAATTCCAAATGTCCTCCAGGTCTCAAGCTACTTGGACAAGTCAGTTTGAAAGCTGAAATTTCAGTCAGGCTGGGGTCTGGGATGCCAGTTCAGCTGACAAACTTTCCCTCATTTCTCCCTAGAACTTTGGGCATGGACTTTAGCATACCGACAGACTCCCCATTAAGGTGCATTCTCAAAAACTGGCCATCCTTTTCCACCAAGGGGTTAAAAATAAAAAACTGATCCTTTCCTGTCACACCATGTGGCCTCAGTACAATTTAGAGGATGGCCAAAAGTAACCTGGTATGGAACCCTGAATTCCAATTAAACCTGTGTAAGAGTGAAGGAGGGGAAAATTAGATCTGAGGGCCAAAGACCATTTGGTCACATGTGTCCTAAAAGGGATGGGGAAATGCACTACCAAACCAGTCCATTATAATAAACTCGGAAATTACTTAGAGGCAGAACAAAAAGATCCTAACTCTAGAAAAGGACAGATCCTGCTAGGAACTCACTTTATTAACCATTCTGCCTTGGAGGTCCATAAAAAGCTGCAAAAACTTTCCCTGGGTCCCAAACTCCCACTAACTCCCCTTTAAAAACAGCCTTCACAGTTTTCAACAATTGAAACTGCACCTCGCAGAGGAAACAGGTAAGGAAGGGCAAGCAAAAGGCCCAGGGATATACTCACCTTTTAGTTGCTGCCCTAACAAGCACCCTGTCACCTCAGGGCCACCCGAATTCAGACTTCACATCAGCAGAAACCTGCTTCAAGTGCAGAGAAGTAGACCCCTGGCCCCAAGCTGCCTTGTCTCCAGGACCTGCCGGGGCCTTGCCTCAGGGTGGGACAGCAGGGGCCTGGGCCGGGCATGGCTCCCTGGACAACACTGCAAACCATCAACCTCAAGTAGCCTCAGGTAACCATTGATGTGGCAGGTAAGATCGTTAATTTACTAATAACATAAGAGCCACACACTCAGTCTGGACCAGCCAGGTCTTATCTGACAAGGGGAGTTGATGGGGAATCAAAATCTAAGGCTTTTGCAGGGTTGCCTCAGGGAGGAAGTTGTAAAGGCCTTTGGTCCATGATTAAAAGATTCATGAAGAGCTTCCCAGTTCCTTGCCAATCCCCTTGCAACACCCCAGTCCTTCCAGCAAAAAAGCCTGCAGGATTTTAACCCTTGCAAGATTTAGCTAATGGATATGCAGCCCCAATTCATGTCTTGCCAGAGGTGCGGTTTCCCTGAGTCTCCCAGCTCCGTGCCTAGGAGCTGCCCAGGGATTTTCCTGCAGGAGCAAAGTGAAAAGTTTCAGCATGAGGTTTCTGCCATGGGCAGAAACTAGGCGCTAACTCAAGTTGGGTCTTCCTCTATGCTAAGTAAGTGTGTAAAATTCTTCTGCTCTAATCTGTGCTTACTTTAACTTTGTCAGTCTGCTCATGCTTAAGAACTTGTAAATCAGATTTAAGATTCACCTGTTACAAATTGAATAACGGTGAAAGGGAACCTAAAAATGAGTCTTTAAATTTCAATTTTATCTTGCAATTGGATTTAATGTATAAAAGAAAAAAATCACATGGGATTAGTTCAACTTCTGGAGAAGTGGAAAAACCTAGCAACATTACGGTTACTAATGAAATAGTTTTAATTGCTTAGTTAATAAATGATAGTGCCCAACATGTTTTTAAGTGAAAATATACTAGAAACTGTTACTTGGAACAACATTGAGAGTGTGACATACTAGTCTGTCCTTCCCTATTAAACTCTGCTTAGGCTCTGAGAGACTCCCACCCCTCTATTTGAGAACATAGCAGGACTCTCCAGGATGGGAGTCCAACAGTTGCCATGGGTCCTGAGGGGAGGGGAAGAGAGGAATAGAATAGATGGAACATGGGGCATTTTGGGGGTGTTGGAATTGTTCTGCATGATCTTGCAATGATTGATACAGGCCATGTTAAATTTCATCAAAATTTATAAAAGTGTATGGTCCAAAATGTAAACCATAATGTAAATCATTGACCATGGTTAGTAGCAATGCTTCTCTCTCTATATATATATAAATTGTAACAAATGTACCATCCACATGTAAAATATTATTAATAAGGGAAAAGGGAAAAGGGGGAGAATGTTGGGTATATGGGAATTCCCTATATTCTGCATGTGACTTTTCTGTAACCTAAAGCTTCTCTGAAGATAAAATGAAAAAAGCATAAGACACTGGGGGAATAAATGGAAGCAAATGTCACTGTACATACGTGATGAAAAACATAATGCCAAACTTTTTTTAATTTTTCAAAATTATTTTTTATTTCAAATTTTAAAGAATTGTTTGTACTTTGATATCTTTAAAACTATCTTTGTTATTTCATTTTCTTATTAATTTTATAATTATCTTGTTTGCTTCATTTTTGAAGAAGGTTTGGATCACAGAAAGGTTACAACTGTGGCAGGGGAGCATGATTGATGCAGGGTGTCAGAGTGGGGATACATGGGAGGAGGTTCACTTGGGGCATACCTATAAGAAATGAATGAGTTCAAGTGTTCAAGGGCCATTGTCACGGTGGGTGGAGATCCACACAAAATGGAAGAATATTTAATTCCCATCCTGGGGAGTTCTAACACATTCTCTAGTGGGACAGCAAGAATCCCCGAGTACAGGGGCAGGGATTAGTGAAGGAGGATGGACCATTGATAGGTCCTTGATATTGATAACTATACTTATGAACCTTTTCTTTTGAAATTGAAACCGAGTATATATGTTGCCTAAGACTTACCTTCTGAGAGCCTCCTTGTTGCTCAAATTGGCCTCTCTCTAAGCCAAACTTGGCATATAAATGCATTACCTTCCCTGCCCACCACCACCCCTGGCATGGTACATAACTCCCAGTGATGAGCCTCCCTGGGGGAGTAATCTGTGGGATTACTACCGAGCACCAACTAGCAATGGAACTGGAAAAAGATCTTGACCAAAATGGGTAAAGGGTAAAGACAAATGAGTTTATATGGCTAAGAGACTTCAAAGTGAGCTGGGAGATTATTCCAGAGGTTACACTTATGCACATCTCAGCAGGATCTCATTGACTGCCACAGTATATATTGCCTCAAATAGCGGGGCTCAAGAGGTCTCTGGAGACATCCAGACCCTATAAGCAGGGCTGACAGCTCAGGAGCTTGGCATCCTGCCAGTGGGCACTACTTTGGAATTTATGCTCCCCAGTGTGACAAAGTTGGATTCAGTGGTGGTTTCCCTACAAATGGCTCTTCTGCCATTTCTGTTTGAACCTATGGTTAGTACTAGGTTTATGTCCAAGAGACTTAAATATTTGGACTTGTCTTGTGCCATTTGGGCCCTGAATCACTACAGAGTTGCAATACTTACTCTCCAGTTCATTGGACTCACCCAGGACAACTAACAAGGAGATGATGATGGACAATGACCATCCCAAGGAACTGAGAGAATCTATAACTGCAAGCAAAATATTCCCATCCATCTGCCCCATGGGATCTAAACCCTCTCTCAATTAGAGTCTGAGTAGGCATCACCATCCCAGAATCCTCAGTATTGGGGAATGAATGATGGACTAGAGTAGACTTACTGTTATTCTACTATAGACTTATTGTTATTCTAGCAATGGAAGAACTTTTATCATTGATGTGGAGGCAGTGGCCACTGGAGGTTCTGAGGGGAGGGAATGGGCAAATAGTTGCAATATGGAGGCATTTTCGGGACATTGGAATTATCCTGAATGACATTGCAATCATGGATACAGGCCATTATATATCTTGTCATAACTTACAAAATTGTGTGGGAAAGAGTTTAAAGTATAATGTAAACTATAATCCACACTTAGTAGCAATGCTCCAGTATGTGTTCATCAATTGTAACAAATATATCACACTAATGAAGGATGTTGTTCATGTAGTTAAGTGTGGGAGGGTTAGGGAGTGTGGCATATGGGAATCTCCTACATTTTTATGTGACATTTATGTAATCTAAGTATCTTTTTAAAGATTTTAAAAACTATATTTAAAATATATATACACTAGAAAGTGTAACTAAGAGTTAAGACAAAGCCATTACACAGATGCCTTTATATTATGAAATAGCAAAAGGATAATATCTGAAATTTCTATAACTGGGTGGATTTGGCCTAGATCTACTATTGTGATAGTAGTTCTGAATTAAACTTACCTTTGTTTATGGTTATTTCAAGTCAAACCTCACCCTCCTATTCAGTTACTATTGTAATGGCATTTCTGAGTTGAGATTGCCTTTGCTTATGTATATTTCAAGACTGGCTTCACCTTTGTAATAATAACTATTCTTCCTTGTTTAAACCTATAGATTGTATTATAAAGCATTGGGAACAATTTGATTATAAGCCAATAACTAAAAATGAGCAAAATTCTTGTGCAAAACTGTGTGATCACAGTGCAGGTTAGAATAATCAGAGGTAGCCTTCAAGGAAACCTTTTAAATATAATGTTGTTTTACAGTTAAACTTATCTTGTAAGGGAATGACAATTATAAGTAACACCAGTAAGTTTTGTGTTTCTGTGTCTAATTCCCTATTTGTGTCTTCCTAATTGTTCAGTATATATTTTCACAACTCAGAATGATACTATCAAATTAACAAATAAAAAATCCTTAAAAGAGCTCTATTCAAATTGTTAAAAGTTAAATACATGCTTACATATAAATAAATATTCCTGGAGTCCAAATTAAAGAGGCTAAGCAGGATAAAAACTTCATATAGAAATCTGAATATAAAAGCCATTGGGAAAGGAAAAAAATTTTTCCCAAACTCCTTGTCTTACCCAGGCCCCCAGGACCTCCTTCTCTATGCAGGAGCTATGGGGGAAGAGCTGGGTGTGACAAGATAATGAAATGCAAGTTTAGCCTAAAACTCTTATCTACTAGACCAGGAAGTTAAGAATCATAGTCTATCCTGCAATTCCCCAATTTAAACCTTTTAACAGCCTTGAAATGAAAGTAAGTAATGTTCCAATTGTCAAATTTCAGTAAAGAGTAAAGGTCCTTAAAAGCTATAAAAGTAAAACATGGCAGTCAATATGCTTTTAAACTTATTCACAATTAAAAAAATTTAAAATTGCAGGCAGCTTTGTAACCCTGCAATTCAACAATGGCTTAGTCCTAATAGCAGCCAGCCTCTCCTTTCAACTCCCCTCTAGAGAACTGTTTCAGAAATCTGTCCTTTTAAATGTTCCATAATATATCTCACAGAAGTACTGATAAAATAGCAAACTAAGGAATGAATATATTTCTGAAAACCATTCCTGATGAGCTATCAATCAATGTTCTAGTATTGCATGTTACTAGGTATTCAAAATAAAGAAAAGTTATGTTTGCATATAATCAAATTAAGTCCTTACTCTGACAAGTTTGTTTAACTTTAATAGCAATTGTAAGTTTTAAAAGGTTTATTTGGAAGCAGTTTCCTAAATCATTTTAGTAACAAGTATGCAAAGTATATAAAATGTTTTTTTTTTTTTATTAAAAAAGCAAAAGAAACTTTTTCCTAAAACAAAACAACTAGTTATTAAAAAAGAAAAATGGGAGATAAAACATGAGTGAATACAAAAAGTGCAGAAGAAATTTTGTGATCAAAGTTGGGTAAAATTTGATGGGTCTATCTATAGTTTACAAAGCTTTAGTATCAAATAGTACATTAAGGCAAAACTAAAATTTGGTTCTCTTTCTGTTGAAGTGACAAAGTTTCTTGAAACATTCATCTTGTTTTAGTAGAAAATTATAAAAAGTTTTCTCTGGAATAATAAGTAAACAAAGCAGAAATTCTGTTTTATCAAAATACCTTTTGGTACTTTATGATATCTTTACCATGTCCTTGTTTGTATACGAGAACAAGTCTTCAAACATAACAACTTTTTTTTTTTTAAAGATTTATTCATTCACTTTATCCATTTTAAACCCTCCCTCCCCCATTTGCTGTTTTGCGTCCATTCGCTGAGCAATTTTCTGTGTCTGTTTCCTGCCATCCCTTCTCATCCTCCTCCTCCAGTCTTCACCAGGATCCGATCCCGAAGATCTCCGATGTAGGAGAGAGACATCCCGCCACCTGCGCCACCTCGGCTCCTGGTCCCCAGAGCCTTCAGAGCATCTCGTCTTGTCTTTCCCTGTTACGCCATCATCCCGCTGCCTGGCTCCCGGGGCCTGGCGGCTCACCAGCACACAGAGCCCGGCAGCCCATGTGCCTTCTATATACACATTTCCTTTATTTTACCAGGAGGTCCCGGGAATCGAACCCAGGTCTCTCCATATGGGAGACGGACGCCCAACCATTTGAGCCACATCCACCCCCCTACATAACAACTTTTAATACTTTGCTTTCTCAAAGTCAAACCCTAAAATGTATTTTTATTTCAAACTATTGCAAAAAATTTATTTCACCTTGTAAAAAGTGAAGTAATAAAAATAATTAAGTTCATTTACAATATGTTGTAAGTTAAATTGAAAGTGTATAGAAAGTGTTATAAAAAATAAAAGAGATTGTCTAAACATCTGTTAATCAAAGTTGTATGGGTAAAATGTTCATATAAATACTTAAATAATGTATAAAATTCCTAGAGATTTAACAATGTTCTCTGCATAGTGTTAGGTAACCATATAATGTTGTTAATCATGGTTCTAATTATTTTAAAAGCGTAATATGCCACAGAAACAAACTCTCTGCCTGGGAATCAAGAGGCAAATGCTGTAACCCATATCTGAATAATCTGCCCCATGCCCACAGAAGTAGCAGCCCTGTGGCCACATGAAAAGAGTGGCCATCAAGGGGCTGCCACAGGGTGGTGCATAGCTAGGGCAAGGGTATTCCTATAAAGTATTCTAACCTAGTATATGTCATACAAAATTGGGAGGCCTGTTCTCAACTCTAGTCACAAATGGTGCCTTACAGCAGAAACATCCATAAGGCCATACAATAAGGGGATAAACTTCAGTGTTGTCAAACTCTCTTAAGCATTTAAACCAGGCCCCCAGTACCATACATGGTGTCTCTTCACTTGAGGTATTGGCTAGAAGGGCCACCATGACCCCTAAAACAGTAAAGGTATCAGCCACCTCTGGTAATACTCCTGAAGTAAATAGAAATGTATTACTACCAAAAAAAAAAAGAACGACATGCTGCTTTAAACCCCTGTATCCCTACCAGCTGACAATGGCTCAACATTGTCTCCAGACTGGTTCTGTTTCTTACTGCCAAAGAACACTATGCACCAAGACAGTGAAATACCAGAGCTTCCCTCCAAGGGCTAACAGTGCTACAGCATTCCAGCTGTGTGAAGGATATACCAAGTGGAGCAATAATTCCCAGATTAAGACAAGGAGAATGTACATGATTGGCATTAAAGCCTGCTCCTATGGAGAGATGACATATATGGCAAATTGCAAACCTGAAGTTCACCCATCGGTAGCCCATGTCTTAGGACCTATGGGAAAAACTTCAACTGTCATTTTGCTTGCCAGAGAAAGTCTCCCTCTCTGGGTAACCACTAAACACATATTTTTGCATCTTTAGACTAATTTTCCTACTTCAAATAAGCTCATCCAGTGTCCTCCTCAACTGGTTGCCACTGTGGCAACTACACACAGCCAAACCAACTAGTAGCTATTAAAGTTTAAGGGATTGCCAGCTCTGTGAATTTATCCTGAGTAAAGCCCACTGTCCAAGGAAGAGCCATTGCACCAAAAGCATCTCCTGAACCACCTCCTGTGCCAGCCATTGGACAGACAGAAATACCTCTTCAAAAAGCAAAAGCTAAGTACCTAATAATAGCATACTCACAGCCTAAACCCTGTAAGACCCTGTAGCAGTTTGATATTATTTATTAATCCCAAAAAAGAGATTTTGATCAGGTTGTAAACTGGTCTGTTCCTCTGGGTGTGACCCTTTGATTGGCTTAAATTCAAAGGCTTTACCTTTATTAAATCAAGACTAGGGCTTTGGTTCTACCATGTCATTAGGGCATGCAGGGTTGAGTCACTGCCTCTTGACAGGCTGTATATATAAAAGCTCAATAAAGAGACAGACGTAGATATACAGAGAAGAACACAGAAGAAGAGAGACACCGCTAGCCCTGGGAAGAGAGATGAGCCTGATAGTCTACAAGCTGACCTTGTGGAGAGAACAGAGCAGCTGAGCCTGGAAAGAAACAACACCCAGGGAGAAAGATGAGCCTTTTGCCAGCCTACACCTGAGATGAAAAGAATCTGGGACCACAGAGCCTTAAGAGGAAGAAGGAAGGCTGATCCCTCACAGATATTGCCCGCCATCTTGTTTCAAACGGTGGCAAATAACATTGGGTGAGAAAGTACCTCTTATGGTACATTGAATTTGACATAAGCCTTGTGACTGTAAGCTTCTACTCCAAATAAATACCCTTTATAGAAGCCAAGAGATTTCTGGTACCTTGCATCAGCACCCCATTGGCTGACTAATACAGACCACTTATTGGTGTTGTTTCTTCTTTATATCCTCTATTACCCCAACTTTAAACATTACCATTAGCCCCAGAGACAACCCACAGCCCTTATTTGGGGGCCCTGATGGACAACAAAAGGAAGCCAGTTCCCCCAGTGGCCCTGCCCTTCAGGCCCACCCACCACTTATTGTGTAGTCGCCTCTACTCCAGTAGCCAGCCCCTCTTCCCACTCAGAATCCAAGCCTGCCTTTGACTCATGAGTTTGATATGGATACCATCCCTCCTTCCCAGGCTGTCATCTTCCAGTCTCCCTCTGACAACTTTGGCAGCTCTTTCCATTTGGGAAACCTGGCAGCCCCAGCACAAGCTCCAAACTTAAACTCTACCACTGCCCAAGAAATCAATGGCAGCATAACTTACTCGGCTTTTCTGAGTTTGATAACCTTATGTTCTACCTTTGGTGACCCTATTAGCACCAAGAAGGTCGTTAGTGACACCTCAGGTGATTTCCACATTTGCACAGTTACTAATTTTTGCTCTTGAGCTACTACCAGGGGGTGCAGCAATGGGAAATAAAGCTCACATTTAGCCAACACCACTACAGACCCATTTGATTATGGGATTTGCAGCCCCTATGTGTAGTAGCAGCTTTGGGGTCAATGTGTCTGTCCTAGCCCTAGCTCCATGTTTGTAGCTAACAGCCTTAGGGCAGGGCTATAGGAGTCACCCAGAACCACAGCTTATGTTAGGGAAGCATAGATGTGAACATCAGGGTCCTGCTTACCTAATGCACACCTGTTTCAATTGGAGCAGCTCTACTGAAAGAAAATCTATCCAGGAGACACTTTCCTTTCTGCCTACAGTCAGAGCTCCGGGGGCCTGCCCAGTCAAAGAACACCTGTTACTATTGAAGGAGAGCGCATCACTGAGAAGCAAGCCATGTCATAAAACATTTTTGTTCCTCCTTGTGCTCAGATCACCTGGAGAGCACATCAGTTGCAGTATGAGGGAACAAGACCACACCTGTACTGGACATACTTCTCTTTCTGCCTACAGTCAGACCACCTGGAGCACACCTGACTACAATACATCTGTAGCAATCGAAGGAGCCATTACCACACCTGTGCTTGGAGGGCTTCTGTTCCTATCTACAGAGGACTTGGACCCCACTTGTCCAGCGCTCATGTGATGCAATGGAAGAGGCCAGCCCCATTAATGTGATTGGAAAGTCTCCTCTTCCTGATTATGGTCAAAGTACTTGGGACCAAGAGAAAATCTGTTACTATTCAAGGAGCCTGCACCACTGAGCAGAAATGTGTGCCAGGAGATACTTCTGCTCCCACCTTCTGTCAGACACCAGTGCCCACCTGGCCAGAGCACATCTCTTGCCATCAGAAAGGCTGACACCATGCCTGTGAGTGAAGATACTACTGTTCATGAACAAAGTCAGAGCACCTGGGCCTACTCTCCAGGGCACAGGGAGTACAATGGAGGAGACACAACCATAGCTATGTGTGAAGATCCTTATATTCCCACTATCCTTCAGAGCAGCAGGGAGGTCATGGTCAGAGCACATCTGTTGCAGTCAGAGGGGTCGACACAGTTCACTTTTAGGAAGACACTTCTATCCTTGCCTTCAGTCAGAATGCCAAGGCTCTATTAAGCCAGATTACTCCCTTTGACTTTGGAGGAGCAAACATCACTGAGGAAATGCCAGTGCTTCGGGAACTTTTGCTACTACCTTTGCCATAGTAAGTGAGCCTCTGTGGTGGGCAGGGTAAGCAGCATCCTTGTCTTTGGGGCATTTTCATCACTTGCCAAGGACTTCGTTGGAGACAAAAGTTTTGGATCACCAACCCATTCATTTTCTTCTAGTGTAAGAACCAAGATCTCAGCAACTAAGAGGCAAAAGCTGCCTCTAGAAATGGCTGGTGACCACTGTTTGCCATGAATAGACTTTGCTCCTCTGGGAAGAAGCTAAGCCCCTTCTAGCTATGCGAAAGAAACTTAGCATGCTCGCTGTCTTCCTAAAGCAATCTGGAGACTCAACTCCTCAGGGTGTTTGTGTATGTGTCAAAGAGTGTAGGTTCATATGAGGCTGGTCAGAAGTCAACTTACTGATCTTGAGAAGTTCCACTGTGAAGAGAAGATAGAGATCTGTAAGTATTAACCATGCCATTCTTGACTTCAACTATTAGCCTTGCAGACTGAAGTCCTGGGCCTGTTTTCTTCTTCAGACTGGCAAGACACCCCTGCTGACTACAGTGCTCCTTCCCCTTATACATTTACCTTAACAGGCTCTTTATTTTCTTTCTCATATTATGTGTGAGTGTATTTGTGTGAGTGTGTGTGTGTGTATGTATCCTTGTTCTTAACTTTTCAAAGCTCTCTGTGGCCCAGTAACAAATAGGATGTAGCAGTAGCCAAAATCTTTAACTACACATGCTAACTTCTGAAACCTCTGTGTTTCAAGTGTATGGCATGGTGTCACAGTTTGAAACTATTTTTATGAATTCCAAAAAGAGAAAGATTATATTTGTGAGCTAATCCACTCCTGTGGGTGTGAGACCCTTTCAAGTGGACTCTTTACCCTCTTGCTGGGCCTGATAGAAACAGACACACACACAGAGAGATACACACAGAAAAAGAGAGCTGCCATATTTGATCCTGCCATATGAGAGAAGAGACTCAAAGAGATGAGACCCAGGGAAAGATGAGCCTTATACCTGATAGCTTGCAGCTGAACTTGGAAAGAAAGCAGAGCAGCTGAGCCTGAGATAGGAGGCTGGGTAGGATACAAAACCTATGCCTGATTTCCCACAGCTGAACTCCAGGAGATGACGGTAGATTCTGGAGGGGAAGGCAGAATTCTCAGCAGAGATTGGTGGCCATTTTGCTTCACCATGTGGCAGTTGACTTTGGTGAGAACGCACCTCTTATGGTGCCTTGAGTTGGACTTTTCAGAGCCTTGGAACAGAAGCTTTTACCCCAAATAAATCCTCTTTATAAAAAGCTAACGAATTTCTGGTATTTTGCATCAGCAGCCTTTTGGCAAAGTAAAACAGATGGCTGTCCAGGAGGAAATGAGGTCCAGAGGAGGGGAGATGTAGTGACTCCTACTTCCCCTTCACTTTGTGATCTCTCCCATCACTCTGACCTCACTGTTGGCCAAATCCTCTCTGATGTGTGGTAAGAAAACACATCACATAAGAATTTTAGTATTTAAAAAATTTTAATGTCTCATCTGTGTCTTTTTCTTTTATTGAGAATTAGGTGAATCATCTCCACACATGTATACTTCAATTGTAGATGTGGGCAAGGCATTCAAGTTATTTGGCTTGGAGTAACAAGGGATGTAAAAGCTCATGCCCACTCTGTGTTATTGAAAAATTTAAGTCTAGTGTGTAACATATTACTTAGAATCCATCATATTCCATAAAAATCAGAAAAGATCCTCTTTTTAAGGAAATGCTTGGATAGGCTAGAAAAGTAACCAATCTGGCTCTACAATAAAACCCCTAAAATATCAAATCACAACTGTTACAATTTAACACAGATATGGCTGACCATAGAGTTCTCCTATGTCTCCATTAGACTTAATTGCTGAAAATGCAGTCACTTCCTGTTGGGGTCTTTCTTAGTCTGGGGCTTCTCTATCAGTCTTGGGTCTTGCTTTGTTTCTTTCTCAGTAACTAGACCAAAATGGCTTTTCTGTTTCCCTGATTTATTACACAATTCCCCCTATGCCTCTCCTGAAAGAATGCAGATGGGCTACCTTCCCCTGGCCTGAGGATGGAATATTCCCCTCAGAGTTTGTCAGCCCTATGGGACTGGTCAAAGCTGGAACTGTGGTGGAAACAGTAGTGACATGACTTCTCTGGGCTTGCTTTGCTACCATGAGCAGCTCTCCTCACCTGCAAAGTTTTGTTTTGGCCCATGCCATTGCTGTGTCCCTGTTGCCACATGTGGGGCTGTGATAATCTCTGCAGGCTTTTAAAGTAGGACATGTTTGTCTAGCAAGTGGTGAGTTTGCAGTTACCCCAATAATCCAGGGATTGAGATGATGAATCTGCACCTGTCTTCTATGGTGTCCCTTTCTGTCTCATTTCAGCTATTCCTCAGCTGAACACCCCTCAGGATCCACTTGTCCTATGCCTTCCTGGGAAGACCTTCCATAGCCTATCTGAGAACAGCTGCTCCTTCCTTGTGACCCCTCCAATAGTTTGGGTTTGTAGTCCAGGCTGCATTCCCAGTATTCTGAGCCTACCAGCATGGCCACCCTGAATATGAGTGCACATTTGCTATATCTTTGAAGCAGAAGTCAATGTTGTTTAATAGGGTTACAAAGGAGTGGAATAGAAGCTCCCAGCTAAGATGGTCAAATCCAGCATTGGATTCCCTGCTGTAGGTCTTCATTGCCAGCATGGGGTGAGCCCTGCCCACTGCTGTGTGCTAGGTCTGGGCTCTTCTTCATGGGGGCATGTGTCAGTCCTCTTGCCTCTGTGTGGGCACCCAGAGTGTGCCTCCATCCTGGCTGCAGGCCCTGAGCAGTGGGGCAGTGCTTGCTTCTGCCTGGAATCCCCAGTACTCTCCAGGGCTGGGGTTGCAGTGTGGCTATTTGAGATTCTTTATGAATCCCAAAAGAGAAAAATTGTTTGTACACTAATCTATTCCTCTGTGTATGATACCCTTTGTATTAAATTCAAAAGTTGTAAGTTTACTTGATAAAATCAATTTAGGGCTTTTGATTCGACCATGTCAGTATGGCGTGACTAAAATTGAGTCGCCACCTCCTTGGTGAGTTGATATAAATGGAAACTTACTCAAGAAAACACACAGGAAGAGAGAGAACTCTGTTGTTTTTGATCCTGGGGCCCCAGGGAGAGATGAGCCATTCAACTGATAGCTTAGAGCTGACTTTGGGAAGAGACCAGAACAACTGAGACTGATATAGAAGGACTAGAAAGAAACAAGCCCTATGCCAAGAATGAGAAGAAACCCTGAGAGACAAGCCTATGCTAGCCTACAGCTGAGATTGGGAAAAAGTTGGGCCCATCAAGCCTCAAGAGGAAGAGGAAGCCCAGGAAGGAGAGACCAGGGAGAGATCAGCAACCATCCTGCTTTAACACATGGCAACTGAGTTTGCTGAGAAAGCATCCTTGAGTTGGATGTCTTAGGGCCTTGTAACTGTAAGCTTTTACTCCAAATAAATACCCTTTATAAAAGCCAAGAGATTTCTGGTAATTTGCATCAGCAACGCTTTGGCAGACTAATACAAGGGGACAATATAAGAGCGTCTTGGTATCCACAGTGGGAGGTGCCTAGAGAAGTAAAAGGTGAAAAGGAGCTTCCCTCCCTCACCAGTTCTCTGCTGTCTCTGTGGGGTGGATGATGATGCTGAAGGATAAACTGATGTATCCACCCTCCTCCTCCTGTTGTCCTCATTGAAAGTTTTCTTCTATTTGGTTGCCTTTCCTTCCTATGTGGGCAGCTGAAAGGGCCACTTTTGTAGTTGTGTTCCCATCAAAGCAGACCCAGCCCTAAGGGTTTAAGTAGTTTATTTTGGAAGACTTCAGGAAACTCAGAGGAACTAGGAAAAGTGAAACAGCAAAGTGAGATAAGCCACTGCTGGGGCTCATGCCCGCTGGGCTCCCTCTCACAGACAGTAATGCCCCCCACCTCAGATTTGACTCCTGTAACCGTTGGCCAATTTGATGTAATTATGAATTCCAAAAATATAATTGGATCATGCTTGTAAACTGATCTGTTAATCTGGGCATGATTAGGTTAGGATTAGGGCGTTGAGCCCCACCCCTTGGTGGGTGGGGAATTGAATATAAAAGGCAAGGCAAAGGAGAGAGTTGAAGCAGTCTTTTGAGAAGCAGTTTTGATGTTGGAAAAAGGCCCCAGGAGAAGAGAAGCAAGCCGTTCGCCTGATCGTCCGGAGAGAAATGCAGCCCCGGGAAGAGAGGAACCCCAGAAGCCTGAACCCTGGCAAACGCTGCCGGCAGCAGTCTTGCTCTAACACGTGGCAATGGACTGTGGTGAGAGAAGAAACTTAACGCTTTATGGCCTGGTATCTGTGGACTTCTACCCCAAATAAATACCCTTTATAAAGACCAACCCATTTTTGATATTTTACATTAGCACCCCTTTGGCTGACTAATACAACCCCCAAGAGGCCAAGGTGGTTGCAGTCTATAGAATATGAGGGCTGCCTTGTGGGCATTAACTCCTCCAGCATTTTCAGTGTGACCCTCAACAGTGGCCCAGGAAGTTCCCAGGTGCTTGAAAAAGCCCTTGGGCAGTGAAAAGAGATGCCAGGATTTAAGAAAGGAAGATGTCTGCGAGTAAGAGACTCTCTACCAAAGCTGCAGGGGAACTCAGGTAGGCCTAGGTGGAAATGCGGCACAGCTCTTATCATCTAAGAAGATATGTCATGTCAGAGGCAGAGATCAGAAACCACTTCTTGGGGTGTAACTTCCAAATCCTACATTTGGAATCTAGGCAGTGAAGATTTGGAAGGATATAGGATACTGATTCTTTTCCCCAAACCAGATCGAATTCTATAGGTTGGAGAAAGGATGCAAGAGGGGATAGATAATACTGAGATGTCTTTTTGATGCTCACCTGCCCCCAGGGAGCTCTGTCGGAGGTAAGCAGTGCTTAAGAGACTGCCCATGTCCTGGTGAAGACAAACTGTCCATCATTCATCTTCTCATCTACAGGTGAGGGTGGGTCTTTATTTAAGACCTTGTAAGACTTTTCTGAACCATCCCAGTGATCACTCCACTTTCAATATCCCTGGAGTCTGTTGCTCCTAGAATGGAGCAGTGACAGAGGACACCTCTTGATTCACATGGGCTAGGTGGGGAGGAGGTTCTCTGCTCCACAACCTCCTTGTGCCCTCTTCCTTCAGCTCAGCTCTACAGAGGTTGGGGTATCTCATTTCATAACCAGCCGCCAGCCAGACCCTGGGGGTGAGATAGTCTGAGTAATGGGGCACAGGCAAAGAACCAGACTTCACCCTGGGCACGGTGGCTGTCCCCTATCACCCTCAGAGCAGACACTAATTGTAGCCATGGCATCCAGCTTAGGGAATCTCCTTAAGCCTCCTTGCCATGAGGATCTTAGAGGTCCCCCTCCTGAGTGGGGCCCTGGGTGTAAACCCATCATGCTTTTTTCTGGGGGGTCTCTCAGTGAGTTGTGATACAGCCATAAGAAAGACAGAGGGGTTAGACCCAGAGGAGACAAATAAGGAGGCAGTGAGACCTGAGAAAGGCTCCAGACTCATGACCGTGAACAGAGAAGGGGAAGGGCTTTTGAAGCTCCAGGACCAAGGATCCTACTTTATGCAAAACCGAGTTTGTAATGAGAGTCTATGGAGGCAACTGAGTCCCCTAGTGGGTGGTAAGCATTAGGATAAACTGAAGCACAAACAGTGATTTCTTGTTCCTTTCTAGGCTTAGCACTTGTACCTTGACCTGGAATCATACCTTAGGCACTTCTGGATGCTGCCTCCTTTCCTGATATGTGAGCCACAAAATGGACCCTGGGTTCTAGAGAAAGAGGAAAACTCAGACATTTAGGAAGGCAAGATATAGAAGATTTGAGGTGTTAGGATCAAGAAAGAAGATGTTTGGAGAAAGGAAAACAGGTTTGAAGAATATCCAAGCTACTGTGCTGAAAAGACTAGAGTGAGGGAGGCCAGCACCCAGGGTCTGACAGAGAGGTGTCCTAGAGACAGGACAGCTGGGAGGATGTCAGACTGGGGATGCTGCTAAGCTGAGCAGTCAGGGCCTGCCCAAGGGCTCCAGGACCTCACTGAGTCTCCCTCCTTGGTCCTTCTCGGAGCTTTGTGTCTGTTTGGCCCATCCTCAGGACCATCTCTTTCTGTGAGGTTCTTTCTCCAAGATTCCCAAGGGAGGGCCATGGTGGGGAGGATAATGTGCTCTCCCCTACTTCCCTGGGATGCACACATTTTCCAGGAAGGCATCAGAGGCACATGCTGCATGTCTTCTGGTGTCATTGTGTCATCAACAAAGGTCTTCAATTCTCTGACACTTGCAATATCCCAGGATCATCCTGATAATTTTCCACAACATTAGCATGCTGATTAAGGGTGACTTCAGGAATATGGTGACATCCTCAGGCACAGCTGGACAAATGTTACAATATGGAAGCCAAAGGCCAGGAGACAGTCTCCTAAGAGACACTTATCAGAACCTACTTACTCCTTCCCCCACCCAACATCTCAGAACTGTCCTGAGAAGGTTTCAGAACTCTTGGAGGCTTCTCCAGGCACCCACTTCTCTATAAGGGCAGGAAAATGTCGGGCCAGAGCGGCACAAGACCCCCAAGGCAGCTTCATGGTATAGGTGGCAAGTGTTCTGTTCCCACCTGGGACACTTTTATGCCTGCTCTTGTTTCCCACTGGGGCAGGAGGTACCTGTATCTGAGTCTTTGTTTTCTAGGATGCAAATTCTTGGACCTGCTTAGGACTGCAAGGGAAGTAGATCTATCAGTTGTTCATATGATAAGCCTCTGATTCAACAAAGGGAACTCACTGGTTCAGCCTCCCTTCCATATCTTGAGGATCCTGTCAGCTAACATGAGACTCCTAATGAAGAGGACCAAATAACTTGATCAGGAAAGGGGCCAGAACAAGGAAACCCTGAAGGAAAAAGCAGTGAGGCAGAGGGCCAGAATGCAACATGGCCAAGAGCTCTTTCCTGGAGTCTGGCTTCTCAGCCTGCTTCAGCACTTACCAGTGAGCAGTACTCCTGGGCAAGTCAGTCTACTCCCTGAGCCTTTGCCCCAGCTGAACAAGGAGGACAGCGTAACATCCATCTCTTGGACTTGTCATGAGGCCTGAGCAAGGGAATCACATCAAAGCTTAGCAGACTAATTTTAACCACAGTGTAAGGCCCAGTGCCCACAAAATCAATGCTCAGTGGATTGTTTTTCCTTAATTTTTTCTTCATTGAAAAATTGTGGTTTTACAGAAAAATCAAACATAAAATACAGGATCTCCTGTTTTGGGGGGTTGAATTTTTAAAATCTATTATTTTTTTAAAAGATACTTAGATTACATATGTGTTACATAAAAAAATATAGGGGATTCCTGTGGGTTTTGTGGGAACATGGCTGATGGGGTAAACAGATAAAGCTAAGCTCTCACTAAAACAACTTAGAGGGAGCCAGGGGCTGCCTTTTTGATCTGCTTTGGGGTACAGAAGACCAGGACACTGCTCTACAACTCTTGGGAGAGTTGGGAACAGTGAGGAAAAGGCTGAAACAGCAACCTGTGAGTTACTGATCCTCCTGGCTGCTGGGAAAGGCTCCCTTCCCCCACCCCTGAGATATTGAATGTGGGTGAAACTCCTGGTGAATTGTATCTGACTGAGGGGAGAACAGGCTTCTTCCTCCCTGCTAGCTCCTTTAGATACATATAGAGCAGGGGGTGCTGTAGGTCATCTAGGAGGGTACTGGAAAGATAAGGAAGATGAATAAAAATCTTGAGTGTCTCACCCCTGTGGCTAGAAGTGGCACATATACCCCACCCTCAGGACAAAGAGCCTAGGTTGAGCTACCGGCTGACTCCTCTAAAGGGAGTGTGACTGCAACATTCCTGGGAGGAAGAGGGGTCTGGGAGGGTGGAGAGTGGTTTCTTTGCAATTATTTTAGCCAGCCAAGCCCCCTTGGGTGTCGGAATGGACCCTGCTGTGACAGGGACAGGGGAAGAGGATCTTCTCAGGCAGGTTGTAATGCCCAGCAGCCTAGCTAAAGAGAGAAATTACATCAGAGAGGAGACAGGGATCTCCTCAGGCAGGCTGCCATGCCCACAGCCTAGGTAAAGAGAGGAATTATATCAGAAAGGAGGCAGAGATAGCCGACTAAGCAGTAGGATTGCAGGGAATCTAACCTGCCCCAGGGAAAAGGGGTGGATAGCCTTCAAAAAGGCTCTCTAGCTTAGGAGACAGATTAGCTCATTGGAAGAAATCCTGCCTAGCATATACAAGCTCTCTGGTTCGATCCCTGGCTCTTCTCTGAGAAGTGGTACAGGGTTATCAGGCAACCAGCTGAAACTTTATGACAGGGAACATAATGGCATTCTCCTTATATTAGCTTTTCTTGGATCTCTCATTTTAAAATTAGTTTCCTTTTTTAATATTCCTTATTTTACTCACTAAAACTGACTTAAAACATGCAGAAGACAGGCTGCAGGGCGATTGGTGAATAGCAGCAGCCTGAGGAGATCCCTAGGGGTCTAAGAAGATGCTTTTTCTGTGTTTATCTTTGTTTTGTGATTTTTTTTTTGCCTTCTACCTCTTTTTCTTTTTAAAAAATGAGTAGCTACTGCCATGTTTTCTTGTTGTTGTGTTTCCTCTTCCTTTGTTTCTCTCTTTCTTAGTTTTTTCTTTTTTTGTGTGTTTGTTTACCAGTTTTCTCTACCTATGCAATATCTTTTCTCTCCTTCATCTTTATATTTTCTGTTTTCTGTTGTTCTTTCATTCCATCTCTTTTTGCTTGGTCTTCAATTTTTCTTGTTTTCACTTCTCTTTCCCTCCTACTTTCTCTGTTTTCTTTCTTTCTTTACTTCTTTTTTCCTTTCTTTCTCTCTTTTACTTTTTCTTTTTCCCTCTTCTCATCATTCTGGCCTTTTACGTCATTCTATAACTTTCACAATTCTCTTTCTTGTTTCATTGTTTATATTCCACTTTTCTAATCTTAGTCCTCTATACATCTTACTCAGGTTAATTATTCAATTTTCCAGGTCTTTTATGGTCCCTTTCCTACCTTTTACTATTATTGCTACTATTATACTTTTTCTCTTCCTATCTCTTACTATTCCTCTGGTCCTAACTTTCTTTTCAAGGGAACATAGACAAGAACAAGGAAATAGAATAAGAGGAAAAATGTGTCAAAGTGAAACCTTCCCACACTAAAAAACAACAAAATAAAACCAAAGAGTAGAGAGAAAAGCTAATCAACAGAACAAACCCATCAAGATAAACAGATGCCTAAACAGCAACAAAAAATTACAATCCATACTAAGAAACAAGAAGACATAATCCTGCCAATGAACAAACTAAAAACCAGGAGGAGATGCAGAATATTGAACAACTAATCCAAGCTGTCCAAACAAATATCATGGACCAACTTAATGAAGTGAAGGAAGAGATTAAGGATATTAAGAAGACACTGGGAGAACATACTGAAGAAATTATAAACATACATAAAACATAACGGATATGATGGTGATAAATGGCACAATCCAGGAAATTGATAATACACTGGAAGCACACAACAGCAGATTTGAACTGGCAGAGGAAAGAATTAGTGATGTGGAAGATAGTACATCTGAAATCAAACAGATAGTAGAACAGATAGATAAAAAGATAGAAAAAACCCAGCAGGAAATTAGGGATCCGAACAACAACACAAAATGCACAAACATATGCATTATAGGCATCCCAGAGGGAGAAGAGAAGGGAAAGGGGACAGAACAAGAGTTGGAGGAAATAATGGCTGAAAACTTCCCAGTCCTATTGAAGGAGGAAGATGTATATGTCCAGGAAACGCAGCACACCCCAAACAGTATAAATCCCAACAGGCCTACTCCAAGATATATACTTGTTAAACTGTCCAATACTCAAGACAAAAAGAAAATACTGAAGACAGCAAGAGAAAAGAGAACCATCACATACAAGGGAAGCTCAATAAAATTAAGTGCTGATATCTCATCTGAAACCATGGAGACAAGAAGGCAGTGGTATGACATAGTTAAGGTGCTAAAAGAAAAAACTTCCAGATAAGAATGCTCTATCCAGCAAAGCTGGCATTACAAAATGAGGGAGAGTTCAAAATATTCACAGATAAACAAATTATGAGAGTATGTCAATAAGAAACCTGCACTTCAAGAAATACTAAAGGGATTTCTGCAGGTTGAAAGGAAAAAACAGGCGAGAGAGAGTTGGTGGAGAGTATAAGAATAACTAAAAAGACGAAAGGAGAAATAAAAACAAATTATGATATACATAAACCCAAAGAAAATATGGCTGATGTAAGTAATTCCTTGGCAATAATAACATTGAATGTTAATAGATTAAACTCACCACTCAAGAGACACAGATTGGCAGAATGGATAAGGAAATATGACCCATCTATATGCTGTCTACAAGAAACCCACCTTAGATACAGGGATGCAAGGAGGCTGAAAGTGAATAGTTGGAAAATAATTTTACAAGCAAACAATAACCAAAAAAAAAAAAAAAAAAAAAAAAAGGGCGGGAGTAGTTATACTAATATCAGACTAAATAGACTTTAAATGAAAAGCTATTGAGACAAAGACAGACACTATATATTAATAAAAGGGGTAATCTTTCAAGAAGAATGAACAATCATGAACATTTATGCACTCAGCCAGGGTACCTCAAAAAACCTGAAGCAAACACTGGAAAAACTAAATGGAGAAATAGATGCCTCTACAGTTATAGTGGAGGACTTTAACACACCATTATCACCATAGATGGAACATCTCAACAGAGAATCAATAAAGAAACAAAGACTTTGAATAATACATCAGAGTATCTGGATCTAATAAACATATACAGAACACTACACCCCAAAACAGCAGGATATACATACTTCTTGTGTCCATGTGGATCATTCTCCAGGATGGACCACATGCTAGGCCACAGAAAAAATCTCAATAAATTCAGAAAGATTGAAATTTTACAAAGTAATTCCTCTAACTGTAATGGAATGAAGCTAGAAATCAGTAAGGGCCAGAGAATCAGATTAACCACAAAGATATGGAAGTTAAACAATACACTTCTAGACAAACAGCGGGTCAAGAAGGAAATATCAAAAGAAAACAGTAACTAACTTGAAATAAATGAAAATGACAACACAACATATCAAAACTTATGGGATGCAGCAAGAGCTGTACTGAGAGGGAAATTCATAGCCATAAATGCATATATCAAAAAAGAGGAAAGAGCTAAAATTGAAGACCTAACTGCACACCTGGAGGAATTAGAAAAAGAACAACAAACTAACCCCAAAAGAAGTAGAAAGGAGGAAATAACAAAGATTAGAGCAGAACCAAATCAAATAGAAAATAAGAAGGCACTAGAAAAAATAAAATCAAAAGTTGGTTCATCGAAATGACCAATAAAATTGACAAACCATTAGCTTGACTAACAAAGAAAAAAAGAGGGAAGATGCAAATACACAAAATAAGAAATGAGGAAGGGGATATCTCCACTGACCCCACAGAAATAAAGAGTATCATAAGAGGATACTTTGAAAATTTGTATGCCAACAAGATGGATAATTTAGAGGAAATGGAAACACATAAGCAGCCTACATTGGCAAAAGAAGAAATTGATGAACTCAACAAACCAATCACAAGTAACGAGATAGAATAAGTCATCAAAAACCTCCCAACTAAGAAGAGGCCAGGACCAGAAGTCTTCACAGGTGAATTCTACCAAACATTCTGGAAAGAACTAACACCAATCCTGTGTAAACACTTCCAAAATATAGAAGTAGAAGGAGCATTGCCTAACTCATTCTATGATGCTGACATTACCCTAATACAAAAGCCAAAGACACCACAAGAAAGGAAAATTACAGACCAATCTCTCTAATCAACCTAGATGCTAAAATCATCATCATCAAAAAAAAAAAAAGACAAAAAACTTGTTAATTGTATTCAGCAACACATCAAACAAATTATTTAATACTCCAATCTTATGCAGAAATTTGGTGTTTTCCACATAAGATTAATTACTAGGTGTGATGGTTAGCCTAATGTGTCAACTCAGTCAGGTAATTGTGTCCAGGTGTTTGGTGAAGCAAGCACTGGGCTAATTGTAATACAAGAGCATTTTTGAACTTCGATCACCAGTGAGTTTACTGCATGGATGGCTGATTACATCTGCATCAATCAGGGAGATTACATCAGCAATGGGTGACGCTTTTATCCAATCAGTCGAATGCCTTAAAAGGGGAAGTGATTTCAACATTCAGAGAGAATTTCCCAGCTCGTCTTTGGACAGCCAACTTCTCCGAGAAACTCATCAAGGACCCTTCATTGGACTTTCATTGGAGCCCCTGGTTTGCAGTCTGCCTGCAGATCCTGGACTTGTGCATCCCCACGGTCGTGTGAGAGACTCTTATAAAATCTCATATTATTGACAGATATCTCCTGTTGATTCTGTTTCCTGAGAGAACCCTGACTAATTCAGGTTGGTACCGGGAGTGGTTCTTGAGGAGCAGAGTCTTTTTTTTTTTAAAGATTTTATTTATTTATTCATTTATCCCCCCCTTGCTGCTTGTGCTCGCTGGGTCAGCTAACCACGCCGTGTGGGTGGGCCTGCCCTCACCAGGAGGCCCCGGGAACAGAACCCAGGGCCTCCCATATGGTAAATGGGAGCCCTACTGATTGAGCCACAGCCGCTTCCCCAGAGTCTTAAGCATGGGATATCTGAGGTGGTTCTGAGAGTTTTATAATTGGCTCTCTACTCCAAATGGACTCAAGGGTACTAATGGTTCCTTTTCCAATAACGAAGAGGTTGCTAACAGTCCATGGCATGAGTTGGCAATAGAGATACGAAAAATAGCATCACTGGATTCCCCTACTTCCACTCTTATAAGAAGAAAGGATCTGGGTGCTAGTGTTTTTAACAACTTAGCAGAATTTTGTGGAGTCAAAAGGTATAATGATGTTGGCTGACTCCTCCGAGATACTCTGGATACAGTTACAAAAGAAAGAGATGAGCTAAAGTCTTCAAATTTGAAACTTAAATGCCACATGAATGATATGAAAGTTGCTGTGTGTGCCCTGAAAGAAAATTTTGTCTCCTGTAGCCACAGACTTGAGATATCTGAGAATCAAACCCAGACTCTCATTGTATAAGCAGCAGAATTACAGAGGAAACTAAAATCTCAACCCTGCAGGGTTTATGCAATTAAAGTGAAGGCATTGATTGGAAAGGAGTAGAACCCCAAGGATTGGCATGGAGACATATGGGATGATGATAATATTGGTGGGGACATTGGAACCCTAAATTCTGCTGAGACTTTACCAGATAAACCTGCAATAGCCTGCCCTGTGGAGACCACACCTTGTCAACCAACTTCCAGCCTGCCCCAGGGAGTCCAGACCGCCTTCCAGCCCTGAGGTGGGTACCAGCCAAACTCCAGCATGCATTGCCCAACCTCCAGTCTGTCCTTAGGAATCTGCCTTCCAACCCCTGCCTGAAGAGATAATCCTGTCTCACCAGAAGAAAATGCAAAGGAATGCCTTGAGGCCAATAGCTTGCAAGACATTTCAAATCCTTCTCTTTACCCACCCTCACCACCCCCTTGTCTTCGAGACCTATTACTAGACTAAAATCACAACAAGCCCCCCGAAGGTGAAATACAAAGTGTGACCCATGAGGAAGTACACTATACTCTGAAAGAACTGCATGAACTTTCCAACTTATATAGACAGAAATCAGGGGAATACGTGTGGGAATGGATACTAAGGGTATGGGATAATGGTGGAAGGAATATAAAGTTGGATCAGGCTGAGTTTATTGATATGGGCCCACTAAGCAGAAATTCTGGATTCAACACTGTAGCTCTAGGGGTTAGAAAGGGCTCTAACAGTTTGTTTGGGTGGCTGACTGAAGCATGGACCAAAAGATGGCCTAGCATGTCTGAGGTTGGGATGCCAGATTTGCCCTAGTATACAGTAGATGAGAAGATCCAAAGGAATGCTAGAATGGATTTACCATTTGAGACCAGCCCATGCACCTTCAGAATGTCCAGAGGACACATCTTTAAGTAGGACTATGAAGAATAAATTTGTAAAACTAACCCCATCTTCTCTGAAGAGCTCTGTGGTTGCTGTTCTCTGTAGCACAGATATTACTGTAGGGAGGACTGTAATGGACTTTGAATCTTTAAACACTATGGGGATGATCAGATCTCGGTCCAGTAAAAGTCAAGTATCGGCAGTTAATCACCAAAGGCAAGGTGGGTGTGGCTACCACAATGAAAGGCAGATTCAAAGCAGCACTCAGAATAGTCTGAGTTGCATGGAGTTGTGGCATTGGCTAATAGATCATGGGGTACCTAGAAGTGAAATACATGGGCAGTCTACTAAATTTCTTCTGGATCTGTATAAGCAGAAGAGTTCTAGGTCAAATGAACAGAACCTTAACTCAAATTACAGATGCAGAGAATCATGGCCCCTTAATCAATTCCCAGACTTGAACCAGTTTACTGACCCAGAGCCCCTTGAATGAGGAGAAGGCCAGGTCCCCTTGGGGAAGGATCCTGTTAAACTGCCAAAATTTATAATGCTAATCTTCCCCCCACCTTCCCCCAGGGAGACCTACGGCCTTTTTCCAGAGTAACTGTGCATTGGGGGAAAGGAAATGATCAGACATTTCGGGGATTATTGGACACTGGCTCAGAAGTGACATTAATTCCAGGAGACCCAAAGCGTCACTTTGGTCCACCAGTCAGAGTAGAGGCTTGTGGAGGTCAGGTGATTGATGGAGTTTTAGCTCAGGTCCATCTCACAGTATGTCCAGTGGGTCCCTGGACCCATTCTGTGGTTATTTCCCCAGTTCCAGAATGCATAATTGGAATAGACATACTCAGTTACTGGCAGAATCCCCACATTGGATCCCTGACTTGTGGAGTGAGGGCTATTATGGTTGGAAATGCCAAGTGGAAGCCACTAGAACTGACCCTACCTAGCAAAATAGTAAATCAATTCCTGGGGGGATAGCAGAGATTAGTACCACCATCAAGGATTGAAGAATGCAGGGGTGGTGATTCCCACCACATCTCCATTCAACTCTCCTATTTGGCCTGTGCAGAAAACAGGCGGATCTTGGCGGATGACAGTAGATTATAGTAAACTTAACCAGGTGGTGACTCCAATTGCAGCTGCTGTCCCAGATGTGTTATCATTGCTTGAGCAAATCAACACTTCCCCTGGTACCTGGTATGCAGCTGTTGAGCTGGAAAATGCTTTTTTCTTAATTGTCATTAGGAAGGACCACCAGAAACAGTTTGCTTTGAGCTGGCAAGGCTAGCAGTATACCTTCGCTGTCCTGCCTCAGGGGTATATCAACTCTCCAGCCCTATGTCATAATATTGTCCGCAGGGACCTTGATCGTCTCTCCCTCCCACGAGACATCACACTGGTCCATTATATTGATGATATCATGTTGATAGGACCTACTGAGCAAGAAGTAGCAAAGACTCTAGATTTATTGGTAAGGCATTTGTGTGAGAGAGGATGGGAGATAAACCCAACAAAAATACAGGGTCCTTCCACCTCAGTGAAATTTCTAGGTGTCCAGTGGTGTGGGGCATGTCGAGATATCCCTTCTAAAGTAAAGGATAAGCTGTTGCACCTGGCCCCTCCTATGACCAAAAAAGAGGCACAACGCTTAGTTGGCCTCTTTGGATTTTGGAGTCAGCACATTCCTCATTTGAGTGTGCTACTCGGGCCCATTTACCGAGTGACCAGAAAAGCCGCTAGTTTTGATTGTGGACCAGAACAAGAGGAGGCCCTGAAACAGGCCCAGGCTGCTGTACAAGCTGCATTACCACTTGGACCATATGATCCAGCAGATTCAATGGTGCTAGAAGTTTCAGTAGCAAATGGAGATGCTGTTTGGAGCCTTTTCTCAGGCCCCTATAGGGTAATCACAATGCAGACCCTTAGGATTTTGGAGCAAAGCCTTGCCATCCTTTGCAGATAACGACTCCCCTTTTGAGAAACAGCTTTTGGTTTTCTACTGGGCCTTAGTAGAGACTGAATGCTTAACCATGGGCCATCAAGTTACTATGAGACCTGAGTTGCTATTATGAGCTGGGTATTGTCTGACCCACCAAACCATAAAGTTGGGCGTACACAGCAGCACTCCATAATAAAGTGGAATTGGTATATATGAGATAGGACTCAAGTGAGTCCGTGAAGGCATAAGTAAGTTACATGAGGAAGTAGCCCAAATGCCCATGGTCACCAACCCGGCCATGTTACCTTCTCTTTCCCAGCCCATAACTTTGGCCTCTTGGGGAGTCCCTTACAATATTTTGACTGAGGATGAGAAAACTCGGGCCTGGTTTACAGATGGTTCTGCACGATATACAGGTACCACCCAAAATTGGACAGCTGTAGCACTGCAGCCCTTTTCTGGGACATCCTTGAAGGATAGCGGTGAGGGCAAATCCTCCCAGTGGGCAGAACTTCGAGCAGTGCACCTGGTTGTTCATTTTGCTTGGAAGAAGAAATGGCCATTTGTACACTGATTCATGGGCTGTTGCCAACGGTTTGGCTGGATGGTCAAGGACTTGGAAGTAACGTGATTGGAAAATTGGCGACAAGTAGGTCTGGGAAAGAGGTATGTGGATAGACCTTTCTGAGTGGGCAAAAAACATGAACATATTTGTGTCCCACGTAAATGTTCACCAAAGGGTGCCTTCAGCAGAGGAAGAGTTTAATAATCAAGTGGATAAGATGACCTGCTCTGTGGCTAATGCCCAACCTCTTTCCCCAGCCACTCCTGTCATTGCCCAATGAGCTCATGAACAAAGTGGCCATGGAGGTAGGGATGGAGGTTATGCATAGGCTCAGCAACATGGACTTCCCCTCACCAAGGCTGACTTGGCTACAGCCACTAGTGACTGCGCAATCTGCCAGCAGCAAAGACCCACACTCAGCGCCTAATATGGCACCATTCCTCAAGGTGGCCAGCCTGCTACAAGTTGACTACATTGGGCCACTTCCACCGTGTAAGTGGCAGCAATTTGTTTTAATTGGAATAGACACATACTCTGGATATGGGTTTGCATTTCCTGCACGCAATGCTTCTTCCAAAACTACCATCCATGGACTTACCAAATGTCTTGTCTACCGCCATGGCATTCCACACAGCATTGCTTCTGATCAAGGAACCCATTTCACAGCAAATGATGTGCAGGAATGGGCACATGCCCATGGAATTCACTGGCCTTACCATGTTCCCCATCACCCTGAAGCAGTGGATTAATAGAACGGTGGAATGGCCTTTTGAAGACTCAATTACGGTGCCAACTAGGTGGCAATACCTTGCAGTGCTGGGGCAATGTTCTCCAGGAGGCTGTGTATGCTCTAAATCAGTGTCCTCTCTATGGTGCTGTTTCTCCCATAACCAGGATTCATGGGTCCAGGAATCAAGGGGTGGAAATGGAAGTGGCACCACTCACTATTACCCCTAGTGACCCACTAGGGAAATTTTGCTTCCTGTCCTTGCAACCTTAAGCTCTGCTGGTCTACAGGTTTTAGTCCCAAAAGGAGTTCTGCCACCAGGGAACACAACAATGATTCCATTGAACTGGAAGTTAAGACTGCCACCTGGCCACTTTGGGCTCCTCTTACCTGTGAATCAACAGGCAAAGAAGGGAATTACTGTACTGACTGGGGTGATTGATCCTGACTATGAAGGGGAAATAAGACTACATCTACATAATGGGGGTAAAGAAGAGTTTGCCTGGAATCCTCTAGGGTGTCTTCTTGTACTGCCATGCCCTGTGATTAAAGTCAGTGGAAAATTATAACAAACCAATTCAGGCAGGACTAACAATGGCCCAGAATGTTCGGGAATGAAAGTTTGGGTCACCCCACCAGGCAAAGAACCACAGCCAGCTGAAGTGCTTGCTGAAGGTAATGGGAACATGGAATGGGTAGTGGAAGAAGGTAATGATAAATATGAACTTCGACCATGTGACCAGTTACAGAAACGAGGACTATAATAGTCATGAACCCTTCTTCCATGTTTCATTATGAGTATGATTGTATATGTACACAAAATGAATTTCTTTGTTTTCTTCCCCAACCTTTTCCCCTATCATATGAAAAGTTGCATTAATTTCACATCATAATATTTAAGGATGTCAAGTTTAAGAGTGAATATTACCCAAGGACTTGCACCCTATTCAGCGGGGAATTAATGCATTTCTAGTTGTACGCAGGGGAGTTGAACATATATATGTATGCTTGTCTGTTAATGTTTTTACTTAGAGACTAAGTATGGCTTAGGGTAATGTGTATGGTTGCCGAGTTGACTAGGGGTGGGCTGTGATGGTTAGGCTAATGTGTCAACTCAGTCAGGTAATTGTGTCCAGGTGTTAGGTCCAGCAAACACTGGGCTAATTGTAATACAAGAGCGTTTATGAACTTCGATCACCAGTGAGTTTACTGCATGGATGGCTGATTACATCTGCATCAATCAGGGAGATTGCATCAGCAATGGGTGACGCTTTTATACAATCAGTTGAATGCCTTAAAAGGGGAGGTGATTTCAACATTCAGAGAGAATTTCCCAGCTCGTCTTTGGACAATCAACTTCTCTGAGAAATTCATTAAGGACCTTTCATTGGACTTTCATTGGAGCCCCTGGTTTGCAGTCTACCTGCAGAACCTGGACTTGTGCATCCCCACGGTTGCGTGAGAGACTTTTATAAAATCTCATATTATTGACAGATATCTCCTGTTGCTTCTGTTTCCCGAGAGAACCCTGACTAATACAGGAGGTAACTCTTAGGCACACTATATTACTAAGATAAATTTCAATTTCAAAAGAAAGAATTCATAAGTACAGCCATCAATATCAAGGGCCCGTTAGTGGTCCTTCCTCCTTCACTATGCACTGCCTCTGTACTCAGGAGATTCTTGCTGTCCCATTAAAGAATGTTCCAGAGCTCCCTAGGATGGGAATTTGACATTATTTCAGTTATTGTGTGAGTCTCCACCCACAGTGACAATGCCGCATGAACCCTTGAATACATTCATATGCCTTATTCATATGCCCCAGGTGAACCTCATCCCCCATCATTGACACCCTGCACCAATGATCCTCCACTGCCACAATTGTAACCCTACTAGATCCAAAAGTTCTTAAAAAAATGAAGACAACAAAATAACCAAATACAATTAAGAAAATTGTATAATGATAGTTTTAAAAATAACAAATAAAATACAAAAAATTTTTTAAAATTTGAAATAATAAAAAATATAAAATATAAAATTAAATTTTTTGACATTATGTCTTTCATTACTGTAAGATCTGTTGTCTTGTATGTACAGTGACATTTTCTTCCGTTTATTCCCTAGTGTCTTATTTTTTTCATTTTCTCTTCAAAGAAGCTTTAGGCTACAGAAAAGTCATGCACAGAACATAGAGGATTCTCATATAACCAACATCTTCCTCTTTTTCCCCTTTCCCCTCTTAATAACATTTTACATGTGGATGGTACATTTGTTATAACTGATGTACAAATATTGAAACATTGCTACTAACTACGGTAAATGATTTACATTATGGTTTACATTTTGGACCACACACTTATAAATTTTGATGAAATTTAACATGGCCTGTATCCATCATTGCAAGATCATGTAGAATAATTCCATCACCCCCCAAAAAGCCCCATGTTCCATTTATTCTATTCCTCACTCCCTCTCCCCTTGGGACTCATGGCAACCACCAAGCTTCATTCCTTGAAGAACAAGATTCATAGTTACTTGCAACAACATTGAGGGCTTGCCATACTGGCCTGTCCTCCCCTATTAGACCCTGCCTATGCTCTTGAGACACTCCCATCCCTCTATTTGAGATCATAGCAAGACTTCCCAGGATGGGAGTCCAACACCTTCCTGCTCATTATATGGGTCTCCCCCACTGATTCAACACATTATAACAAGATGAGCACTCACACAATCCCTAGAAGCCTGCCTCAAGTGTGCCCTATCCTTCATGCCCCCCCACATCCAACACCCAAAACCAGTAACCCTCCTCTGCCATATTTGCTAAAAGAACATTCCCAACGTTGTAATTTCAAACACATACCCTCAAATCCCAAGATTTCACCTGCTCCCTTCCCTAACCCCCCAGTTCCATGGACAGTCCAACCCACCTTCCCTCTCCTCACAAACCAGCACTGCTCAACCCAATAACATCACTGCACCACTGTAATGCCCATCCACTGCACAATACACCATTCCACCTTATCACAGATTTTGTCCATATGGGAATTGGCTCACGACATTCTTCTCCCATACTATCTCCCATAAACTAATCTCCCAGACTGTAGCTCTGTGAGTTGGCTCAATTTGCTTAATTCATATAAGTGAGGTTGTATAATATTTGTCATTCAGTGCCTGGCTTGCTTCACTCAACATAAGGTCTTCACTATTCATCCATGCTATCCTGCGTGTAAATACTGCATTCCTTCTTACAGCTGAGTAATATTGCATTGTATGTATACACCACAATTTATTTATCCATTCATCTGTTGATGGGCATTTGCTTGTTTCGAACTTTTGGCAATAGTTTGGTGTGCATATATCTGTTTGTGTCCCTGCTTTCAATTCTTCTTGGTACATACCCAGCAGTGGGATTGCTGGATCATATGGCAATTCTATAGTTAACTTCCTGAGGAACATCCAAACTATCCTCCACAATGGATGCACCATTCTACATTCCAGCCAGCAGTTCACATTCCTCCACTTCCTCTCCAACACTTGTAATCCTCTGTATTTTTAATAGCTGTCAGTCTAATGAGTGTAAGATGATATCTCATTGTAGTTTTTATTTGCATTTCCCTAACAGCTAGTGATGTTGAGCATCTTTTCATGTGACCTTCAGCCATTTGTATTTATTCTTTGGATAAGAAGTATATTCAAATCACTTGCCCATGTTTTAAATGGGTTGTTTGTCTTTTTATTTTTGAGATATAGAATTTCTTTATATATGCTGGATATTAGGCCCCTATCAGATATATAGTTACCAATTATTTTCTCCCATTGAGTAGGCTGCCTTTTACTTTCTTGACAAATTCCTTTGAGGTGCAAAAGTTTTTAATTTTAAGGAGGTTTCATTTATCTATTTTTTCTTTTATTGCTTGTGCTTTGAGTGTAAAGTTCATGAAACCATTTCCTAATACAAGATTCTGTTGATGCTTCTCTACATATCTTCCAAAATCTTTATGGTCTTGACTCTTGTATTTAGATCTTTGATCCATCTTGAGTTAATTTTTGTATAAGGTGTGAGGTGGTATTCCTTTCTCATTCTTTTGGATATAGATACCCAGTTCTCCAAGCACCATTTGTTGAAAAGGCCATTCTCTCCCAGTTGAATGAGCTTCATGGCCTTGTCAAATATCATTTGACTATATATATTAGGATCTATATCAGAACTTTCCATTTGGTTCCATTCATCAGTATGTCTATCCTTGTCCCAATACCATGCAGTTTTGACCACTGTAGGTTTGTCATATGTTTTAAAGTCAGGCATACTTACCTGGCAGGGGAGATACTGTGATCACAAAGGTGGTTTTCCCAGGGCGAGGCTTATCCATTGCACTCCGGATGTGCTGACCCCTGCAATTTCCCCAAATGTGGGAAACTCGACTGCATAATTTATGGTAGTGGGGGACTACGTTCGCGCTCTCCCCTGGAAAAAAAAAAAGTCAGGTAGTGTGATTCCTCTGATATCATTTTTCTTTTTCAATATACCTTTGGCTTTTTGGAGTGCCTTGTCCTTCCAAATAAATTTCATAGTTAGCTTTTCCAATTTAGGGAAAAAATACTGTGGTAATTTTTATTGGAATTGCATTAACTCTGTAGATCAGTTTGGGTAGGATAGATATCTTAATGATGTTTAGTCTTCTTATCCATCAACAGGGAATATTCTTCCATTTATTTAGGTCTTCTTTGATTTCCTTTATCAGTGTTATGTAGTTTTCTGCATACAGGTCGTTTACATCTTTAGTTAAGTTTATTCCCAGGTATTTGATTCTTTTAGTTGCTATTGTAAATGGAATTCTTTTCTTGATATCCTCCTCAGATTGCTCATTATTGTGTACAGAAATGCTACTGATTTTTACACCTTGATCTTATAATTTGCCACTTTACTGAACTCATTTATAAGCTCTAGAAGCTTTTTTGTATCTTTCTCAGGGCTTTCAATGTGTAGGATTATGTCATCAGCAAATAGTGAAATTTTTACTTCTTCCTTTCCAATTTGAATTCCTTTTATATCTTTTTCTTGTCTTAGTGCTCAAGCAAGTACTTCTAACACAATGGTAAATATGAGAAGTGACAGTGGGAATCCTTGTCTTGTTCCAGATTTTAGAGGGAAAGCTTTTAGGATTTCACCATTGAATATGATGTTAGTTGTGGGTTTTTCATATATATGCTTTATCATGTTGAGGAAGTTTCCTATCTTTTGAAGTTTTTTTTTTTTTTTTAACCAGAAAAGACTGCTGTACTTTGTTGAATGCTTTTTCTGCATCTATAGAGATTATCATGTGATTTTTTTCTTTTGATTGGTTTATGTGGTGGATTACATTGATTGATTTTCCTATGTTGAACCCTTTGCATACCAGTGATGAAACCCACTTGGTCATTGTGTATAATTTGTTTGATGTGTTGTTGACTATGATTAGCAAGTATTTTGTTGAGGATTTTAGCATATAGTTTCATTAGAGAGATTGGTCTATAGATTCTCTTTCTTGTGGTGTCTTTGTTTGGGTATGATAGTTGGATGATGTTGGCATCATAGAATGAGTTAGGCAATGTTCCTTCCACTTCTATTTTTTGGAAGAGTTGAAGCAGGATTGGTGTTAGTTCTTTCTGGAATGTTTGGTAGAATTCACCTGTGAAGCCATCTGGTCCTGGGCTCTTCTTATTTGGGAAGTTTTTGATGACCGAGTCTCTCTTGTTACTTGTGATTGATCTGTTGATTTCATCAATTTCTTCTTTTGTCAATGTAGGCTGCTTGTGTGTTCCTAGGAATTTGTCCATTTCCTCTCAACTATCCATCTTGTTGGCATACAATTTTTCAAGCTATCCTCTTATGATACTCTATTTCTGTGGGTCAGTGATGATATCCCCTTCTTTGTTTCTTGTTTTATGTATTTGCATAATCTCTCTTCTTTACTTTGTTAGTCCAGCTAAGGATTTGTCAATTTTCTTGATCTTCTCAAAGAAACAAATTTTCATTTTATTTTTCTAGTGCTTTCTTATTTTCAATGTCATTTAGCTCTGCTCTAATCTTTGTTATTTCCTTCTTTCTCCTTGCTTTGAGGTTAGTTTGTTGTTCTTTTTCTAATTCCTCCAGGTGTACAGTGTGGTCTTTGATTTTAGTTCTTTCTTCTTTTTAATGTAGGCATTTATGGCTATGAATTTCCCTTTCAGCACTGCTTTTGCTGCACCCCATAGGTTTTAATACATCGTGTTGTCATTTTCATTCGTTTCAAGGTAGTTACTGATTTTGCAATTTATTCCTTGACCCACTGACGTAGAGTCTAAGAGTGTGTCATTTAATTTCCATATCTTTGTGCCTATTCTGGTTCTCTGGCCCTTACTGATTTCCAGCTTCATTCCATTGTAGTCAGAGAAATTACTTTGTATAATTTCAATGTTTGTGAATTTATTGAGAATTGTTCTGTGTCATAGCTTGTGGTCTATCCTGGAGAATGATCCATGTGCACTCAAGAAGAATGTATATTCTGTTGTATTGGGGTGTAATGTTCTGTAAATGTCTATTAGGTCCAGATCCTCTGATGTATTATTCAAGGTCTCTGTTTCTTTATTGATCCTCTGTCAAGACGTTCTGTCCAACGGTGATAATGGTGTATTAAATTCCCCCCTCTAATTGTAGAAGCATCTATTTCTCCACTTAGGTTTTTCAATGTTTGCCTAAGGTATTTTGAAGTACCCTGGTTAGGTGCACAAATGTTTATGATTGCTCTTTCTTCTTGAAAGATTACCTCTTTTATTAATATATAGTGTCCTTCTTTGTCTCTTACAATAGTTTTGCATTTAAAGTCTATTTTTTTCAATATTAGTATAGCTACTCCTGCCCTTTCCTGATTATTGTTTGCATGTAAAAATTTTTTTGACTATTCACTTACAGACTTCTAGCATCCCTGGGTCTAAGGTGAGTTTCTTGTAGACAGCATATAGATGGATCATAATTCCTTATCCATTCTGCCTTTCTGTGTCTCTTGATTGGAGAGTTTTACCCATTAACATTCAATGTTATTACTGTCAAGGAATTACATACATTAGAAATATTTTTTTTAGGTTTTTGTATGACATATGTTGTGTTTTTTTTCTCTTTTTATCTTTTTAGTTGTTCTTACACTCTACTCCACCACTCTTTCTCCTGTTTTTTCCTTTCAACCTGCGGAATTCCCTTTAGTATTTTTTGAAGCACATGTTTCTTGTTGACAAACTGTCATAATTTCTGTTTATCTGTGAATATTTTGAATTCTTCCTCATTTTTGAATGCCAGCTCTCCTGGATAGAGAATTCCTGGCTGGAAGTTTTTTTTTATTTTAGTACCTTACTATCTCATACCACTGCTTTCTTGCCTCCATGATTTCAGATGAGAAATCAGCACTTAATCTTATCGAGCTTCCCTTGTATGTGATGGTTCTCTTTTCTCTTGTTGCTTTCAGTATTTTCTCTTTGTCTTGAGCATTGGACAGTTTGACAAGTATGTGTCTAGGAGTTGGCCTGTTGGGATTTATACTTTTTGGGGTGCACTGCACTTCCTGGACATGTACAGCCATCTCCCTCAATAGGGCTGGGAAGGTTTCAGCCATTATTTCCTCCAACACTCCTTCTGTCCCCTTTCTCTTCTCTTCTCCCTCTGGGATGCCTCTAAGGCATATGTTTGTGCATCTCTTCCTGGTTTTTAGTTTGTTAATTGGACTGGGCCATATCTTTTTGTTTTTTAGTATGGTTTGTAATTTTTTTGTTGCTATCTGGTCATCTTTTTATCTTGATGGGTTTATTCAGTTGATTAGCTTCTCTCTCTACTCTAGGGTTTTATTTAGTTGTTGTTTTTGTGTGTGTGTTAACTTTTCTCTTTGACACTTTGTTCCTCTCATTCTATTTCCTTGCTGTTGTCTATGTTCCCTTGAAAAAACAGATTAGGGTCAAAGAAAGCAAAAGAGGTAAGAAAAGAAAAAGGATAATGACAATGATAATAGTAAAAGATAGAAGAGGAACTATATGAGATCTAGGAAAGTGAATATTTAACCTATGTAAGCAGTGTAGAGTAATAGGAATAAAAAAGTGGAGTACTAACAATGAAATGGGAAACCAAATACAGAAAAAAATATAGAATGAATTAAAAGGCCAGACTGATGAGGAAAGAGGTAAAGAGGGAAAAAAAAGACAAAAAGAAAAAAAAAGTTAATAAAAGAAAGAAAACAGAATAGAAGAGATAGAAATAAAAACCAGAAAAATTGAGGACTAAACAGAGTATATTAGTCAGTCAAAGGGGTGCTGATACAAAATACCAGAAATTGGTTGGTTTTTATAAAGGGTATTTATTTGGGGTAGAAGTCCACAGTTACCAGGCCACAAAGCATAAGTTTCTTCCCTCACCAAAGTCCATTGCCACATGTTGGAGCAAGATAGCTACTGACGTTTGCCAGGGTTCAGGCTTCTTGGGTTCCTCTCTTCCCAGGGCTGCATTTCTCTCCGGGTTTAGCTCCTCTGTTTCCTCCACAAGGCCAGCTGTAGACTATGAGGCTCTCTAGGCTTTGCCTTTCTCCACAAGAACAGCTGTGAACTGTTAGGCTAATGGCTCGTTTCTATTCCCGGGGCCTTCTCTCCTTCCTCACAACCAAGCTCCTTCAGTGTGTTCACTTCCCAGGGCTCCAGCATTAAATCTCAGCATTAGAACTCCAACATCAAAACTGCTACAATTCTGACCTTTGCCTTGCCTTTTATATTTGATTCCCCACCCACCAAGGGGTGGAGCTCAATGCCCTGCTGATGTGGCCCAGTCAATGCCCTAATCATAACTTAATCATGCCCAGATTAACAGACCAGTTTACAAGCATAATCCAATATCTATTTTTGGAATTCATAACTATATCAAACTGCGAAACTGCTACACAGAGAGAGGTGGAATGTAAGAACAACAGAAAGCTGAAAATAGGAAAATGAAGGAAGGAAAAGAAATAGCATTGGTAGACAAAATCCGTATACACAGAAAAGGGGAAACCAAGGAAGAGGAAACACAGCAAACAAGAAACAAGCCAGCAGCACCTAATTTTTTTTAAAAAAGTGTGTGTGTGGGGGAGAAAGAGTAAAGAAAACAAACAAACAAAAATACACAAGCAAGCAAAGAAAAACTAAGGAAAAACAGCCTTCTCTCTTAGGCCCCTCAGTAGCTTCTCAGGCTGCTGGTGTTCATGAATCAATTACCCTGAAGTCTGCAGGTTTTGAAGCAGGTTTCAGCAAATAAACTAAGTTAAATTTTTAAAAAGTAACATTTTTTTTAGGAAAAATAAAAGACCCAAGAGAAGCTAATACAAAAATAATGTCCATGTTTTCCCTGTCCTAAAGTATCAGCTGGATGTTTGATATCCCAGTGGATCACTACTCTAAGAGGAGCTGGGAATTGAACTAGGGACCTCATATATTCAAGGTGGAAACTCCTCCACTCAGCTAAACTTTCTTGTTGGGTCAGTTGCTCTTCAGAAAGCTGTCCAGTCACTTTCCCTTGGGCAGGTTTGACTCTGCAGTTGGGTAGATTCCTGCTGATTTAGAGCCTGTCTTTCCCTGCCCCCTTTCTATTCTCATTGCTTTCTCTCCCAGGGCGGCAGGACACAATAGCCTGTGTGAGTGGATCCAACCTCACCTCTGCTGGTCAGGTTGAATTCCCTTCTGAAATTCAAATGGGACCCTGGTGACCAAACTTACCACAGAAAAATGACTCTCAACCCTCTTCCAGACCACCCCCTCCTACCAGGGTACCCTAAATAGACTCTTAGAAGCTTATTAAGCACTTCCTACTGCCCACCTCTGTTAGAGGAGTTGAAATTTTGATAGTTTTCAGCACAGGGCTAGTAAATTGCCTGTCTCTGCCCTCTCCCAGACCAAGTTTCTCTATTCCAGGGCAGTTAGGTAAATCAGGCTGCCTCAGAAGATTGCCTCTCCCCTCTTCCTGGTGCCACCTCAAGCTGGCTGGTGTGCTCCCCAAAGCTCAAAGGGGGCCCAGGCAACCAAACCTACAGAAGGAGATCCCTCTCCACCCTTCGCCAGAACACTTCCACTCTCAGAGAACACTCCCTCCCGCTGGGCTTGCAGCAGGTTTTGCTTTGAGGGTGGATCTTAGCTGTCCACCATTTCCAGCCACAGGGACAAGAAACTTATGGTTTTACCTTGAGCATTATATCTCTTTGTCCATTTCCTTACAGATTGATGCCCTGAAGCCTCCTGCTCTATGTGGGTTCCCAAAACAGCTCACTTGGGCAGGATCTTGTCACCACTCAGTCATTTTTTGCAAGAGAGATGGTGAGTGCCCACTTAAACTAATGCCATCTTGCTGCCTTATTATCCTGGTTGTGATTTTAGTATAGTTATATGTCTGGAAGTGAAGAAGAGTGGTGAGGTTGAGTAAGAAGAAAAAATTAGAAGTGTCTTACAAGCTACTGACCTCAGGACATTCGTTTGCAGTTTCATCTGGTGAGACAGGTTTAATCTCTTCAGGCAGGGGTTGGATGGCAGACTCCTCAGGGCAGGGTAGAATTTGAGTGATGGTTTCTTAATGACAGGGAGGAGGACAGGATTCCTTGGGGCAGGCTGGAGATTGGGTAATGCAGGCTTGAGGTTAGGTGGTACCCTCCTCAGGGCAGGGAGGAAGCCTGGGCTCCTTTGTTCAGGCTGTAGGTTGGGATGCAAGCTTGACATTGGGTAGTCTCCTCAGAGAAGACCATTACAAGTTTATCTGGCAAAGTCTCAGAAGAATTTAGGGTTTCAATGTCCCCACCACTATCATCATCAACCCATATATCTCCATCTCAATTCTCGGGCTTCCACTCCTTTCCAATCAATTTTCTCATGTTAACAGCAGACACCCTATGAGGTTGAGATTTTAGTTTCCATTGTAACTCTGCTATCTGTACCATGAAACTCTGAGTCTGTTTTTCAGAGATCTCAAGTCTGTGGCTGCATGAAACAAGATTTTCTTTTAGAACACACATAGAAATTTTCACATAATTCATGCAGCACTTAAGTTGCAAATTTGAAGACTTCAGCTCATCCCTTTCTTTTGTAACTGTATCCAGCATATTAGGAACAGCCAGCCAACATCATTGTACCTTGTAACTCCACAAAACTCTGTTAAGATATTAAAAAACAATCTCCAGGATTGCAAGAACATGGTCAACGGGTTAGTCAGATAAGGCTCTGACTTATCAAACAACAGAGAAAGAGCCAAAGCCTGGCTTGGGAAGCTGCTTTGGGGGCAGCAGACCAGGACACTACTTCTCAATGCCTAGGAGAGTGAGGGACAGAGAGATGAAGAAGCAAACCAGCAAATCCTGAGTTATTAGCCCTCTGACTGCTGGGAAGGGCTCCCCTCTCCTAACCCCAAGATATTAAATGAGGGTAAAACTCCTGGTGAACTGTATCTAAGAGGAGATCAGACTTCTTCCACCTTGCCAGCTCCTTTGGATATATATAGAACAGGAAGGTGTTCTAAGTCATCTAGGAGGGTGCTGAAAGATAAAGCAGCCAAAGGAAAACCGTGAGTTGCTCACCCCTGTGGCTGGAAGTGGCACATATACCCAACCCTCAGGGCAAATAGCCTAGGTGGAGCCACTGAATCCTTGCTCAGAGGGGTGTGAGGGTGGATTCCCTGGGAGCAAGAGAGGTCTGGGAGGATGGAGATTGGTTTCTTTGTGGTGAGTTTGGCCAGCTAATCCCCCTTTGAATATTGGAAGGGGCCCCGTCTTGACAAGGAGAGAGAGGGGGATCTCCTCAGGCAGACTGTCACACCCAGCCACCCAGGTAAAGAGAGTCATTTGATTAGAGAGGAGGCAGGGAAAGGCACCTAATCAACAGGACTCTGGCAAGGAATCTAACCTGCCCAAGGGAAAGAGGGCAGATAGCCTTCTTAAAAGCTATCTATGCTAAGGAGACATGTTAGCTTAGTAGAAGAATTTCTGCCTTACATATACAAGGTCCCTAGTTCAATTCCCAGCTCTTCTTAGAGAAGTGATCCACTGAGTTATCAGGCACCCAGCTGAAACTTTATAACAGGGAACATATAGGCATTCTCTTTGTAATAGATTTTCTTGGATCTCTTATTATTTTTTTTAAAAAGGTTCTTTTTAAAAACTTTCCTTATTTTACTCACTAAATTCTGGTTCAAAACCAGCAGAGGGCAGGATGTAGGGTGATTGATTGATGAACACCAGCAACCTGAGAATATCCTTAAGGGTCTAAGAGGGAAGGCTGTTTTTCCATGTTTATTTTTGTTTTTTGCTCTTTTTCTTTCTTCCTTTCTCCTTTTTTTAAAATGAGTTGCTAAGGGGAGCTGATGTGGCCAAGTGGCTGAATGCCGGCTTCCCACATACAAGGTCCCAAGTTCAAACCCCAGTCCTGGTACCTCAAAATAAAAAAAAAAAAAAAAAAAAAAAAAAAATTTAAAATGAGTTGCTGCTGTAGTATTTCTTGTTTGCTGTGTTTCCCCTTCCTTTGTTTCCGTTTGTTTTTTTGTTTTGTTTATCAATTTTTTTCTACCTCGCTATTCCTTTTCTCTCCTTCATCTTTCTATCTTCTGTTTTCTGTTGTTCTTTCATTCCACCTTTTTGTTTGGTCTTCAATTTTTCTTGTTTTTACTTCTCTCTGTCTCCTTTTTTCTGTTTTCTTTCTTTTTTACTTTTTTCTTTCTCTCTTTTCTTTATTCTCATTATTCTCTCTTCTCATCATTCCAGCCTTTTAATTCATTCTACATATTTTCCTATATTCTGTTTCACATTTGATTGTTTCTATCCCACTTTCTAAATCTCATTTCCCTGTACTTCTTACTCATATTAATTATTCATTTTCCTAGGTCTTGTATGGTTCCTCTCCTACCTGTTACTATAATATTATTACTATTATTCTATTTCTCTTCCTATTTCCTTCCTTTTCTCTGGTACTAATTTTTTCTCAAGGGAACATAGACAACAGCAAGGAAACAGAATAAGAGGAATGAAGTGTTAACGGGAAACCTTACCACACACACAAAACAACAACAAAATAAAACCCTAGAGAGAGAATCTAATCAACAGAATAAACCCATCAAGATAAACAGATGTATAGACACCAACAAAAAGTAGTGACTATGCACATGGGAGAAGTAGCTGAGGTGTCACCAAAGGCTAGCTGGATGCTAACAGTGATCACAAATTTAGAACAATGGTGTGTCACACCTATAAAAGCTGAAATGTGTTTGTTGCCATCAGATCCCTGTGGTATATGTTAATTCTGGAACTTGTGCTCATTCTGCAAGTTTTCCAAATGGAAAGAGGTGTCAGAACTGTCAGTGGGTGATCATAAGACAACACCCCTGGGAAGGGCTTATGGTATACATATAAAATTAATCAAAGGCACACTTAGAGTCAAAAGAGGTGCTGGCTGTGAGAGTAGAGGTGCCTGCAGAGTCAATAAAGATAGGGGCACTGAGGTGAGTTGTTCCCAGCAACTGCCCATCAAGGTTGACAAATGTAGGCTGAGAGTTGGCTTTGGGGTCAAAGGAAAGGTGGAAAGTTGGTGTGGGGCTGCTGAACATCAAATGAATGGGTCTTGTGGGGCACATTTCAGTGCATATGTGTTCCACACTGTGATGGGCCTGGTCAAATGGGAGGGAGGTCACACTGCAGCTCAGGGGAGATCCGATCATGAAAGCCAGGAAAGGTGGAGTGGTATCCATGTTGGTTACACCAAAGTCCAGAGCAGCCTGGGAGGTTAAGTCTGCTGACATTCTGTGATAGTGGAAGGGACTGTAGGAGTAATAACAGGTTGGCTTGTGAGATAGAAGTACTAGTGGCAGTGACTTGAGGAGAGGTTTGCATGAAAAGGGAGATTCCATGCACATACATGTAGGTGTCTCCTTCTTGCAGGAGGTAGACTGGAAGGAGAGAGGTGAGGTGACAGAAGACGTGGAGAGTAGAAAGGCCTCCTGCTAAGGATGAGGGACTGCAAAGAGCCTCTTTTTTTCCTTTCTTTTTTTTATTTTTCAAAAGGTAGTTAGATTACAAAAATGTTACACAAAAAATATAGGGATTCCCACATGTCCCACTCACCACATCTCCCACACCCTCCCACATAAACATCCTTCATTTGTGTGCCACAGTTGTTGCAATTGATAAACGCATCCTGGGGCTTTGCCATTAAGCATGGACCATAGCTCACGTTGTAGTCTACACTCTCTCCCACATAGTTCTGCATGTTATATGATGATATAAAATTGCCTATATCTGTTGCTGCTACATCACTCAAGACAATCCCCCATATTACAACTGTTTTTCCCTCTCCCTGCTCCCAGACCCTCCAGTGGCCACTGGCTCCAAATCAATGTTGTAATTTCTTCCATTGCTAGAATCACAATATGTCTATAGTAGAATACCAATAAGTCCACTCTAGTCCATAGCTCTTCCCCCAATCCCGAGGATTCTGGGATGGTGATGTCCACTCCACCTCCAATTGAGAGGGGCCTTATATCTCATGGGGAAGATGGATGGGACTATCCTGCCTGAAGCTGCAAGCTCTCTCCTTTCCCTGGGATGGCTGTTGTCCATCATCATCTCCCCACCAGTTGCCCTGGGTGAGTCCAATGAGCTATAGAGTAGGTGTTGCAACTCCGCCAAGGTTCCGGGCCCAGCTGGCACATGGACAGTGCACAGACTCGAGTCTCTGGACATACACCTACAAACTACAGCACCAAGTGTAGGTTTAAATAGAAGGGACCGATGAGCCATGTGCTGGGAAGACAAAATTGAGTCCAACTCTGTCACCCTCAAGAGCACAAACCCCAAAGTAGGGCCCACTGGCAAGACACCAAACTCCAGAGCTGTCCACCCTGACCATAGGACCCGGGTGTCTCCAGGGCCCTCAGGAGCCCCATTATTTGGGGGTGGTATCCACTTTGGAAGTCTATGAGATCCTACTGAGATGTGCGATCCTACTTCTGGGATCACCTCCTGGCTCACTTTGAAGTCTCTTAGCCATATAAACTCGTTTGTCTTTACCTTTTCCCCCTTTTATTTGAGGTCTTTAAGAGCCTCTATTTTTATTTCTAAGTGGAATCTCCATAATGAGCTTGAACCCAAAGGGAGAAAGAGTTAGCAGGAACAGCAAAAGGAAGAACGTGCACCTCATTTCACAATCACTATTTGGTGTGAGAGGAGTTACAGAAGCAGTCAGGACAGGGGCCTTGCAGACAGTCCAGCAAAATCAGTGGATGATAATGTGTTCAGTCTGGGATCTTCCCGGGAAAGTGGCCAAGGGCAGGGGTATCTGACTCCCCACAGCAAGCAGGGAGAAAAAGGGCAGGCTAAGTGGTGTTGCTGTCCGAACTGGCCTCAGTTTTATCCTCCAAGACCTTGTGTCTTCTCCAAGTCTAGGTCTTCAGCAATGAATACACAAGGACGCTTAGGAGGTGGGGGCAGCCACCTTAATTGCACAAAAGTGGCAGTGGCAGCAGCAATGACACTGAAAATTTTCCATATAGGGACTACAGCTGGCAGATGTGGGTGAGGAATTCCTCACTGACAGAGTATATGAAAGCTTTCCTCCCGGTGTCTTCTGGAACAACTCAGGAGACTTTGGCCAATGATCTTCTTCAAGTATTACCTTTGTCCACCTCTTTGGCAGCTGTAAGCAAGATTAGGTAGGGTCTGATAGTACTGCCATACCTGGTCACTCCTACAAAGAGGCAAGACATCTCCAGCAGGGGTTATGAGCTCACAATGGAATGGCTTTTGGTGAATGAGCTCATAGAGAACATCTGGGCTTTCTTCCTCAAATTGTCTTTTTCTGGGTACCTGGAGGGCAGGTGTCTATTCGGAGGCTCAGGATGATTAAAGGAAGAGAGGGCCCCATTGGTCTACCAGGGCCTAGATGCTGGTAGTCCACTCCCACTGTCATGAGGACTCTTCTCTGATAGTCCTGTATTTTGGTCATGATTCAATCATCTTCGTTTTCTATTCCTTTCCTTCTTGCTCTTAGTGTCTTTTTTTTTTTTTTTTTTAATACAGAATTCTTTATTTTATTTTATTTTATTTATTTATTTATTTTTTTAAAATTTTACCGGGAGGTCCCGGGGATCGAACCCAGGTCCCTCCATATGGCAGACGGACGCCCAACCATTTGAGCCACATCCATCCCCCATTGCTCTTAGTGTCTTAAGCTACATCTCCATTGGGCAAAATTCTAGGGAGCGATTGGAGGTCCCCAGCCTCATAGTGGTGACTTCCTGCTCAGTGAACTAATGGAGGGGGGAATATTTGCATTTTGAAAGAGAGAGCTTCACCATTCCTAAGTGGCTATACCTCTTTGATGTGCAATCAGATACCATCAGCTTCTTTAGAGATTTCTGCCACAATATATAGGGAAGAGACTGAAATAAGTGTTGCACCTGTCAGATTCAATATCTCCTCTTAAGCGTGATGCACAATCTATGAGTAAAAGCATGGTATCCAGTAGGAACATTTAGCAACAGGGGAAGAGGCACAGGGGCAGAGGGGAGATCCCAGCCAGAAGGGGAAACAGGGCAGCTGAGGTAATGAGTGGAGATGGAAGGCCAGTGAGAAGAAGGTAGAAGCTTCTTGAGAAACTTTTCCCTGAAGGGCAGTTTGTGTGTTTTATGCTCCCTGAATTTTAGTAAGAAATTTGGAGACATCTCCTAGCTACCTACTCTTACAAGGCAAACTATACACTGTTCAGCTAGATGCTGTAATACATCATTGAAATGAGTGACAGAAAAAGCACACCAGAAAAGCACACGAAGAAAAGACACCAAAGGGCAGAGGACCAGACTGAGTGTCCCAGATCCAGCAGAATTTTCTAGCACTTTGGGACTCCCCACTGCTCTTTTCAGGTGTTTGGAGCCAAATGCATCTGAGGTGTGTGGGGGGTGGGTGCTCCTGTTGAGCAGAGGGGTAAACACTGTTTAGGTCTGCAATAGTCAGGGGAAATGTTCAGGTCTATTCAAGACAAATTCCAGGAACCTGCATAACTGTCACCCCAGTGAACCACATCGGTATGCTCCTCATCATCTTAACTGGGGACAGAAGCCTCAGCTAGCAGGGCCTGTGAATCCCCAACCTTTTTCTCTGGGGTCACTGGAGGGCAGTCTCTCATCAAAGCCAGAGGCAGAAGTAACTCTGATCCCACCAGGGCAGGGGCTAGCTTGTGGGAGGTCAGGGTAGGAGTGACAGGAGCTCGGTCAACCAGAGTTGCCTCTGTCTTCTGTGATTACTGACACACCCAAGTGTTGAGAGGTGGTCGCAGCAGGGCATGTGTTAAAGTTGGGGAGGAGAGACCAAGCAGTGCCAGCTGTAGTTTAACCCAGCTTTTTCCTTTGAATCAGCCACCACATTCTGCTTCCCCCTTCTCCTGTTCATGTCCCTATGCCCCTGCCCCAACACCTACCACCTACTCCGACATTCTGGTTGGTCAAAACTTGAGACACCATCTTCTCCAATGATCTTTCTAGCATCTCTCCAAGTCCTGGAGCCATGTGTGCTTTCTCTCTTAAATAATCAGTGTGTCAAAGAAGAAACTGAAAGGGAATTATTAAATATATTGAGTTGAATGAAAATGATAACACAACTTATCAAAACTTATGGAAGGCAGTCCTGAGAGGCAAATTTATAGCCCTAAACACCTATATTAAAAAATAAGAAGGAGATAAAATCAAAGATCTAATTGAACAACTAGAAAAACTAGAAAAAGAACTGCAAACCATTCCCAAAGCAAACAGAAGGAAAGAAATAATAAAGATTAGAGCAGAAATAAAGGAAATGGAGAGCAAACAAAAGAAAAACAACAACAATAGAGAAAATCAACAAACCCAAAGCTGAAAAAATCAATAAAATCAACAAACACTTAGCTATAGTAACATAGAAAAAAAGAGAAAAGATGCAAAAAAATAAAATCAGAAATGAAAGGGGGGAAGTTACGACTGACCCCACAGAAATAGAAAGGATCATAAGAGGATTTTTGGGAAACTGTATGTCCACAAACTAGACAACCTAGATGAAATGGGCAATCCCTAAAAATTCGCAAACAACCTACACTGATGATATAAGAAATACAAGAACTTAAACCAATCACAGTTAAAGAGATTGAATCCACCCTCAAAAATCTCCCAACACAGAAAAGCCCAAGACCAGATGGCTTCACAGGTGATTTCTAGCAAGCATTGTGAGAAGAATTAACACCAATCCTGTTTAAACTCTTCCAAAAAATTGAAGAGGATGGAAAATTACCCAACACAGTTTATGAAGCCAACATCACATTAATACCAAAGCCAGATAAAGGCACTACAAGAAAAGATAATTACAGACCAATCTCTCTAATAAACATAGATGCAAAAATTCTCAACAAAATACTTGCAAATCGAATCCAACAGCATATCCAAGGACTTATACACCACAACCAAGTGGGATTTATTCTTGGTATGCAAGGGTGGTTCAAAAAAAGATAATCAACTAATATAGTACACCATATTAACAAATTGAAGGGGGAAAAAAAATGCATGATTATCTCAATGGAGGCAGAAAAGGCATTCGACAAAATCCAGCATCCTTTCTTGAGATAAACACTTTGAAAGATAGAAATAGAAGGAAAATTCCTCAACATGATATATGAAAAACCCACAGCCAACATCATACTCAATGGGGAAAGGTTGAAAGCTTTCTTTCTAAGATCAGGAACAAGATAAGGATGCCCACTGTCACCACTGTTATTCAATGTTGTGCTAGAAGTTCTATCTAGAGCATTTAGAAAAAAAAAAAAAATTAATTAAAGGCATCTAAACAGGAAAAGATGAAGTAAAACTCTCATTATTTGCAGATGACATGATCCTATATTTAGAAAATTCTGAAATATCTACAACAAAGCTACTTGAGCTAATAAACATGTTCAGCGAAGTAGCATGATAAAAGATCAACATGCAAAAATCAATAATGTTTCTCTACATCAGTACTGAACAATCTGAGGAGGGAAAAATTCCACTTACAATAGACACAAAAAACTCACACACCTAGGAATCAATTTAACCAAAGAAGTAGAGGGCCTCTATGCAGAAAACTGCAAAACAATGCTATAAGAAACTAATGAAGACCTAAACAAGTGGAAAGACATTCGTGTTCATGAATTGGAAGACTAAACATTTTGAAGATGACAATACTACTCAAACTGATTTATACATTCAATGCAATACCAATCAAAATTCCAACAGCTTAATTTACAGAAATAGAAAAAGTAATTACCAAATTTATTTGGAAGGAAAAGTGCACCCAAATAGCCAAAAGCATTCTGAAAAAAGAAGAGCTATGTGGGAGGACTTTCACTGTCTGACCTTGAAACATATTACAAAGCTGCAATGGTCAAAACAGCACAGCATTGGCATAAACATAGACACATAGATCAGTGCAATAAAACTGAGAGTCCAGAAATAAACCCTCACTCCAATGGCCTACTGGTTTTCAAAAAACCTACCAAAGCCATGTTAATGGGAGAAAACAGTCTCTTCAACAAATGATGCTGCCAGAACTGTATATCCATAACCCAAAGTACGAAGACTACCCCCTATCTCACAAAAATCAACTCCAAATGGATCAAAGACCTAAATATAAAAACCAGGACCATAAAACCACTAGAAGAAAATTTAGAGAAACATCTTCAAGGTCTTGTGGTAGGTGGTGGTTTCTTGGATCTTACACCCAAAGTATGAACAACAAAAGAATAAATAGATAAATGGGACCTCCTCTAAATTAAACACATTTGCAGGTCAAAGGACTTTGTAAAAATGATGAAAAGACAGCCAACTCAATGGGAGAAAATATTTGGAAATCACATATCAATAAGGTTTTAATATCTGTTATATATAAACAGATGCTACAACTCAACAATAAAAAGACAACCCGAATAAAAACTGGGCAAAAGACTTGAATAGACATTTGTCCAAAGAAGAAATACAAATGGCAAAAAAACACATGAAAAAATGCTCAACAAAACTAGCAATTAAGGAAAAGCATATCAAAGCTATGAGATATCATTTCACCTCTATGTATGGTATTGCAAACCTGGAGCTTAGATATATTAACTGCAGCTCAAAGAGAAGATTGTGCCTTGATTAGTATGAAGTGCTGTACCTACATACCTGATGAATATGATAATATCTCCTCTATACTGGATCATATACAGAGGGATATTGAACATGTTAAAAGTCATTTTCTAAGTAGCTAATGAATTTGCCTGTAAGATAAAAGAATGGCTCTCTTAATTACTGCCTTTGTTTTGCTTTCCATAAGCTTATCTTGTTGTTGCCTATATTATCTTTGTGAGTTTATGTCTAGGGCGTCCTCCAAAATGACATGAAGATTTTCCTCACCCCAATTAACAGGAAGTAATTACAGAAAATGAAACCTTCACCCATTCTCACATTTGCTGCTAATTTAAATATGGAATTTTCTTTTTTTGTGGAAACAAGGCTTACCTCTCCTTACCTCCCCTCTGGACAGGCTTGCTCCAGCCCTGCAAGGTATTGCCACCTAGTTGATCCCATAATTGAGTCTTCAAAAGTCCATTCCTGTACTAGAAGAACCTTTTCCCCATCTTTTTTTGTGTCTTCACCAGGGATCCAGTTAAACCAAGTGGCATGACTAATTTGTAATTTCATTCGGAATAATTAGCATTCTTTCTGGTATTTTGCTCAGCAAGAATGATGAAGCCTAAAACACTAATTACTAATTTACTCCTCAGGAATTTCACAAGACGAAGTGTTAACAGAACCAGACTCTACAGAATTACCATTGGTTTCACTTTTTTCCTGTAAAATCCAAAAATGCCTTAGAGCAAATTATGGTCAGAATGATACAAGGTTGTCATATTACGTTTTTCTTTGACCTATCTAAATTTCTGATCCCTCATAATTCAGGACTAGTTTTATGGAATTTTCAAAGGAAAAAAAAAAAAAAAAAGCCCATTTCACCATTTTATCAATACAGCTGCTTCGGGTTGATTGCGAACATGGTAAGATCAGTGGATTCCATGAGCATAGGCCCATTCCCATGCATCATTTGCTGTGAAGTGGTTTCCTTTATCAGAAGCAAGGCTGTGTGGAACATCATGATGGTGGATAAACCATACTGTAAGTCCATGGATGGTAGTTTCAGAAGCATCATTGCATGCAGGGAAGACAAATCCATATCTGGAGTACATATGTATTCCAGTAAGAACAAATCGCTGCCTCTTCCAGGATGGAAGTCGCACAATGTAATCAAACTGCCACCAGATATTAGGCTGGACATCTTGTGGAATGGTGCCAAATGGGTGCTGAGTGTGGGTCTCTGCTGCTGGCAGACTGGGCACACATCAATGGCTGTAGCCAGGTCAGCCTTTGTAAGGGGAAGTCCATGTTGCTGAGTCCATGTATAACATCAATCCCTATCAATATGGTGACTTTGTTCATGGACCCACTGGGCAATGACAGAGTGTCTTGGGAAAGAGGCTGACTTGTATCCACAGAATGGGACATCTTATCCACTTGTTTATTAAAATCTTTCTCTACTGATGTCACACTCTGGTGAGCATTCAACTGGGAAACAAATATCTTCATGTTTTTTGCCCTCTCAGAAAGGTCTATCCACATACCTGTTCCCCAGACTTCTTTGTTACAAATTTTCCAATCATGTTCCTTCCAAGTCTGACCATCCAGTCAAACCACTGGTCGATATCCCATAATTCAGGGTACAAATGCACCTCTGGCTATTTCTCCTTCCAAGCAAAATGAAGAACCAGGTGCATTGCTTGAAGTTCTGTGCACTTGCAGGATTTCCCCTCACCACTTTCCTTCAGGGATGTCCCAGAAAGGGCCTGCTTTGCTGTGGCTGTCACCTTTTGAGTGGTGCCTGCATTTTGTGCAGAACTATCTGTAAATCAGTCACAAGCTTTCTCTTCCTCAGTTCACTGGCCAACCAGATGTTTGATGAGAGGGGAACCAAGAAGATGGCCACTGTGCAAGCCCTTGGAAGGGGTGGGGCTCCCACCCCGTGAGGCCTGAGGAAAAGAAACCATGGTTCAATAGATGACACTTAGACTTTGAAATATAATGGAGTATGCCCAGCATGTTGTTGGTACTCTTTGGGACCCATGACCCCTGTTTTCCTTTCAATTTCTTCCTATTGTAATGGAAATGTTTATCCTGTGACTGTCCCTCCTTTGTACATTGCAAGCAGACAACTTGTTTTCTAAGTTTCACAGGACTACTGCCAGGGGATAATTTTGTCCAAAGACAGACCACATGCTTATCGCTGATGTTGATGAGATTTTGTACTTAGTATTGTTACTGAAATGATTTAAGGTTTTTTGACATATTGTTATGGAATGAATGTCTTTTTGGGATCCAGGGGGTGCAGTGTGATAGTTTGAAGCTTTTTGTGGATCCCAGGAAAGATTATATTCTTAAAACGAATCCATTTAGGTGGGTGTGGGAACCTTTGATTCAATTGGATTCAGTTGGGGGGACTTTGATTGGCTTACTTCAGTGAGGCATGACCTAGGGAGGGTCTTGTTCCTCTTGCTGGAGTCCTTTATAAACAGAGGACTGAAAGTGGCAGACACACTGAGTAAAAGGCACAGAAATGGAAAGAAGGGAGCCAGGAGCTCAGAGAGGCCGAGAGAGAGGTCCTGGAGGACAGATGCTCGAAATAGTGGAGCACAGAGTCATGGAAAGAGGGCCCCTAGATGCTGAATGAGTTGAGGCCTGGAAGAGAGGGGAGAGGCAAACCATATGCCTGATTGCTCACAGCTGAGCTTGGGGAAGAAGTAAGCCTGGAGGAGTAGGCAGAGGCCCAGCCTGGCAGAACCATTGTGTCTTGCATGCAGCAGGAGCCCAGGATCACCTGAAGCTGAACTTTGGTGACACAGCATCTCTGATGATGCCTTGATTTGGACATTTTCACAGCTTCAGAACTGTAAGCTTTTGGCCTAATGAATTTCCATTATAAACACCAACCCTTTTCTGTTATATTGCTCCCAGCAGCTGTTAGAAAACTAAAACAGAATTGATACCACTTACCTCCATCTGTTGCTTTAAGAATTTTTGAAAATTTGCAAAAAGCATAGTGTCAGCACATAATAAATATCAATTGTTATGAGACCACTCTTATTATCATTGGCCATTGTTCTTAGCTGTGGTGGATGCATGTCTTCTTGCTGACACACTTCAACATTTGCTAGGTTTTGCCCCAATTCCTTCAACTCCCACAGTAATCCTTACTGCTGCTCTATTTTGAAGAGCAGACTTTTACTGACGATTTAGACTGATGATGGATGACAGTAAAATACAGGTAGCAATTAAGAGATGAAAATTACACAACACTCTCGCAAAACTCTATTGGCCATTTCTCATCCTGAATTTCTCTGGCCATAACCCTCCATGGGCCCCCCACCTTCTTCTTGAGACCCCTCATTCTCCTCAGCTTCTCTTTATGCTTAACTCTTTTCAGCAAGACAGGTTCCTTCAATCATCTCTGTAGAGAAACTAAAATCTTTTCTCTCCATATTTTGATGATCAGTTATTCTCTCTATAGATATTTTTATCCTTTATTTCCAGAAAACCCTCTAGAGGTTAAGAGGAGAGCTTCAATTTTAATATGAAAGAGATACCCATTGAGAGCAGGTGTAGCTCCATACTTCGAGCACCTCTTCCCATGTATGAGATCCCAGGTTCAATCCCCCATAGCTCCTTTATATATATATATACCCTTTGAATTATTACCCTAGATAAACTGAGGGTTCCCAGCATGCCTCTGATCATAATATGAAAAACTTTGAAATAGTACAATAGATAAATAAATAGTGATTAGGAAATACATAATACCTAAGTGAAAACGAATAAACAATAAGTGTACACATCATTGTGATTGCATCAGAAAAATGAAATACAGAACAAAGGAAAAAGTTTCCAGGTGAACATAAAAGTATGATTTCGTTCTATTAGTTGTTATTGTAAATGGAATTTTTTTTTCACTTCCCCCTCAGAATGCTCATTTTTAGTGTACAAATATGCTACTGATTTTTGCATGTTGATCTCATATCCTGCCACTTTACTGTACTCATTAATCAGCTCTAGAAGCTTTGTTGTAGATTTTTCAGGGCTTTCTCTGTATAGGATCCTGTCATCTGTAAATAGTGAAATTTTTACTTCTTCCTTTCCAATTTGGATGCCTTTTATTTCTTTTTCTTGCCTAAGTGCTCAAACAATTGTGATGCTCAATATGGCAACGCTCAATATGCTGATGCTCAGTATGGCAAAACCCATGATAAGCTGAAAGGGGGTGGTTTGGCAGTGGATGGGGGTGATGGTGGGATGCAAGTGGTTGATTGTGCTGGAATGTGAGGGTGAGCGGGTTGGGTGTTTGGGTGACACTATTCATGGAACTGTGGGGAGAGCTGGAGGAAGTAACGGTCGAACTCTGGGGATTTGTAGGTCTGTGCTTGAAGCTACAATGGTGGGAATGTTCTTTTGACAAATATGGCACGGGAGGTTCACTGGTGCATGGCACTGGTGGGGAGGGAGGGGATATGTGGGAAAGGGTGCACCTGGGGCATGTTTCTATGGAATATGAATATGTTCATCTTGTCATAGGGTATTTTATCAATGGGTGGAGACACACACAATAAACAAGAAAATATTAAACTCCCATCCTTGGGAGTCCTGCTATGTTCTCAAATAGAAGGTCAAGAATATCTCAAGTACATAGTCAGTGCCTAATAAAAGAAAACAGACAAGTATGCTAATCCCTCAATATTAATGCATGTAACTATGAACATTATTCTTCAAAAATTGAAACTTAGTGGTTGCCATAGGTCCTGAGGTGAGGGGCAGGGAAGAATGAGTAGGACATAGGGAGTTTTGGGGGCTTTGGAATTGTTCTGCATTCTTAGAATGACAGATACAGGCCATTATACATTTAGTCAGAACCTATAAAAGCGTACGGTGTAAAATGTAAACCATAATGTAAACCATTGGCCATGGTTAGTAACAACGCTTCAATATTTGTTCATCAATTGTAACAAATGTACCGTACTTGTGTAGAATGTTATTTGTAAGGGAGAAGGTGGGAGATGGAGGACGGTATATGGAAATCCCTATAATTTCTATGTAATTTTTCTGTACCCTAAAGCTTCTTGGAAAATAAAGTGAAAAAAATTAGACATTAGGGGAACATAAAGAAGAAAATTTCAATATACATAAAAGATAACAGATCTTATGGTAATGAAACGCACAATGCAAAATTTTTAAATTTTTAAAAATTGTTTTCTTTTATAAATTTTTTTTTACTTTATTTTATTTTATTTTTTGGCTTTATTTTAGGGGAGGTTTTGGATTGCAGAAAGTTGCAACTGTGGCAGGAGAAGAACACTGGTGCATGATGTTAGTGGTTGGGGGATGTGTGGGGAGTGGTGCACCTGGGGCATGCCTCTGTGTAATATGAAGGTGTTCATATGGTCAGGGGGGATTGTCTCAGTAGGTGGAGAGCCACACAGTAACTGATAGAACATAGAATTCCAATCCTGGGTAGTCCTGCTACATTCTCTCATAGAATGGTATGAGCACATGGGGTAGTGCTTAGCAATGGAGGACAGACCTATATGCCAGGCCCTTGATATAGATGGTTGTACTTATGAACCTTGTTCTTGTGAAATTGAAATCTAGCATAATAATATATATTGCCTAAGATTTACCTCCTGAAAGCCTCCTTGTTGCTCAGATGTGGCTTCTCTCTAAGCCAAACTCAACATATAAACTCTACCTTCCCTCTGATATGGGACATGACCCCCAGGCATGAGCCTCCTTGGCACTGGGGGATTACTACCAAGTCTAACTAGCAATGCATTTGGAAATAGACCTAGTCCAATATATGGAAATATTAAATGCAAATGAGTTTTTATGGCTAAGATATTTCAAAGTGAGTTGGGATTCTAGAGGTTATATTTAAGCATATCTCAGGAGGATCTCACTGACTGCCACAGTAGACAGAACCTCAAGGAGTGGTGCTCCTGAGGGCTCTTAGAGGCATCTAGATGTTATAGGCAGGGCAGACCACCCCATGAAATTAGCACCCTGGCAGTGGTTCTTAACTTGGAATATATGATAACCCATCTCCCAGTGTGTCAGAGTTAGACTCATTTATAATTTTCCCACACATGGTTCTTCTGCCCCTTTTATTTGAAACTATAATTAGCACTATACCCATTAAATATATGTCTCAGAGACTTAAATATTCTGGCTGTTCATATGCCAGTTGACACCTGAATCTCAGCAGAGTTGTCACCAACACCTACTCTCCAGTTCATTGGACCCACCTAGGACAACTAATATAAGGATGATGATGGACAATGCACATCCCAATAAACAGTATCTACAACTGTAAGCAAGACAGTTCCATCTATCTGCCCCATGGAATCTAAGCTTCCTTTCAGTTGGATGCAGAGTGGAGCCCAAATCCTCAAGACTGAGGAATTAACGTACATAAGGGGGAATGCAAAGATGGACTAAAGTAGAATTGTTATGATTCTAATAATGGAAGAACTCTTAACATTGATATAAAGACAATGGTCACCAGACATTCTGAGGGGGAGAGAGAAGGAAGAATAGGTTTAGCCCGGGCATCTTTGAGTCATTGGAATTGTTCTGCATGATATTGCAATGCAGATCCAAGTGATTATACATTTTGTCAAAATGTATAAAATTGTGCAGTGCAAAGTGTAAACCATAATGCAAACTATAGACCATGGTTAGTAGCAATGCTTCAATATGTGTTCATCAGTTGTAACAAATGTACCATACTAATGAAAGATGTTGTTAATGGGGGAAAACTTTGGAGGGGGAGGGGGTGGGGTATATGGGAATACCTGTATTTTTGATATAACATTTATGTAATCTAAAGCTTCTTTTAAAATAAAATATAAAAGTATGATTTCATTTATATAATGGTGAGAAGTAGATAAACTAAACATTTATTCAGGGATGCATACAATCATGGTAAAACTATTTTCAAAAGCAAGAGAGATTAACAAAAAAATGTAGGCCACTGTCATGAGAGTGGACGAGAAGAAAATGTAAGTGAGGAGGGTCAAGGGGCACTCTACCTTTAGAGGTGTGCGGGATTCGTGGGTGTCCATTTTTCTATCATTCGTGAAACTCTCATATACATGCTTCATTATCTCTCTTTTGTTATATAGCTGTATTTAACAAGAAAAGATTTTCAATAGTAAGATGCAGTACAGATGTGACTAGTCTTTTATGCTGTTGCGAAAATCCAAAAATAACACTGTATTAGTAGGGTGGAGTGTTTTGAATTCTTAAAAAAAGAAGCTACAGTACTACAGTAAGTTGAATTACACATGCACACACAGTCACATGTATAGTCACATTAATACCAAGAAAAAGCATTATTTGCTAAGTCTTTTATATCTGAGGCCATTTTTTTGGTGTTAAGGGTTAAAAAATCAATAATTTCCATAACCTGTGGGACTACAGGTGTTCTTTCTCCCACAAGGCCCACTCTTCTTTCAGTCTGGATTCCCTAAAACTTGACCCTGGAGGAGGGGTCAGAAGGGACAAGGGGCTGCTTCAAAGTTACCACATGGAGGAAGATGTGAAGTTCCATCAGGGCCTATAAATTCAGTTTGGGTCTGAGGTGCTGTCTAAGTAACAGGTGGCAGGAGTAGATCAACAGGCAACTACAAGTTCAGCCAGTGCATAGGAAGTTAGGGTTCCAGGAACAAACTCAGGAGACGGGCTCCAGGGAGGGCACTGAGCAGGTTAAGACAGAGAATGTGATGAAACCAGGGCAGGTAGGAGCCACCAAAGCTTGAGGTCAAAGGGCATGTGCTCTGGCCTTTACTGTATGTGATAATTTTACCCAAGCACTGAGTTTCCTGAAAAATCCATAAACTTGAGGCCAGAGTGTCTTCAAGGACCATCTAGTTGTGATAGGCTGGCATGGACTTCCATTCAGGAGGCTTGATCTGAGAGTCATGGGAGATAGGACAGAAGATATATAGATGAAGGTTCGATTTCTTTTTGCCTCCTAATAATCACTTAAAATTCAATGGGTATTTGAAATGAGCAGGGTTCCTGTTTGGAATGATGGAGGTGGTGATGGTAGCTCAGCATTGTGAATATTAATTCACAGCACTATGGTATATATGAGTGTGTGCTTGAGGTGGGCTGTGTCAGGTTGTATATATAGTTAACAGAATAAACTATTTTTTTTTAAATCCATGAAACTGCACTACACAAATGGTGAAGCTTAAGTTTACCATGGACTATGGCTAATACTATAATTATAAAGATGTCTATTGTAGCAAATGTTCCACAGGAATGCAAGGTGTTAATAATGGTGGATCCTGTATTTTACGTATGATTGTTCTGTAAACACACAAATTTTTAATGAAGAAAAATTTAAGGAAAAATAATCCACCGAACATTGACTTTGTGGGCACTGGGCCTTACACTGTGGTTAGGATTAGTCTGATAAACTTTGATGTGGTTCCCTTGCTCAGGTCACATGACAACCCAAGAGATGGATGCTGTGCTGTCCTCCTTATTCATCTGGGCACAGGCTCAGGGACTGGACTGACTTGCCCATGAGCACTGCTAACTGGTAAGTGCTGAAGCTGACTGAGAAGCCAGACTCTAGGACAGGGCTCTTAGCTATGCTGCTTTCCGACTCTCTGCCTCACTGTTTTATTCTTCAGGATTTCCTTGTTCTGGCTCCTTTCCTGAACAGGTTATTTGATTCTCTCTATTAGGAGTCTCATGTTAACTGTGCATCAGACAGGATCCTCAAGATATGAAAGGGAAGCTGAACCAGTGAGTTCCCTTTGTTGAGTCAAAGGCTTATCATATGAACAACACATAGACCTACTTCCCCTGCAGCCCTAGGCAGGTCCAAGCAAATTTTACCTCCTGGAAAACAAAGAATCAGACACAGGTCCCTGCTGCCTCACTGGACCAATAGTGGGTATAAAAGGGCCCCAACTGGGAATGGAGCACATGCCACATACACCATGGAGCAGCCTGAGGCTCTTGTGCTACTCTGGGCCACATTTTTCCTGCCTTTATGGAGAAGTGGGTGCCTGGAGACCCCTGAGACCGCTTCAGGTGTTCTGAAACCTTCTCAGGACTGTTCTGAGAATGTTGGGTGTGGGAAGGGGTGAGTGGATTCTGATGAGTGTCTCTTAAGAGACTGTCACCTTGCCTTGTCTTCCAGATTATGACATTTGTGCAGCTGTATATGAGTATGTCAGCATGTCCCTGAAGGCACCCTTGATAAGTATGCTAATGTGGGAAATTATCAGGATGATCCTGGGATATTACAAGTGCCAGAAAGTTGAAGACCTTTCTTGATGACACAATGACACCAGAAGACATGCAGCATGTGCCTCTGATACCTTCCTGGGAAATCTGTGCATCCCAGGGAAATGGGGGAGAGCACATTATCTTTCCCACCATGGCCCTTCCTTGGGAATCTTGGAGAAAGAAACCCACAGAAAGAGATGGTCATGAGGATGGGCCAAACAGACACAAAGCTCCAAGAAGGACCAAGGAGGGAGACTCAGTGAGGTCCTGGAGCCCTTGGGTAGCCCCTGACTGCTTAACTCAGCAGTGCACCCAGCCTAGGACCCTCCCAGCTCTCCTGCCTCTAGGACACCACTTCACCTCTGCATCAGGCCCTGGGTCCCTCACTCCAGCATTTTCAGCACATTAGCCTGGGTCTTCTTCAAACCTGTTCTCCCTTTTCCAAATATCTTCTTCCTTTATCCTAACAACTCAAATCTTCCACATCATGCCTCCCTAAGAGTCTTTCTATAGAACCCAGGTGGCCATTTTGTGGCTTACATGTCAGGAAAGGAGGCAGAATCCAGAAGCACCAAACCTCCCCCCAACCCCAGCCACACCATGCCTGGGGTGCCTCAAGAGGCTATTCAGGATAAATCCTCTCTCAGCTTCCCCCACAGTTGATAGAAACAAGCCTGTGCCTTTTCAAGTGTCCTAGGGCATGGAAGTAGGATACACACTGCAACAAACTCATTAATGCAGTCCATCTTGAGCTGTCCTCCCTCCCTCAGGTCATTAGAGACACTAATAATCCCTCCTCAGCAGCTTCTTTCTGTTCTCTCTCAGACTGGTCCCACCCAATTCTACAGAAGTGACTCCCCCTCCCATTTTGCTCTGTCCATGAGAGCATTTGAGAGATTCTCAAGCATATCCTGGGTAACTCTTACAATGAATGAGATTATGAGAAATCCTCATTTATCTTCTCAGATGCAAGAGCCACACTCCACACAAAGCTGCAGGTACCTCACCATGGAGTTGGGTTAATGTCTCTTTTCTCTCTTGAGGCCTTACCAGGTTTGTTGAACTACTCCTTGCTAGATAATATATATTCAATTCCTTTGTGTTAATGGAGCCATCCTTGCCAGAAGCCCCAAGGAAACCACCTTCCTAGTCATTAAATAGTCTCAGCAACCTGCCACATACAGGTGTCAGACTAGAGGATACCACCAATATGATACATGGAACAGTGTTTACTCCTTGGGCTGGAGTTTGGGCTTTGGGCGGGAACAGCGGTGGAGTGGCAAGATAGAAATGACAACTGTGGATTTCAATTGTGGCTGGATTTGAAAGCAGTGAGGCTGCGTTCCTCCACCAACTCACTTGCAGGAGACGGGGATAATAGCAATTACAGCATCTAGACGGTCTGAGCAGTTCTCTGAGTTGGATCCACAGGACACAGGCATTAGCTACCAAATTTAAACCCCCCAGCAAACTTGAGGAGTGGGAGGGATCATCTTAGGCTGATCACGGTGAAGAAACAGGCTCAGAGAGGTAAAGTGTCTGCACAAGATCACATAGCTGATGGGCAGCAAGATCTGCCCCCACCACCCACTTTTCAGGACACCAGCTCAGTTATCTCACCATCTGTTTGTGCACATATTTCCATCCTTCTCCAGTCTCTGATTCCCATTCAGGAAATGGGAGCAATGCCTCCCATTTCCAGGGTTGTGGTGAGGTCAAATAAAATAATGGGTGAGAAAGCCCCTGTACCAAGAATCTGAGAAAAAGAACCAAGGCGTGATTCCAGGTCAAGGTACAAGTGCTGAGCCTAGAAAGGAAGAAGAAATCACCTCTTGTGCCTCAGTTTATCCTAATGCCTACCAGTCACTAGGGGACTAGGTTGCCCTCATAGACTCTCATTTCAAACTTAGTCTTATGCACAACGCATCATCCTGGGTCCTGGAGCTTTAAACCCATCCATGGCTCTGCTCATGGTCATGAGTCTGGAGCCTTTCTCAGGCCTTGCTGCCTCCCTGTTTTCTCCTCTGGGTCTGACCCCTCTGCCTTTTTTACAGCTCCATCACAACCCACTGAAAGACCCCACAGAAAAGAGCCTGATGAGCTTACACCCAGGGCCCATCTCTGGAGGGGGACCTCTAAGATGCTCATGGCATGGAGGCTGAAGGAGATTCCCTAAGCTGGATGCCAGAACAGCTGCTCATCTCCATGTGGTGTCTGCTCTGATGGTGATAGGTGAAGGCCACCTTACCCAGGGTGAAGTCTGGTTCTTTGTCTGGGCCCCAGTGCTCTGACTATCTCATGCCCAGGGTCTGGCTGGAGGCTGACTATGAAATAAGATACACTGACCTCTGTAGAGCTGTGGGGAAGGAAGAGGGCATGAGGAGACTGAGGAGAACAGAAACTCCTCCCCACCTAGCCCATGTGAACCAGGAGGTGTCCTCTGTCACTGCTCCATTCTAGAAGCAACGGACTCCAGGGCTATTGAAAGGGGTTTGACCTCCAGAATTGGTCAGAAGAGTCTTACAAAGTCTTACAAAGACCCACCCTCACCTGTAGATGAGAAGATGAATAATGGGCAGTTTGTCTTCACCAGGACATGGGCAGTCTCTTAACCACTGCTCAACTCCCACAGAACTACCTGGGGAGAGCTGAGAATAAAAAAGATATCTCAATATTAACCATCCCCTCTTGCATCCTTTCTCCAATCTATAGAATTCAATATGGGTTTGGGGAAAAAGGATCAGGATCCTATATCCTTCCTAATCTTCACTGCCTAGACTCCAAATCTAGGATTTAGAAGGTACGCCCCAAGATGTGACTTCTGATCTCTGACTCTGACATGAAATATCTTCTTAGATGCTAGGAGCCATGCTCCATGTATACCTAGGCTTACTTGAGTTACCCTGCAGCTGGGGTGGAGAGTCTCTTCCTGGCAGACATCTTTCCTCCTTTAACAGTTGCTACTCTTTTCACTGCCCAAGGGTTTTTTCCTAGCACCTGGGAGCTTGCTGGGCCACTGTCAGGCTCATCCTGAAAATGTGAGGAGAATTAATGCTCACAGAGCAGCTCCAAATTCTACAGACTGCAACCTCCTTGGCCCCTGGGTGGTCAATTCTGAGGTAAGGGGCATAGTTTGTGAGAGGGAGCCCAGCGGGCATGAGCCCCAGCAGTGGCTTATCTCAATTTCCTGTTTCACTTTTCTTAGTTCCTCTGTGTTTCCTGTGTTTCCCAAATAAACTACTTGTACTCTTAGGTCTGGGTCTGCTATGATGGGAACACAGCTAAGAAAGTGGCCCTTGTCCAGCTGCCTGCGTAGGAAAGAAAGGTGACCAAACAGAAGAAAAAGTTCAACGAAGACAACAGGAGGAAGAGGTCAGTTACAGGCGTTTATCCTTCAGAAGCATCATCTACCCCACAGAGACAGCGGAGAACCTGGCGAGAGAGGGAGGCTCCCTTTCACCTTTTACTTCTCTAGGCACCTCCCACTGTGGATGACAAGATGCTCTTATGTTGTCCCCCTATATTAGTCTGCCAAAGGGGTGCTGAAGCCTAGAAAGGAAATCTGTTTGCTTTTATAAAGGGTATTTATTGGGGGTAAAAGCATACAGTGGCAAGGCCCTAAAAAGTCCAACTCAAGGTTGCTCTTTCATCAAAGTCAGTTGCCATGTGTTGAAGTAAGGTGGTTGCTTATCTCTGCCAGGTCTCTCCTTCCTGGCCTCCTCTTTCTCTTGAGGCTTCATGGGCCCAGCTTCTTCCCAATCTCAGCTATAGGCTAACATAGGGCTTTTCTCTCAAGGCTTCCTCTCGCTCCTGGCATAGGACTCGTTTCTCTCTGGGCCTTATCAGTCTCAGTTGTTCTGGTTTCTTCCCAAAAGTCAGCTCTAAGCTATCAGTTGAATGGCTCATCTCTCCCTGGGGCCCCAGGATCAAAAACAACAGAGCTCTCTCTCTTCCCATGTGTCTTCTTGAGTGAGTGTCCATTTATATCAACTCACCAAGGTGGTGGGGACTCAACCTGATTCACGCCCTACTGGCACAGTCAGTCAAAAGCCCTAAATTGCTTTTATCAAGTAAACTTACAGCCTTGAATTTAATACAGAGGATGTCACACCCAGAGGAATAGATTAGTTTACAAACATTGTTTTTCTCTTTTTGGGATTCATAAATAATCTGAAACTGCAACACACCCCAACCACAGCCCAGGAAAATCCTGGGGATTCCAGGCAGAAGCACGCACTGCCCTACTGCTCAGGGCCTGCAGCCAGGCAGAGACAGCAGGAGGGAGGCACACTCTGGGTGCCCACACAGAGGCAAGAGGACTGACATACACCCCCATGAGGAAGAGCCCAGACCCAGCACACAGCAGTGGGCAGGGCTCACCCCATGCTGGCAATGAAGATATACGGGGACTCCAATGCTGGATTTGACCATCTTAGCTGGAAGTTTCTATTCCACTCCTTTGAAAACCTATTAAACAACATTGACTTCTGCTTCAAAGATATAGCAAATGTGCACTCGTCCTCAGGGTGGCCATGCTGGTAGGCTCCAAACACTGGGAATGCAGCCTGGACTTCAAACCCAAGCTACTAGAGGGGTCACAAGGAAGGAACAGCTGCTCTCAGATAGGCCCAGGATGGTCTCCCCAGGAAGGCATAAGACAAGTGGATCCTGGTGGGTGCTCAGCCAAGGCACAGCTGAATGGGACAGAAACATACCTTCCTCTGGGGGGGGACACCATAGAAGACTGGTACAGATTCATCATCTCCATCCCTGGATTATTGGGGTAACTGCAAACTCACCACTTGCTAGACAAATAGGGCCCACTCTAAAAGCCTGCAGAGATGGTCACAGCCCCACATGTGGCAGTAGGGGTACAGCACTGGCATGGGCCAACACAAAACTTTGCAGGTGAAGAGGGTCTGCTCATGATAGCAAAGCAAGCCCAGAGAAGTCATGCCACTACTGTCTCCACCACGAATCCAGCTCTGACCAGTCCCTACAGGGCTGACAAACTCTGAGGAGCATCTTCCCTCCTCAGGCCAGGTTAGGGTAGACTATCTGCATTCTTTCAGGAGAGGCATAGGAGGAATTGCTTAATAAATAAGGGAAACAGAAAAGCAATTTTTGTCTAATTACTAGCAAAGACACAAAGCAAGACCCCAGACTGATAAAGAAGCCCCAGACTAAGAGAGACCCCAAGAGGAAATGACTGCATTTTCAGCAATTAAGTCTGATGGAGACATAGGAGGACTCTATGGTCAACCATATCTGTGTTAGATTGTAACTATTGTGATTTGAAATTTTTGGGATTTAGAGTAGAGCCAGACTGGTTATTTTTCTAGCCTATTCAGCTATTTCCTTAAAAAGAGGATCTTTTCTGATCTTTATTGAATATGATAACTTCTAAGTATATTTTACATACTAGACTTAAAATTTTCAATAACACAGGGTGAGCATGAGCTTTTATTCCCTTGTTACTCCAAGACAAATAACTTGAATGCCTTGCCCATCTCTACAATTGAAGTATGCATGTGTAGAGATTCTCAATTAAAGAAAAAATTGTGTAATTCTCAATTAAAGGAAAAGACATAGATGAGACATTAAGATTTTTTAAATACAAAAATTCTTATGTGATCTGGTTTCTTACCACACATCAGAGAGGATTTGGCCAACAGTGAGGTCAGAGTGGTGGGAGAGATCAGAAAGTGAAGGGGCAAGCAGGAGTCACTGCATCTCCCCTCCTCTGGACCTCATTTCCTCCTGGACAGCCATCTGTTTTAGTTTGCCAAAGGGCTGCTGATGCAAAATACCAGAAATTGGCTAGTTTTTTATAAAGAGGATTACTTGGGGTAAAAGCTTACAGTTCCAAGTTATGAAAAGTCCAACTCAAAGCACCATAAGAGGCGCTTTCTCACCAAGTTCAGCTGCCATGTGGTGAAGCAAAATGGCCACCGATCTTTGCTGAGGACTCTGTCTTCCCCTCCAGAATCTACCGTCATCTCCCAGAGCTCAGCTGTAGGAAACCAGACATAGGTTTTGTCTCCTACCCGGCTTCCTCTCTCAGGCTTAGCTGCTCCACATTCTTTCCAAGTTCAGTTGGAAGCTATAAGGCTTATGGATCTTCTCTCCCTGGGCCTCAACTCTTTGAGTCTCTCCTTTCTCTCACAGAGTAGGATCAAATATGGCAGCTCTCTTTTTCTGTGTGTATCTCTCTCTGTGTGTCTCTGTTTCTATCAGGCCCAGCAAGGTGAAGAGTCCACTTGAAAGGGTCTCACTCCCACAGGGATGGATTAGCTCACAAATATAATCTTTCTCTTTTGGGAATTCATAAAATAGTTTCAAACTGCCACACCATGCCATGTACTTGAAACACAGAGATTTCAGAAGTCAGCATGTATATTTATAGTGTGGCTACTACAACATCCTATGTGTTCCTCGGCCAAAGAGAACTTTGAAATTTAAGAACAAGGATACACACACACATACACACACATACAATATGAGAAAGAAAGTAAAGGACCTGTTGAGGCAAATGTATAAAGGAAAGGGGCAGCTGAAGGCAGCAGGGGTGTCTTACCAGTCCCAAGAGTATAACGAGCTCATAGCTTGGGTCTGCCGGGCTAATAGCTGAAGCCAGGTATGGCATGGTTAATACTTACAGATCTCTCTCTTCTTTCCACAGTGGAACTTCTCAAGAAAAGTGCGTTGACTTCAGACCAGCCTTATCTGAACCTACACTCTTTAACATGTACACAAACACCCTGAGTTTGAGTCTCCAGATTGCTTTAGGAAGACAGAGAGCACGTTAACTTTCTTTCACATAGCTAGAAGGGGCTTAGCTTCTTCCCAGAGGAGCAAGGCCTATTCATGGCAAACAGTGGTCACCATCCATTTCTAGAGATAGATTTTGCTTCTTAGTTGCTGAGATCTTGGTTCTTGCACTAGAAGAAAATTAACGGGTAGGTGAACCAACACCTTTGTCTCCAATGAAGTCCTTAGCAAGTGATTAAGATGTCCCAAAGACAATGATGCTGCTTGCCCTGCCCACCACAGAGGCTCACTTGCTCTGACCAAGTTAGCAGAAAAGTGCCTGAAGCATGGCATTTCCTCAGTGATGTTTGCTCCTCCAAAGTCAAAGGGAATAATCTGGCTTGGTAGACTTGGCTTTGTGACTGAAGGTGAGGATAGAAGTATCTTCCTAAAAGTGTACTGTGTCAACCTCTCTGACTGCAACAGATGAGCACTGGCCATGAGCTCCCTACTGCTCTGAAGGATACTGGGAACATAAGGATCTCCACACACAGCTATGGTTGTGTCTCCTCCATTGCACTCCCTGTGCACTGGACAGTGGGCCCAGGTGCACTGACTGTGTTCATGAACAGTGGTATCTCCACTCATAGGTATGGTGCCAGCCCCTCTGACGGCAAGAGATGTGCTCTAGTCATTTGGGCCTTGGTGTCTGACAGAAGGCAGAAACAGAAGTATCTCCTGGCACACATTTCTCTTCAGTGGTGCAGGCTCCTCCAATAGTAACAGATTTTCTCTGGCCAGGTGGTCCCAAGGGCTTTGACCATATTCAGGAAGAGAAGACTCTCCAATCACATTAATGGGCTGGCCTCTTCCACTGCATCACGTGGGCTCTGGACAAATGGGACCCAGGTCCTCTGTAGGCAGAACAGAAGACCTCCAAGCACAGGTGTGGTGCTGGCTCCTTTGATTGCTATAGATGTACTGTAATTGGTGTGCTCCAGGTGGTCTGGCTGTAGGCAGAAATAGAAGTATGTCCAGCACAGGTGTGGTCCTTTTCCTTCCTACTGCAACTGATGTGCTCTCCAGGTGATCTGAGCACAAGGAAGAACAAAAATATTTTATGACATTGCATGCTTCTCAGTGATGCTATCTCCTCCAATAGTAACAGGTGATCTTTGACTGGGCAGGCCCCAGGAGCTCTGACTGTAGGCAGGAAGGAAAGTGTCTCCCAGATAGATGTTCCCTCAGTAGAGCTGCTCCGATTGCAATAGGTGTGCATTAGGCCAGCAGGGCCCTGATGTTCAGGTCTATGCCTTCCCTAACATGAGTTTTGATTCTGGGTGACCCCTATAGGCCTGCCCTAAAGCTGATAGCTCCAAACATGGAGCTGGGGTCTGGGACCAACACACTGACCCAAAAGCTGCAACTACCCATAGGGGTTGCAAATCCCATAAAAGCAAATGGGTTTGGCGTGGTGTTGGCTAAAGGTGAGCTTGAGTTCCCATTGCTACACCCCCTGGTTGCAGCTCAAGAGCAAAAATTAGTAGCTGTGCAAATGGGGAAATCACCTGAGGTGTCACCAAAGGCCTGCTGTGTGCTAATAGGATTGCCAAAGGTAGAACATAGAGTTACCAAACTCAGAAAAGGTGATTAAGTTATGCTGCCATTGATTGCTTGGGCTGTGGTAGAGGTTAAGTTTGGAGCTTGTGCTGGGGCTACCAGGTTTCCCAAAGGGAAAGAGCTGTCAAAGTTGTCAGGGGAAGACCAGAAAATGACAGCCTGGGAAGGAGGCATGGTATTCATATCAAACTCATCATAGTCAAAGGCAGGCTTGGATGCCGAGTGGGAAGAGGGCCTGGCTACTGGAGTAGAGGCTACTGCTTCTTTTGATCTCAGCTGTAGGCTGGCATAAGGCTCATCTTTCTCCCTGGAGCTTCTTTCTTTCCAGGCTCAGCTGATCTGTTATCTCCACAAGGCAACTGTAGACTATCAGGCTCATCACTCTTCCAGAGGCCGGAGCTGCCTCTTCTCTTCTGTCTTCTTCTTCTCTGTGTATCTACCTCTGTCTCTTGATTGAGCTTGCATTTATATAGCCTATCAAGAGGGCAGAGACTCAACCCTGCAGTCCCTAATGACATAGTAGAATCAAAGCCTTAGTCTTTATTTAATAAAGTAAAAGTAAAGCCTTTGAATTTAAATCAATCAAAGGGTGTCATGCCCAGAAGAACAGACCAGTTTACAAACCTGATCAATATCTCTTTTTTGGGATTCATAAATAATATTAAACTGCTATAGGGTTTAGGCTAAAGGTGTGCTGTTATTAGGTACTTAGCTTTTGCTTTTCAAAGAGATATTTCTGTCTGTCCAGTGGCTGGCACTAGCATGTTTCAGGAGGTGTTTTCGGTGCATTGGCACTTCCTTGGACAGTGGGCTTTACTCGGGATAAATGCACCTAGCTGGCAATCCCTTTAGCTTTAACAGCTACTAGTTGGTTTGGTTGTGTGTAGCTGCCACAGTGGCAACCCAGTTGAGGAAGACATTGGATAAAGCTTATTTGAAGTAGGAAGATTAGTCTAAAGATGCAAACATAAGTGTTTAGTGGGTAACCAGAGAGGGAGACTTTCATTGGTAAGCAAAATGACAGTTGAAATTTTTCCATAGGTCCTAAGACATGGGTAAGCTACAGGTTTGCAATATGCCATACATGTTGTCTCTCCATGGGAGCAGGCTTTAATGCCAATTGTGTACATTCTGCTTGCCTTACTATGAGAATTATTGCTCCACTTAGTATACCCTTCATACAGCTGGTATGCTGCAGCACTATTGGCCCTTGGAGGGAAGCTCCGGTGTTTCACTGGCTTGGTGCACAGTGTTCTTTGGCAGTATGAAACAGAGCCATTATGGAGACAATGTTGAGCCATTGCCAGCTGGTAAGGCTGCAGTAGTTTGAAGCAGCAACATAGTTCTATTTACTTCAGGAGCATAACTAGAAGTGGCTGATATCTTTATTGTTTTAGGGGTCATAGTGACCCTCCTAGCCAATAACTTAAATGAAGAGACACCGTGTACGGTACTGGGGGCCTGGTTTAAATGCTTAAGAGAGGTTGACAACACTGAAGTTTATCCCTTTAATGTGTGGCCTTATAGATATGTCTACTGCTTTAAGACACCGTTTGTGGCTAGAGTTGAGAACAGGCCTCACAATTTTGTATGATATATACTAGATTATAATACTTTATAGGAATACCCAAATGCCCTAGCTATGCACCACCCTGTGGCAGCCCCTTGATGGCCCCTGTTTTCAATGTGGCCTTCAGGGCTGCTTCTTTTGTGTGGGTGGGGCAGATTATTCAAATATGGGCTTGAGCATTTGCCTCTTGACTCCCAAGCAGAAAGGTTGTTTCTATGACATGTAGCACCTTTACTTAAAACCATGATTAACAACATTATACTGTTATGTCACATTATGCAGAAAACATTGTTAAATCTCTAGGAATTTTATACAATCTTTAACTATTTATATGAACATTTTACCCATACAACTTTGATTAACAAATGCTTAGACAATCTCTTAATTTTTATAACATTTTCTAAACACTTTTCATTTAATTTTTAACATTGTAAATGAACTTAACTATTTTTATTACTTCAATTTTTACAAGGTGAAATAACAAGTTTTTTGCAATAGTTTGAAATAAAAACACATTTTAGGATTTGACTTTGAGAAAGCAAAGTGTTAAAAGTTGTTAGGTTTGAAGATTGTTCTTTTATACAACCAACGTCATGGTAAAGATATAAAATACAAGAAGCTATTTTGATAAAACAGAATTTCTGCTTTGTATACTATTTATTTTGGAGAAAACTTTTTATAACTTTCTACTAAAACAGATAAGTGATTTAAGAAACTTTGTCACTTCACCGGAAAGAGAACCAAATTTTAGTTTTGGCTCAATGTACTATTTGATACTAAGGCTTTGAAAACTTTATAGATAAACCATCAAATTTTACCCAAATTTGATCATAAAATTTCTTCTGTACTTTTTGTATTCATTAAGGTTTTGTCTTACATTTTTCTTTTTAATAACTAGTTGTTTTGTTTTAGGATAAAATTTCTTTTGTTTTTTTTTTATAAAAAGAGAAAAACATTTTATATACTTTGCATACTTAAGTTACTAAAATGATTTGGGAAACTGCTTCCAAGTTAACCTTTTACAACATACAATTACTATTAAAATTAAACTAACTTGTCAGAGTAAGGACTTAATTTGATTATATGCAAACACAACTCTTATATTCTGAATACCTGGTAACATGCAATAGTAGAACAAGGGCTAAGCCATTATTGAATTGCAGGCTTACAAAGCTGCCTGCAATTTTAAGATTTTAAAATTGTGAATAACTTTAAAAGCATACTAACTGCCAGATTTTAGTTTTATACTTTTAAGGACCTTTACTCTGTAATTTGACAATTGGAACATTATTTACTTTCATTTTAAGGCTGTTAAAAGGTTTTAATTGGGGAACTGCAGGACAGACTATGAGTCTTAACTTCCTGGTCTAGTAGATAAGAGTTTTAGGCTAAACTGGCATTTCTTTATCTTGTCACACCCAGCTCTTCCCCCTTAGTTCCTACATAGAGAAGGAGGTCCTGAGGGCCTGGGTAAGACAAGGAGTTTGCGAAAAACTTTTTTCCTTTCCCAATAGTTTTTATATTCAGATTTCTATATGAACTTTTTATCCTGCTTAGCCTCTCTAATTTGGACTCCAGGAATATTTATTAATATATAAGCACTTATTTAACTTTTAACAACTTAAATAGAGGTCTTTTAAGGATTTTTATTTCTTAATTTGATATTATCATTCTGAGGTGTGAAAATGTACACTGAGCAAATAGGCAGACAAAAATTGGGAGTTAGACACAAAAACACACAACTTACTAATGTTACTTATAATTGTCATTCCCTTACAAGATAAATTTAACTCTACAAGAACATTATATTTAAAAGGTTTCCTTGAAAGCTATCTCTGATTATTCTTACCTGCACAGGGATGACGCCGAGTTCAGAAGAATTTTGTTCTTTTTAGTTATTGGCTTATAACCAAAATGTTCCCAATGCTTTAAAATACAATCTACAGGTTTAAACAGGGAAGAATAGTTATTATTACCAAGTTGAAGCCAGTTGAAATACATATAAGCAAAGGCAACCTCAGCTTAGAAGTACCACTACAGTAGTAAGCATACAGGAGGGTGAGGTTTGACTTGAAATAACCATAAACAAAGGTAAGTTTAATTTAGAATTACTATCACAATAGTAGATCTAGGCCAAACACACCCAGTTATATCAATTTCAGATATTATCATTTTGCTATTTCATAATATAAAGGCATCTGTGTAATGGTTTTGTCTTAACTCTTAGTTACACTTTCTAGGATATATATATATATATATATATTTTTTTTTTTTAAATATACTTAAAAAATTTTTTAAGATACTTAGATTACATAAATGTTCATTAAAAATGTAGGGGATTCTCATATGTCCCACTCCCAACCCCTCCCACACTTTCCCACATTAACAACATCCTTCATTAGTATGGAACATTTGCTACAATTGATGAACACATACTAGAGCATTGCCACTAAGTGTGGATTATAGTTTACATTATACTTTAAACTCTCTCCCACACAATTTTGTAAGTTATGACAAGATATATAATGGCCTGTATCTGTCATTGCAATGTCATTCAGGACAATTTCAATGTCCCAAAAATGCCTCCATATTACACTTATATTTCCTCTACCTCTCTTCAGAATCTCCTGTGGCCGCTGCCTCCACATCAATGACAAAAGTTGTTCCATTGCTAGAATAACAATAAGTCTATATAGTAGAATACCAGTAAGTCTGCTCTAGTCCATCGTTCATGCCCCAATCCTGAAGATTCTGGGATGGTGATGCCCACTCTGCCTCTAACTGAGAGAGGGCTTAGATCCCATGGGCCAGATGGATGGGATTAACATGCTTGTAGTTGTAGACTCCCTCGGTTCCTTGGGATGGTTGTCCATCATCATCTCCTTGTTAGTTGTCCTGGGGGAGTCCAATGAACTGGAGAGTAGGTGTTGTAACTCTGTTGAGATTCAGGGCCAAACTGGCATATGAACAGCCCAAAGATTTAAGTCTCTTGGACATACAGCAATCAACTCTAGTACTAACTATAGGTTCAAATAGAAGGGGTAGAAGAACCATGTGTAGGGAAAACACAATTGAATCCAACTCTGTCACACTGGAGAGCATAAATTCCAAAGTAGGGCCCACTGGCAGAGCTTCAAACTCCTGAGCGGTCAGCCTGGCTATAGTGTCTGGATGTCTCCAGAGACCTCTTGAGCCCCGCTATTTGAGGCAATATTTACCGTGGCAGTCAATGAGATCCTGCTGAGACATGCATAAGTGTAACCTCTGGAATAATCTCCCAACTCACTTTGAAGACTCTTAGCCATTTAAACTCATTTGTCTTTACCCTTTCCCTTTTTGGTCAAGGTCTTTTTCCAGTTGCATTGCTGTTGGTTCTTGGTAGTAATCCCATGATGCCAGGGAGGCTCATCTTCAGGAGTTATGTCCTGTGCTGGGGGCAAGGTAATGCATTTATATGCTGAGTTTGGCTTTGTGAGAACCACATTTGAGCAACAAGGAGGCTCTCAGATGGTAACTCTTAGGGAACCTACAATACTATGCTAAGTTTCAATTTCAAAAGAAAAGGTTCATAAGTACAGGCATTAATATCAAGGGCCCATCAATGGTCCATCCTCCTTCTTAATCCCTGCCCCTGTACTCAGGGGATTCTCGCTGTCCCTTTAGAGAACGTGGTAGAACTCCCCAGGATGGGAATTCAATATTCTTCCATTATTGTGTGGATCTCCATCCACCGTGACAATGGCCCTTGAACACTTGAACTCATTCATTTCTTATAGGTATGCCCCAGGTGAACCTCCTCCCATGCATCCCCCTTCACTGACACCCTGCACCCTTTCGCACTTGTAACCCATCTGTGATCCAAAACTTCTTCAAAAATGAAGCCAAAAAAATAACCGAATAAAATTAATAAAATGGAAATGAAATAATAATGATAGTTTTAAAAAATAAAGTACAAAAAACTTTTAATTTGAAATAAAAAATAATAAAAAATTTTTTTTTAATTTGGCATTAAGTCTTTCATTACTGCAAGATCTGTTGTCTTGTATGTACAATGACTTTTTTTTCCATTTATGTCCCCAGTGTCTTATGTTTTTTTTTTTTTTTTTTCATTTTATCTTCAAAAAAGCTTTAGGTTACAGAAAAGTTACATGCAGAATATAGGGGATTCCCATATACCCAACATCCTCCCCCTTTTCCCCTTTCCCCTATTAATAACATTTTACATGTGGATGGTACATTTGTTACAATTGATGTACACATATTGGAGCATTGTTACTAACCATGGTCAATGATTTATATTATGGTTTACATTTTGGACCATACACTTTTACAAATTTTGACAAAGTTTAACATGGCCCGTATTAATCATTGCAAGATCATGTAGAACAATTCCAATGCCCCCAAAATGCCCCATGTACCATCTATTCTATTCCTCCCTCCCCCTACCCTTAGGACCCATGGCAACTGTTGGACTCCCATCCTGGGGAGTCCTGCTATGTTCTCAGATAGAGGGGTGGGAGTCTTTCAAGAGCACAGGCAGTGCCTAACAGAAGAGGACAGCCCAGTATGTCAAGCCCTCAATGTTTTTCCAACTAACAGTTTCAAGTATATTTTTACTTAAAAACAAGTTGGGCACTTTTTAAAATTACTAAGCAATTAAAACTATTTTATTTGTAACAGTAATGTTGCTAGGTTATTCTGCTTTTCTAGCAGTTGAACTAATCCCTTGTGATTTTTTCTTTTATACATTAAATCCAATTGCAATATAGAATTGAAAATTAAGTGGTGCATGGTTGGTTCGGTGGTAGAATTCTTGCCTGCCTGTTATAACTTCAAATGGGGATAACTTATGCTTTCTAAAAAGAGTAGGTTTTAGATTATACTATAGGTAAGGCTTTTTGGACATGGTAGAATGAAGGATTCCATGATTTTAGCCCATTGAGTTTTAATTACACTATTTGTTCTTTCTATTAAGCCTGAGGACTGATGGTAATAGGCACAATGAAAATATTGCAAAATAAGTCATATTTTGCATATTGTTTTCATAATTTTTCCTGAAAAGTGGGTTCCTTAGTCATGGTAAAGTTCTGAGGGAATTTCACAATTTAGAATAATTTTTTTTCTAATAATACTTTGTGATGGTACCAACAGTAGCTTGTTTGCAAGGAAAGCCTTCAGCCCAATGGGAGTGCATAGAAATCCTATTAACACATATTTATAGCCTTGGGATGGGATAATTGAATAAAGTACAATTGCCCTTGAGAACTGTGGAAAGGTTTTCCTGGACATACTTAGAACAAATTAAACAATTGTGATGTATATTCATAGCTATTACATGGTTTGGTTTCCAGAAATATTGCTTCCCCCAGCTTACATTTTTATCAGTATTTCAGTGAGACATATTATGAACAACTTCTAAAACTGCTTTCCTAGAGGCAAGGAAGGAGGACACATTTACCATTAAGGCTAAACTAGTTTTTAATTGCAGGCTCATAACAACAAATCCATGATCATCTTTAATTCCCCTAATTCTCTTTCAATGAGGACCTTTACATGGTACTCATTTTTTTTTTTTCATCAATTTTTATTACTTCCCAATTCATCTTCTGGGAAAGGTTTTCCTTGGATTACTTCAAACACACATATCTCTCTCCCAAAACGGGGGAATTAATTTGGAGCTCTTAGAACCAGATTCAACAGACCAGGACAATGAATTAATAAACATATTCCTGTCCTTTAAGGCAAAGAAATAAAATTTAAATGCCACGCTTTTTAAAAAGATAAAAAGATAAAACAACTTCTGTTTAGGAGTTTTTGTTGTTGTTGTTGAACCTCAAGGAGTAAAATTGTTTATATTTCCAACAGAGATAAGAAATCATTACAGAAACAAGACTAGGATTAGAAGTTGTAGCTGCATTTTTTCAGATGTATCTGCCATGTGGTTGCCAGTGTTTTCCTCCATATTTGTCCAAGAATGACCAGGAATTTTAATTATAGCCAAAGCCTTTGGTAGCAGTATAGCATCCAGCAATTCTGTAACATAAGTGCTGTCTTTTATTTTTCTTCCATTGGAGGTTAGAAAACCTCTGTTGCCATAAGATCCCAAAATTATGAGCAACCCCCAAAGCATACCATCTCTTAGTGTATATATTTGCTGTTCTTCCTTCTGCAAGTATAACAGGAGGTTTTTGTGAGGGCAAAAATCTCAGCTTACTGGGCTGAGGTAGGACTTTGCTTCTATTGTTTCATGACTAGAGGTAATAGGAGATCCAACATGATAGATTTCTGATATATTTTTAAGGTGGGAACCCTCTGTATACTAGATAACGTCTGCGTTATTAACTGAGATTTCTTGTAAATTTATTTGAGGGATTAATAATTGGTCAGTTAAAGCTATACAATCATGGGGAGTTTCTTCAGAAATAGTAGGAAGTAAAGTAGCAGATTAAGGTTTTGACAAAGAACAAAGGAGATGTTGGGAGGGGAAAGTAGAGAATTTCATAAGAAGTTAATCTGTTGGAAGAGAGGGCTCAACAAAATGAGGGACATAAATAGTTCATGGAGATCCTACAGGTAATTCTTCAATAGATCCTAAGTTTTGCTGTCATGGCAGTGGATCTCAGGCAAGGGGGGAGCCCCAGGGCTGTGGAATTCAATTGCTGGCTATTCTATTCTAGAGCTCTAAGCTGATCTCTAGTTTCTGTGTAAGGAAACCTCAGGTGTTCCCTTCTCTTTCACTGACAAGGAGTAAAAAAACCTAACTTGTAATCAAGTGTCCAAGAGTGAGAGTACTGAGCAAACTATTCCTTATTTCCTTAAAGGAACTTTGACTAATTTCATCCCAAATAAGGGGCTTAATTTGTTTAGTTTTAAACAGGGCATATAAAGATTGAGCCATCAAAAAAAAATTAGGAATATAAATTCTATAATATCCTGCAATGCCTAAAAATCCTCTTAATTGAAGTTTGGTCTTGGAATGAAGAAAGTTAGAATGCTTGGATTTGGCCAAGGTCTAGGAGGAGACACTGGAGGCAGCGATGGGTGAGACAGAAAGAACGTGGCCCATATTAATAGGTGATGTGGGCCATAAATGGGTTGGAATAGTATCTTTTTAAAAAGCATGGCATTTAAATTTTATTTCTTTGCCTTAAAGGACAGGAATATGTATATTAATTCATTATCCTGGTCTGTTGAATCTGGTTCTAAGAGCTCCAAATTAATTCCCCCGTTTTGGGAGAGAGATATGTGTGTTTGAAGTAATCCAAGGAAAACCTTTCCCAGAAGATGAATTGGGAAGTAATAAAAATTGATGAAAAAAAAAGTGAGTACCATGTAAAGGTCCTCAATGAAAGAGAATTAGGGGAATTAAAGATGATCATGGATTTGTTGGAGACTCACACCATTCAAATTGTTTTTATATTTTGGGGAGGAGGATTAATGAGGGCAGTGAGATTTAAGACGGAGAAGGTGGCCCTAGTATCTTTTAGAGCTCATATGCCCTCATTTCCAGTGGCTTCCAGTTATCAGATCTATGTTTGGCTAAAGATGTGACATGGACAATTGGAAAAGCCTCTGCCACTACTTGGGGCACAGTCACATTGAAGGCGCTTTGGTTTCTTAAAGAGCAACAAGCATTAGGGGAATGCTGTTGGCTGCTGCTTTCGAGAAGTTTTTGGCAGTTTCTTTTCCACTGTCCACGTTGTTTACAATAATTAGTACCAGCACCCTGCATCTGGTGCCTAGAGGGTTTATTGAGGCTTATTTAGCTGCTGCTTTAACTTGGCAGGATTTCTTAATTTCAGCCTTTTTAAAGGTAAGATTTAATTGATCGGTTAAATTTCTAAATCATTAGGTTCCATTGTGGCCCGATTTAGTTGTTTACATTTTAAACTGGTACTTAGTTCTTCTGAAAGGCCATTAACAAAAAGTAGAATTAAATATGGTAGGAGTTTTGGAGTTAATTGTGGTCAAGATCTGAGAATAGTTTAAAGGTTTTTTTTTTTTTCTTTTTCTTTTTGAACCTGTTATAAATTCATATATAAGCTCATCAGGTTTCTAGGTGCATTGTTAGCTTTTTCTCCAGTCAATAATGTGGAGGAAAACTTCAGGTGTGACTTTTTGAAGTTCCTCAACTAACTTTAATTGTTCAGTTTTTTTCAGTACCTATTTATTTTGAAAATTAAATGAAGGAATTTTTTCAATTAGCTTTGTATATACAGATTTTGACGTGACCTTCACCAGCAGTCATGTAAATTAATTGGTAAAGGTCTGAGTAACCAGCTTATAAGTCAAAAGATTTCTTTTGCAAAACCTACTGGGTCTTCAGTAGGATTTGGGAAATCTTAACACTATAGAAGTAGATTCAGGCTAAGCTAGGACATAGAAGAGGAGGACATGGCAGGGACAGTGTTTAAAGGAGACTTAGGGCAGTCAGAGTTAGGAGTTCCAGATAATTTTTCAAGCTTGATAATGAACTTAGATACGTCTTTTTATAAATTTTTAAAAATATGTGTGTTTTTTCTTAATTAGGGAGATTGTGAGTTTATAAAACAATCAGACATAATATGCAGGATTCCCATACACCACCTCACCATCAACACCCTGCATTGTTGTGGAACATTTTTTACAATTGATGAAAAATATCAAAAATATTACTCCTCACTAAAGCCCCTAGCTTACATTAGGTGTATTTTTTCTATAAGACCACCCTTTTTTTAATACCATGTAATAGTATTGCACATTTGTTATAAGGCATGAAAGAACATTCTCATCTTTGTAAAGAACAGTCCATCATCCACCGCAGGGTTCACTGTGTTATACAGTCCCATGTTTTGTACAGTCCATCCAAAATGTACACTTAGTGGTTGTCAGTATCATCACAGAGGTGTGCTGTCACCACTTCAGCCAATAAATCACCTAGGAGTCTGTCCTCCACAGGAAAGCTACCCGGCTTTAGTGAATAGAATGAAAAACGAAATAATAATAAAAATAAAAATAAAAAACAACAGATCAAAAAACCTAAAAAAAAAAAAAAATTCTCAGTACATAAGTTCCCTATCACAAGGTGCCAGCTGGGTGCCTGGCAACTCAGTGGATCACTCTCTGGATCCCTTGAGGGTACCAGGAATTGAACTGGTGACCTAGTATCTGCATTGCACGTGTTCCTACACTGAGCGACACCCTCTCCACAGGTTAGGTAGGCTTCTGAACCCTTATCTGGCTCTCCTCCCCACCCTTTCCTTCAAGGGAGTTGGGTTGCTAACAGCTTGTTGGCTCTCTCTCCTGGCTTCCTCACTCCCAGCCTGGTTAGGCACCTGTCTCCACCTACTCCCTCACTGACTTGGTTCCTATCTCTCCCAGGGCATTTGGTGCGATGTCGGACCTGATCAGTACCCCGCTACCCAGGGCCACTTCAGTGCTGGCTGGGATCTTTTTTTGAGATTCAAAGGGGGCTCGGCTAGCCAAAATCACTGAAGAGAAATCACACTCCGCTCTCCACTAGAACCCCCTTCTTCCCAGCGAAGAGAAAGTCCTTCCTACTCAGGTGGCTGCAGTGAGCCAGGGGTTTTACCTAGACTATTTGCCTTAAGGGTGGGGTATTTGTGCTGTTCCCAGCCACAGGGGGGAGAAATTCACTGTTTTCATTTGGCCTCCTTCTCTCTCTGTCCCTCTCCCTCCTGTTTGATGAGCAGCACTCTCCTGGTTGCAGATGAGTTACATTTATTCTAGTTCATGGAAAAACATTCTCGTATTTTTACTATCAACCACAATCCTCATCCACCACCGGAATCACAATGTTATACAGTCCCAAGATTGTCTTCTAGCTTTCTTTCTATTGACATTTATGACCCTAGGCCACCCCTTTCACCCACAATCACTGGTGATTGTTATACTCCTTATAATGTGTTTCCATCATCTCTATCCATTTCCAAACATCTACAATCAATCTAATTAAAAATTCTGCAGACATTAAACATTGGCTCTCCCTTCTCAACCCTCAGTCTATCTCCTAGTACCCTATAGTCTAGATTCGAACTCCATGACTTTTCTCATAGTATTTAATTCATATTAGTGAGACCATACCATATTTGTCCTTCTGTGTCTTGCTTATTTCTCTCCTCAACATAATGTCCTCAAGATTCATCCATGTTGCCATACGCATCCTCACATCATTTCTTCTTACTACTGAATAGTATTCCATCATATGTATAAACCACATTTTTCTTATCCATTCATCAGTTTATGGACACTTTTTTTGGCAATTGCAAATAATGCCACTATGAACATCTGTGTACAAATATCTGTTTGCATCCCTGCTTCCAATTCTTCTGAATATATTCCTAGCATTGGAATTGCTGGTCATACTGCAGTTCTATATTTAGCTTCCTCAGGAACCACCAAACTGTTTTCCACAGAGGATGCGCCATTCTATATTCCCATGAAAAGGGAAGGGGTGCTCCTATTTCTTCACCTGTTCCTCCTCCTGGAATGTTAATCTGTTCTGATTGTTTTTCATTCTTTTCCCTGTACTTCAACACTCCTTTCATTTCCTCTATCTGTGATTACCTGAAGGGCTAATTCTGGTAGTAAGGTCTCCTTGAAGACAACTTTCCCAGATCCGTTTCTCCCACCATAACAGGCCCAGAGCCCCACAAAAGGGGTATTGATCATTTCCAATGTGCCCAGGGAAAGAGAACCAAAAGCCCACCCAACTACTCTTTGACTCTCCAAAACTGCATGTTCATGATTCATCCAGCAGGGAGCAATCTTCATCCAACTATTTTCTGCAGTCCTAAGGTGATGCTATGCCTTTAATTCCCAGCCATTTGATCTCCCTCAGGGGTGTGGTTGTGTCTGCAGCTTCCACCAAAGCTTGGATGGAACTGTTGCACAAATCCCAGCCCCTGTGCTGTGTGTTCTCTCATCAATCATCACAACTTTCCCTGGGCCTTGCCTCCCCTTTATGTAGGCAAGAGTCACCTTTCCATGAGCTATTATTCCCCACCATTCCAAGAAAGTTGGTGTATTAGTCAGGGTTCTCTCGGGAAACAGAATCAGCAGGAGATATCTGTGAATAATATGGAACTCTAAAAGAGTCTCTCACGCGACCGTGGGGACTCACAAGTCCAGGTTCCTCAGGCAAGCTGCAAACCAGGGGCTCCGATGAAAGCCCGATGAAAGGTCGTTGATGAGTCTCTGGGAGAAGTTGCCTGTCCAACGACAGCTGGGAAATTCTCTCTGAATGTTGAAATCACTTCCACTTTTAAGTCATTCAACTGATTGGGTAAAAGCACCACCCATTGATAATGTAATCTCCCTGATTGATGCAGATGTAATCAGCCATCCACGCAGTAAACTCACTGGTGATTGAAGTCCATAAATGCTCTTGTATTACAATTAGCCCAGTGCTTGCTGGAACAAACACCTGGACACAACTACTTGGCTGAGTTGACACATTAGCCTAACCATCACAGTTGGCTTTTATGAAGGGTATTTATTTGGGATAAAAGTTTACAGTTACAAGGCCCTGAAGAGTCCAACTCAAGGTTACTTCCTTACCAAACTCTGTTACCACATGTTGAAGCAAGATGGCGGGTGATGTTTGTGGACGTTCAGCCTTAAGATTAATCTCTTAACTTCCAAATTCTAGCCTTATTAAAACAATTTATTTTGTATTTTATCTAATAATTCAAGTATCTTCACTCTTAGCTGCCCTGATTGAGTGTGAGTGTGTGTGTGTGTGTTTGCTCACATGTGTTTTCTGCTGTATCTCAATCATGACAGATGATTTCTTCATGCATTATCTAATTTAGTTTTATTTTGGGATCACTATTCTTGGAACTTAGTGAAACTTATTTGAGATTTGAGTTTAAAGTGGTTTCTCCCAGAATAATTGGTTTTGCATTTGCCAGGGATCCAGTCATATGTCTTCCTAACATTTGTAAGGACCAGGCAAGAGTAAAAATGGAGAGTCACATACCACACATCAAAACTTTTTAAAGTAACAAATTAAACTAAACCACTGTTAAATGTAATGTGCTCTATCCTCCTACCCTGGTGAATATACCTTTGTAATGACAAAATTGATAAATATTTGCAAACCTAAAACTTTTTAGGATTAAAAAAATAAAAAATTAGTGCATTTAATTATTTTTATGCATGTCTTCTGTTCTTTTGATGGGATAGTGAAGTTTGAATTGCTTATTAAATGCTCATTTTATAACTCTATATTTATTCTATAAAAGTTACATTGCCTTTATTCAACAAAATTACTAAATAGAATGAGGATTTTTGCACATAATTTGTTCGACTACCAGTAACAATCTAAAACAAAAGATGAAAACAAAGGTAATGATATTAAAAGTATAAGTGTTTATACACTTTTCATCAAAAAATTTAAACTTAAGTAAATGTAACACCTGAAAATTAAAATGACTTCTAAAAATAACAAAAAGTAATTTTTCTTTTAAAATATTCAAAATTTTACCTGTTAAAATTTGAAGGCAAAATGCAAATTATACTGTGAATATAAAATTTTAAATAGAAATTATTTTAACTTTAGGAGGAGCAAGAAAATAGATACAAGGCACTGAAGAGAAGTAATAATTCCTTGTGCAAAAGCTATTTCATTTATGCTGAGAGGAAGGATTTAATAAAATAATTAGTGTTTACTTTTACCTAAAAGCTACTGATCTTCAAATCCTCCCTGTGCTCTAAATCAGAGTCCTTCCCTAACATGGGAAATGGCAAAATCCATGATCTTTCTGGAACTGGGATACAGTTGCGTTTTGTTTCTAGGACATAGAACAGAGATAAGGACAAACATTTCCCTGGTACCTGAGTGTGGCTAAACAGGACTACAGGTGTTTAGGGATACAGGTTGCTCCATGTCCACACTAAGCACCAGATCCCAAGCAACAAAGGAACCCACATGTCCTTTAATACACCTATCCTATTTGTATATGGGATATGCAGGGACGCCACCAACCCAGGACCACTTTAAACAAAATGATTAACTTGTGGTTTTTTGGTTAGTATCATGTCCAACTTCGAGTCTACGGAGGTAAGGGCTTTGGTTAAGAAATCTCAGGGGGGAATTTCTTTCTTTTTCCTTCCCACCCAGACCCAAGTCTTCCACAGGCCTATATCTTCATTATTATTGCCAAGTGGGTTTTCTTTTTCCTGATTTACTCAATGAATGTGTCATCTTTTGGAAATCTTGGCTCTATGTAGGAATTTCGAAGCTGACCAACACTAGTCTTTGCCTCAGCACATATGACCTGTGAAAACTGAGGTTCGGGGCCTGTAGGGAGAGACAGATACTCTAGGACAAACTGCATATTCAGTTCTCACTTAACCCAGTAGATGTGTGCTTTCTTGCCATTTCTATATTCTGAGGAATTCCTCTACCTTACTACCAGCTCAGTCATGCATCAAAATGTTTTCCAGACATGTGTTAACCAGCATTTTTAGGTATATTATAAATGAAGGAGTATCTGAGTCACCATGTTAGCTAGAAAATATGCTTACTAAAAATTTCTTCACTTAGGCAGCTCTGTAAATACTAATGCCTTCCCTCAGACCCAATGGAACTCGTGTTTTATTAATTTAATTTTAGAAGTTTACTCTGTGAACTAAGTTCCCTGAAGGATATTAACTAGAAATTTTCAGTTCTGCTTACAGGAATAAGATAACTTCTCAAAGAAAAACCAGACAGAAGAGTTTTATGACCTCAAAGAACCAGCTTTTGGTGTTCTTGATTCTCTCCATTGTGTTGTTGTTCTCAATTTCATTTATTTTCACTGCTAATCTTTGTTATTTCTTTCCTTCTGCTTGATTTGGGATTGCTGTTCTTTTTCTAGTTTCTCCAGGTGTTCAGTTAGGTCTTTGATTTAGCTTTTTCTTCTTTTTTAATATTGGTATTTAGGCTTATAAATGCCCCTCTCAGTGCTCCCTTCATTGCATCCCATAAGGTTTTTTAAAAAAATTCAAATAAAGAATTCTGTTTATTAAAATATATCACAATGAAAGTGATATAACATCATAAACTGGGAAGAGATATTTACAAAATCCAAAATACCAGTAAGAAAACACAAAATAACCAAGGGAAAAAATGAACAAATTCCTGAAGAGGAGTGCCATAGGTGAGCAAATAAGAAAAACCATCACTTAAAAGAAGCTGTCTAAAGTCTTAAGTAGTCAGTGAAGTGCAGATGAAAACCATAGTGAGAAATCTATTAAAACCACTAGATTGACAAAGACTTAAAATTCTCAGATACCAGAAATTACTGAATAGATAGAACAATGTAGCAAGTAAGCCTGAAAGGAACAAACTGGTGTTAGAATTATGAATTGACACATTTCTGGATATTCTGGACAATTTAGCATTAGGTACACAGTCATTACAACCTAGAGATTTCATATATAATCCTTGGAGTTTTTTTGAATGAATCAATTTTATTAATACATATTAAAAAAACAAATCCATCCAAAGTATAAAGTCAATGGTACTTGGGGTAATTATACAGTTATAATTCATCACTTCAATCATTTTTAGAGAGAAATGAGCCCCAGGAGAGAGACAAGACTTATCTCAGCCTATAGCTGATATTGGAAGAAGTTGGGACCACAGATCATTAAGAGGAAGAGGAAAGCTGAACTTTGGCAGCCATCTTGCTCCAACAAGTGGCAACAGAATTTGGTGAGGAAGTAGCTTATGTTTTATGGCCTGGTAACTGTACACTACTACACCAAATAAATACCCTTTATAAAAGCCAACAGATTTCTGGTATTTTGCATCAGCACCCCTTTGGCTGACTAATACAGCCCATATCATATAATCTGGCAATTTAATTCCTAAAAGAAGATGCCCTAGGCAAATTGAGTGTGTCCAGCTAGCAGCTCTGCTCATATTACCAAAAACTTGGACAAAATGCAATAATTAACTACTGAATATGAGAAACACTACCCAGAACTGAAAATGAATGAATTATAAGTTCACATCTTCATATATTGCATAGTTAAAGCATAATGTCAAGCAAAGGAATAAGGGTGCAGGTGAACATATAGAGCAGGCTTCTGTTTGTTTAAAAGTGAAAATCAGATGAAACTAAACAATAAATTATTTGGACATGCATATGATCCTGATAAACTATTTTAAAAGCAATGGTGAGGGCCCCACCCTGATCAAGGTGGCAGAGTAAGTAGCTTCTGGGTTCCATCTCCCCACAGAAGTTTTGACCATCCAGGAAGAACTGCAGAAACTTCTTTCTAAAAACTCCAAAAAACAACGAATGTATCGCAACAACAGAGTGAGTGCCGAATCAAGACAAAATCATCTTAAAGGCAGTAGGATCACATGGCAACGTGACTGGCCCCTCCTCGTCCCCTCACTACCTTGGTGTGGAGCTGGATTGCATTCCCAGTGTGGATCCTTGGCCCCAGTTCCAGAGCAAGCAGAGTAACCCTATTTCACATACCGAGAGCATTTAAGTCTAGCCCAGTCTGTCTAGTGGTAGCCTGAGGAACTGAGCCAGGCTTTCATCCCAGGCTTGCTGTCCAAGAGTTTGCCCTGCGGGTAGGAGGTGCTCACAGAGCTCTCCTTCAGAAAGCTGTGGGAGAGTAGTTAAGGTTGTGGCTGCCTGGGGTAGGGATGACTGGCTGTAGGATGTAAAGTGCAGTGCCCAGGACTGTGAGGAAATGGTTTCCTATGGAAGAGGAGGCATTCCTATCTGTGAAAATACAGGAGTTGCTAAGGCCACAAGTGCATGCCCAAGAAGAGGTGCTTACACTGAAAGAATCAGGGAAGCCCCTAGGCTTGGTCATGGAGCTATTCTCTAAATTCATCATATAGATAAGCCCTTAAAGAAAGTACTTAATACTTAAGAAAGTATTCATAGTGGTCAATCTGTAAAGATTGGAAAGCTATTATTTTTATTTTTTTACTTCTTTTTTGTTGTTGTTGTCAGTTACTGGCATTCAAGGAAAAGACAGTCAGAATGCTAGCTGGACATAAGCTTAAGGAACAAATGCCTCAGAGTCTAAATTCCAGTGATGACACAGTAAAATATCAAAATGTTCAGGTTTCAACAAAAGATTACAATACATACAAAGAAACAGGAAGCAAAGGCCCAGGCAAAGGAGAAGATTAAAAGATTAGAAACCATCAATTAGGAGGACCAGACTTGGGACATAACAAACACTTTTTAAAAAAATGATCCTTAATATGCACAAAGAGCTAAAGGAAAACATGGACTAACAACTAAAAAGAAACCAGTAAAATGATAGATGACCACAAAAGAATATCAATAGCGAGATCAAAATTATGAAAAGGAGCCAAACAGAGATGAAGACTATATTAACAAAATTTAAAATTCCAAATTTTAAATTTGCTTCAAGAGCAGATTGGAGCTAGAAGAAGAAATGACCAGTGAATTTGAAGATAAGACAATTGAAATCATTCAGTCTGAGGAGCATAAGGAAGAAAGAATGAAGAAAAGGGAACAATGCCTGAGGAATCTGTGGGACTGCAACAAGCATACCAACATAGGTATAGTGGGAGTCCCAGAAGGAGAAGTAAGAAAGGGATAGAGAGAATATTCAAAGAAATAATTGGTGAAAACGTCTCAAATTTAACTAAGGGTAGGAATATACACATCCAAGATGCTAAATGAACTCCAAACAGGATAAACCTAAATAGACACACACTGCAACATATTACAAGCAAACTATGACTGCCAAAGATAAAGAGGATTCTGAAAGCTACAAGACAAAATTGACATAAAACAGACAAAGAAACTTCAATAGGACTAAATGCTGATTTCTCATTAGAAAACATGGAGGCAAGAAGGCAAATGGGATGACTTATTTAAAGTGCTGAAAGCAAAATATTGCCACCTAAGAAGTCAATATCCAGCAAAAATGAGGGAGAGATTCAGACATTCCCTAATGAGCAAATGCTGAGGGAGTTTGCCACCACTTAACTGGACCTGCAATCTGGAAGACAAAGGCAAGACGACAGTGCTCTTTAGAGGCACTCCTCAGAACCCACTCACCCCTTCCCCCAATCAACATTCTCAGAGCTGCTGTGGGAAGGTTTCAGAACCCCTGGAAGGGTCTCCAGGTACCCACTTCTAACTGGAAGATCAGGAAAAATTTGGGCCAGTGCAGCACAAGAGCCCCAGGCAGCTTTATGGTGCAGATAGCAGGTGCTCTGTTCCCACTTGGGGCCTTTTTATACCTGCTGTTGGTCCCCAGGGCGCAGGAGGGACCTGTGTCTGAGGTTTTGTTTTCCAGGAGGCAAATGCTTGGACCTGACTAGGACTGCAGGGGAAGTAGGTCTATGTGATGCGCATATGATAACTCCTTGACTCAATAAATGGAATTCACCCGCTCAGCCTTTTTCCTCTTGTGGGTCCTTTCTGATGCATGAGACTTCTAATGTAGAGAATGAAATGTCCTGATTAGTAAAGGGACTAGCAAGGAAACTCTGAAGAATAACCAATGAAGCAGAGGGTCAGAATGAAGCATAAGAGCCCTGTCCTGGAGTCTGGCTTCTCAGCCAGCTTCAGCACTTACCAGTCAGCAGTGCTCATGGGCAAGTCAGTCCAGTCCCTGAGCCTGTGCCCCAGCTGAACAAGGAGGACAGCACAGCATCCATCTCCTGGGCTTGTAGTGAGACCAGAGCAAGGGAACCACATCAAACCTTAGCAGAATAATCCTCACTATAGTGTAAGGTCCAGTGCCCATAAAGTCAATGCTCAGTTCATTATTTTACTTTAACTTTTTTCTTCATTAAAGAAGTTGTGGGTTTACAGAACAATCATACATAAAATACAGGATCTCCCATTATTAACATCTTGCACTGGTGTGGAATATTTGCTATAACTGATGAAAGTGCTTCTTTATAATTGTACAATTAATCATAGTCCATAGGCTTCACAGTTTGTGTATTGCAGTTCCATGGGTTAAAAAAAAATTTTTTTTTTATTCTGTTACCATATATACATATATACATATTCTCATATGTATACCATATATGTATACCATATATACATATATACAACCTTACACTGCCCTCCTCAATCACACTCATATATACCATTCACAATGCTGTCCTACATTCACCAAAACACCTGCATTGTTCCAAAGAAGAACCCTGCTCATTTCAAATACACATTGGATTTTAAGTGATTAGGGGATATAAAGATATTGAACCTTCATCTACAAAATTCTCTTCTCTCTCCCATGACTCACAGATCAGGCATCATGAACATAGGCTCATGCCAGCTTATGGAAACTGGATGGTCCATGAAGACACTCTGGACTCAACTTCATGGAAACTTTCAGGAAACTCAGTGCTTAGATAAAAGTTCTCACATCCAGTAAGTGTCAGAAAGGCCAAAGCACACACCCTTTGACCTCCAGCTCAGGCTGTCTGGTGGCTCCTACCTGCCTTGGTTGCATCACAATCTCTGTCCTTTTCCAGCTCAGTGGCCTCCCTGGCCAGTCTCCTGAGCCTGCTCCCACAGCCCTGACTTCTCTCCTACAGGCTGGCTGAATTTCTAGTTGCCTATTGACCTACCCCTGCCGCTTGGTTACTTTGACAGCACCTCAAACCCAAACTGAATCTATTGGGCCTAATGGAACCCTAAGTCTTCCTCCACATGGCTGCTCTGGAAGAGTCCCCTGTTCCCTCTGGCCCCTCCTCAAGGGTCAGGTCATAGTGAATCCAGGCTGAAGGAAGAGTGGGCCTTGTGGGAGAAGGGGCACCTTGAGGGCCACGGGTTAAGCCTCCTCACGCAGCCCTCTCGCAACCCCCAAGCAGTTGGGGGCAGACAGTCCAGGAAGAGCAGGAGGAGACCTGAAGCAGAAATTATAGGAGGTGGAGCCATGGCTGAGTTGCTACAGACAATGACCAGGAAAGTAAAATACTATTTGCTTCTTCATGTGTCTTTTCTTCTCCTAATAACTCTGGCCTTGGCCTTCATTGGTTATCATTTTCTGTACCTGAAAAGCCAGAAGCTGGAAACCATGCGATCAGGGCCAGGTATGAGTGTTAGAGAACTAAACAACCAGCAAACTGTAAACTTAACAGGCATGAAATCTTCACAGCCAAGCCTGTTATTGGCCTGTAGGGAAGATGTCCTTGTCCTGACTCCTTGGCTGGCTCCCATCATTTGGGAAGGAACCTTTGACATTCACATCCTGAATGAACACTTCCTGTTCCAGAATGTCACCATTGGATTAACTGTGTTTGCCATCAAAAACCACATCGTTTTCCTAAGACTTTTCCTGGAGACAGCAGAGGAGAACTTCATGGTGGGACATAGGGTGAACTACTACATCCTCACAGACCAGCCGGACTCCGTTCCACGCCTCACCCTCCCAAGAGGCAGGCAGATCGTGGTCCTACAGGTCCAGAGTTACTCCCACTTGTATGACATCTCCATGCACCGCATGGAGATGATCAGCAATTTCTCTGAGCAGCGCTTCCTCCACGAGGTGGATTACCTTGTGTGTGCAGATGTGGACATGAAGTTCAATGATCATGTGGGTGTGGAGATCCTCTCGTCCTTGTTTGGCACAATCCATCCTGACTTCCTTGGGCTCAATCGGACTTCCTTCCCCTATGAACGCCAGCTGCAGTCACAAGCCCATATTTCCCACAATGAGGGGGACTTTTATTACATAGGGGCCTTTTTTGGTGGGACAGTTCAGGAGGTTTACAGGCTCACCAAGGCTTGTCACGAGGCAATGATGGTTGACCAAGTCAATCACATTGAGGCCAATTTTCATGATGAGAGCCACTTGAACAAGTACCTCTTTTACCACAAACCCACCAAGGTCCTCTCCCCGGAGTACTTTTGGGATGAGCAGCTGCAGTATTTTGTCAGCAAGCAGTGGGGCAAAGATGACTTGGGTATGTGGATGTGCCAAAGAATCACCAGACAATCTAGCTGTAACAAGAATTCCTGGATGTGCTGAGAAAGGGTTGAAGGTCAGGTCACCTTAGCCTTCCTCCTGGCATGTTATCATAAATGAAAACCAGTTTTGACTGAAAAGGTATACCTTCATTTCCGTTTCCTGTCTGGTTGAAAAAATTGCTGAGTCATAGCACCGCCTCCCATCCCCCAGAATATGCAGGCCTAGTATTCACCTACTCTCTCCCCAAATTTAAGCAGACCTGGCTTGTCCCTCTGCCCCTACATTAGGGATGGCTGTTTCATTGGCTCAGTCACAAATTCCTTCAGTTGTCATCTCCTTTCATTTCTTTGTGTTCCTAACACCCCACAAGATGGATGAGGCAGGCATCTTGCCTGTCCTGATAAACAAGGGATCAGGGATTAAATCTTTTCCAGGACATGCAAGGAGGCTCCAAGACACACAGTCTCCTGACTCCTGTGATAAACTTAGCTCTTAGCCAAGCACATGCTTGCATATCATCGGCTTTAAGCCAAAATACTTCCCCTTTTCAGATTCCTTGTACAGGTTGATAGGTCCCTTTATTGTGCAGGCGGGAGAATAACCAGATGCCAATTCAGGACCCTCTTGCCTGGCAGTTGGCTTCTTGGTCAACCCAAAGCATTTCCAGCTGCCCACTGATAGCAGAGCTCCCTTCCCCAATATGGTTGCTTCCAATCCATTTTCAATTTATTTGTGACTCCCCAGTCCCTCTAGACTGAAAAACTATTTGTACATGATTATAGGAAGTTATTAATTGTCATGAAAATCACATCTCTTTTACTTAACAATGATCAATGTCCTTCAGCAACGCCCTTTTTAGGTGGCTTGATATCCTGCAATTTTTTCACCCTGCTTCCCCAGTCCCATACACACAAGAGAGAGGGAAGGAATAATTTAGCAACCTTTTTTTGTTCCTTCTGTGGTTGGTAAATGTTCGTAATTTTGCGGAACTTTCCAGCTGTAAAAGACTCCTATTTTAAATTGTGTATTTTTTCTATCAGTACTGAGCAAACGTTTTTACAGGAGAATAATTCAGGAAAAAATGTTTTCTCCCTAATTCAAAATAAAATTGTACTCATGGGACGCACAGAGGTCCAACTGCCAGCTATGGCAGCACAACAGGCCCTGGAGTCCAGGTCTTCCCCTACCAGCCCAGGCTCTACTCCATGGCCATTGCTTCAGGGTTCAGTCCTCTCTAGAGGCTCACAGTCTTTTCAGACCCCTCAACTCAGGTGCCAAGTAATATGAGTGTATCTGTGTTGTTCTTGGTTTTCCAAGTTGTTTTATAAACAGGACATTTCTGGGCTGGCTTTTGGAGTGTAGAACACTTAGCTCAGTTCAGATACATGTCCCATTGAGAATCCGTATGAGCTGATTGATGTGTTGAGCTCGTTGGCTCTGCCTAGAACTGTCTGCTTCAGTATTCTTCTAATGGGGCTATTTTGATTTTTGAATATAGGTCAAATATTGTGTTTACATTTAACATTGTTCTATGATGCCAAAGTCAAGTTAAAATCTCAGGAATAGGAGAGTGGGGGGATGTGGGTTTTCTTCTGGGGAGTTTCGCCCATGAGGCACTTCCAGCCCCTATCTCACCTGCTCCCAAGATACCATCTCCAACAGCAAGGAGTGCATCCTCCAAGCCATGAGCATGCTGAAGCTGTGTGTTAAGAAAGCCCTTTGAAGCTGAACATCTGGGGAGAAGAAGCTTTGCCACTCATGTCCTTTCGGCATTCCTGAGCTTTATATTTCTGCTCTGTTCTCCAGTCAGGAATGGAGACACCTGAGCCCATAGATTCAGTCCTTTCCAGGCTGATCCTAATAAAACAACTCTGACTCAGCTCTGTGCCCTGGTTCTATATGCTGGGCAGGGAGCACGTGAGGCCTGGCAGGAGCTCTGGAGAGATGGGGAGAAGGGGTATGTGTGGTCATTGAGAGCACAGGGACTTGTATTGGGCAGAACTGGGAGGGAGCCAGCCCTGTGCAGCATCATGGGCAAGCCATTCTACCTGTCTGAGGATGTTTGCTCATGTGTAAAATGGGAGTTGTTTGAGGATTAAATTAATAACATATATATTACTCCAGGTGTCGCCAGCCCAGGAGAATAAAAATGGTTTCAACGGCCACAACAGCTTCTCTCTGGCTCTGGTCTTTGTGACAGTCACAGGCCTCTAGCCCTGGAGGCCACTGCAGTAATTGATGGTCGGCTCAGCAGGTGAGCTGCGCAGGCTCATCAAAGGCCTTCACAGTCTCCCCCTGGTGATTGCCCTTTTCTCCAGGAGGCCCTTTCTACATAGATCTGAAGAGGTAGGCTCAGCTGCTCCTGCTCTCTGGTCTGGGGCCAGGACCCTGGCTCGGTTTTGCTATAGGAAGAAGGGAGAAAGAGAGTGGATGTCAGATGCTCACCCTGAGGGAATGCTGGGGTTATGGTAGAGCTCAGGTCTGAAATTGTAAGGGCAGGATGTGCCACTGGAGACACATGGTATGACTCCTCTAAACCTATTTCCAAAAGAGCCATGGGGTCACTGTAGCCACCAGTAGGCTGGTTCTGGAGCTAAAAGTCAGGGAAAGAGTAGATTTTACCTCCACTTTCCTAGAGACTAGAGCAATACAAGGTTCCAGTGAGACTGGCCCAGCATATACATGGGAAACCCAGAGAAACATCCACTTTTCTGGGCCAGGCTGGCACAAGAAGGCCACAAAAAGAGAGCTGAACTTGGGACACAGGTCTAAGAGTCTGGGGCTGGAGTCCTGGCTCTCCTTTCACCTGCTGGGTAAACAGACATTTTACATTATTTGCTTGCTCATCCTGTACCTTGACTTTACATATACCAAGTGCTGGGCATCTGCTACTCTTCCCTTAAATGTGCAGGTCATATCGACATGTATAAAATTTTCATTGAGAAGTACGGAATAAAATGTAAGCAGATGAAGGGTTAAATCATGCTCTTGTATGTGTCAATGAACAATGTAAGGATGTCAGCTATTCGGAGCTCAATCTATATTAATCTGCATTCCAGAGATCAAGCCAAAGTTCATCCAAAAGAATAAATGCTTGAAATCACCAAGAAAATTTAGCATCCAGAATTGACATTGGGAATAAATGAAAGGTTGTATGGTTGAGAAGGAGAGTAGTCAGAAACGAGAGAAAGGCAGAAGTGGATGATGAAAACATATTCAGAGAGAACCAGCAAGATGGCGGCAGAGTAAAGAGCTTCTAGAATCAGCTCCTGCTGCGGGGGAGTTAGTGATCACCCAGAGCTACCTAGAGCTCTTGTTTGGGGGCTCCAGGAGACCAGAAGTCCATCCTGCAACATCCTTGAAAGAATGGAAGATGGAGACTGCCCATCTGCAAAGAAGATTCATAAGTAGAGCAATTCACATCACAGAGGCCAGTGCCCATCCTCTGCTGGCAGCACAAGCCACCTCAGGACCTGTTTCATGGCTGGAATTGGAAGCTCCACTTCCCAAAAAATGGGACAGAAAGAGACAGGTAGGCACCAACTTCAGCTACTGATTAGTAAATTCGGCGGGCTAAAGTATAATCCTAAGAACAGCTAAAGTTTGAACCTGTCCAAGTCAGAAAGAGGCCAGTAGCCGCCATCTAAACTCTGCACCTGACAGGAGGGGAAGCTAGGCTGACTGAAAATCACAGTGTTGGTAGGGACCAGCTTCTTTCAACCTAGATCAGATTGCTGCTCTACCCTAAGCCCCAGGCCCACCTCGGGCAGGGAGGAAGCTGGGGGGCTGCGCCAGCCTCTCTGGGAAATTACAGGCCACGCTGTGGAGGCCGGTGATCATCCTACTTTGTCAGCTCAATCCACTGCAGGAGCTACTCTGTGGCGGGAATTGGAAGCTCCATTTCCCAAAAACAGGGAAGGAAGAGACGGTTGGCCACCAGTTTCAGCAATTACTGATTAGTAAATTCAGCTAGCTAAAGTATAACCCTAAGAACAGCTAAAGTTTGAGCCTGTCCAAGTCAGAAGGAAGCCGGTAGCCGCCATTTTTACTCCACCCCCAGCATGAGGGGTAGCCAGGCTGACTGAAAATCACAGTGATGGTAGAAACCAGTTTCTTTCACACAGACTGGCCTGCAGTCCTAGCTAGGCTTCAGCCCCTCTAGCAGGGAGGAAGCTGGTGGGCCCCACATTGGCCTATCCAGGTAACTGCAGGTACATTTAGCTGGCACAGAATAAATAATCAGAATCTACCAGGGCAACTACGGTTATCGTGGATCTGCACTGCATAGATTGCTGCCCACACCTGCTGCTCCATCCCCACCTCAGGCAGGAGAGAAAGAGTCATGAAGTGTCATCAGTCTTTCTGGGCAACTACAGTCTAGGCCTGCACGAGTGGGATTATTCCACACAGCTGTGGCTCTGTCCCTACCCCTGGCAAGGAAGAAAGTTGGGAGAAACTTGATTGGTCCTTGGGGCAATGAAGGCAGCTTGAACCTCCACAGCTTGTAGCTCCAACTACATCCTTGGCTCCTACTACACAATCAGCAAGGGAGAAAGGGCAGGAAGTCCTAAATTAAAGAGAAAAACTTCACCCAGAATAAATACTCTAGTAAGCCAGATGCCAAGACACCAACAAAAAATTACAATCCACACCAAGAAACAGGAAGATAAGTCCCACTTAAAGGAACAAGATAAGCCTCCAGATGACATAAAGGAGTTGAGACAACTAATCATAGATGTTCAAACAAATCTCCTTAATAAATTCAATGAGATGGCTAAAGAAATTAAGGATATTAAGCAGACATTGGATGAGCACAAAGAAGAATTTGAAAGCATACATAGAAAAGTAGCAGATCTTATGGGAATGAAAGGTGCAATAAATGAAATTAAAAATACACTGGAATCATATAATAGCAGATTTGAAGAAGCAGAAGAAAGGGTTGGTGAGCTTGAAGAAATGGCCTCTGAAAGCAAACACACAAAAGAACAGATGAAGAAAAGATTGGAAAAACTTGAACAAGGTCTCAGGGAACTAAATGACAGCAAGAGACATGCAAACATATGTGTTGTGGGTATCACAGAAGGAGAAGAGAAGGGAAAAGAGGCAGAAGGAATATTTGAAGAAATAATGGTAGAAAATTTCCCAACCCATTGAAGGACATAGATAACTATGTCCAAGAAGCATGATGTACTCCCATCCAAAAAAATCTAAATAGACCAACTTCAAGACACATACTAATCAGAATGTCAAATGCAAAAGACAAAGAGAGAATTCTGAGAGCAGCAAAAGAAAAGCAATGCATAACATATAAGAGATACCCAATAAGATTAAGTGCTGATTTCTCACCAGAACCATGGAGGCAAGAAGACAGTGGTATGATATATTTAAGATACTGCAAGAGAAAAACTTCCAGCCAAAAATCTTATATCCAGCAAGATTGTCTTTCAAAAATGAGGTGTGAGTTTAGAATATTCACAGACAAACAGAAACTGAGAGAGTTTGTAACCAAGAGACCTGCTCGCAGGAAATTCTAAAGGGTGTGCTACAGCCTGAAAAGAAAAGACAGGAGAGAGGCCTGAAAGAGAGTCTAGAAATGACAATTATATCAATAAAAGTGGTAAATGACTCAAAAGAGTGGTAAAAATAAAATATGACAGATAAAACCCAAATATTCAGGAATAAACTTAACCAATGTTGTAAAGCACTTGTATTCAGAAAACTACAACTCATTGTTAAAAGAAATTTTAAAAAGACCTAAATAATTGGAAGAACATTCCATGCTCACAGATTGGAAGACTAAATATCATTAAGATATCAATTCTACTCAAATTGAGGTACAGATTCAATGAAATCCCAATAAAAATTCCATCAGCATTTTTTAAATAAATGGAAAACATGATTGTATTAGTTAGCCAAAGGGGTGCTGATGCAAAATACCAGAAATCTGTTGGCATTTACAAAAGGGTATTTATTTGGGATAGAGGCTTACAGTTAGCAGGCCATAAAGCATAAGTTATTTCCCTCACCAAAGTTTGTTGCCACATGTTGGAGCAAGACAGCTGCTGACATTTGACAGAGTTCAGGCTTCTTGGGTTCCTCTCTTCCCGGGGCTCCATTTCTCTCCAGGCTCAGCTCCTCTGGTTCCTCCATAAGATCAGCTGTAGACGATGAGGCTCTCTAGCCTTTGCCTCTCTCCACAAGGCCAGCTGTGAACTGTCAGGTGAATGGAGCCTGACAGTTCCCGGAGCCTTCTCTCCTTCCTCACCACCAAGCTCTTCTGTATGCTTACTTCCTGGGGCTCCAGCTCAAGACTCCGCATCAGAATTCCAATTCAAAACTCCAACTCAAAAACTCCAACTCTGTCCTTTGCCATGTTTTTTATCTTTGATTCTCTACCCACCAAGGGGTGGTGCTCAATCCCCTACTGACATGGCCCAATCAAAGCCCTAAAAATAACTTAATCATGCCCAGATGAACAGACCAGTTTACAAGCATAATCCAATATCTATTTTTGGAATTCATAACTATATCAAACGGCCAAACTGCTACAATGATTATCAAATTTATTTGGAAGGGTAAAGGTCCTGAATAACCAGAAACATCTTAAAAAGGAAAAGCGAAGTTGGAGGGCTTTCATTTCTGGACTTTGTCATATTACCTAACTACAGTGGTAAAAACAGCATGGTACTGGCATAAAGACAAACACATAGATCAACGGAACCGAATTGATGGTTAAAAAACAGACCCTCACATTTATGGTCAAGTGATTTTTGACTAGACTATCAAACCCACCCAGCTCAGGGAGAACAGTCCATTCAACAAATCGTGCTGAGAAAACTGGAAATCCATAGCAAAAGAAGGAAAGAGGACCCCTATGTCACACCTTATACAAAAATTAACTCAAAATGAATCAAAAACCTCAATATAAAAACAAGAACCGTAAAGATTCTGGAAGAAAATGTAGGAAAATATCTTCAAGACCTGGTGGTAGGTGGTGGATTCTTAAAGGAGATAAGAGGAACACTGAGATGGACTACTGATATTTAATGTATGTAGAAGTTTTAATTAGCTTTACTGTAAAAGTGTGGAAATTTACATTATAGTGAGTAACAGCTGGTTTATAAGTGGGGATATGGCTGAAAATGGTAATCTAGGGATGTAAATGCCAATTGACAAAAAGCTGGAGAATAATCTAGGGACTGCATAGCACAGTAAACATAGAGGTGGATGAGAATTGTTATTGATGGTACAGATGCAAGAGTGTCCTTTGTGAGCTAGAGCAGATATACATCACTATTGCAGGGTGGTGGGAATATGGAGAAGCATGGGAAAAATACAACTGGAGTGACCTGTGGACTGTGGTTAACAGTAATAATGTAATATTCTTGCATCTATGCCAAAGATGTACTGTGTTGATAATGGGGCAGAATGGAAAATGCGTGCCAAACCTATGCTGTGGACTTGGTAATAATCAGATGATATTATCTCATAATCTGTAATAAATGTTCCACGCATGGTGTGGTGTGTAGATAGAGGGGTGTTGTTTGGGAATTCTGCACATGTGCATGATTGTTTTGTAAGTTTACAACTTCTGTCATAAAAATATACTTAAAAAATAATAATAGGGTGGTTTAGGGGAAAAATACACCAAATGCAAGATAAGAACTATAATTAGTAGTACGATTTTGACAATAATCTTTCATAATTTGTAACAAATGTTTCACAACCATGTAAGGGGTTGGTGGAGGGTTGATGTATGGGACCCCTGTATGATGTTATGAATGTTTGCTTTGTAAATTCACAACTTTTACTATACCTTATTGTTTATGTATGTTCATGTATAAATGATATAATAATAATAATAATAATAGGGTGGGTTGGGGGAAAATACTTTAATTAGTAGTAATATTTTGAGGATGCTCTTTAATCATTAGTTAAAAATGTTTCACAACAATGCAAGGTATTGGTGATAGGGTGAGGTATGAGAGGCCTGTATGATGTTATGCATGTCTGTTTTGTAAATTCACAATTGTTGCTATACACTTATTGTTTATGTATGTTCATGTATGAGTGATATACTTCAATAAATTAAAAAAAAAAACATATTAGCACCTAACAAGAATTGTAATAAATATTAAAGAGAAAAGTTATAGAATTTTCACCTGTCAAATTGGAAAATCAAGAATAAAAAATATATTTTGAGTACAGAATTTCCAAACAAGATTATAGACAGCCTGATGTTCTCCTATACTTTTGTGGAGATGAAAATGGGGATAATCACTCTGAAAGATAAAATATATATCCAAAGCTTTAAGAAGTGTTTTGCTTCATGTTGTTCTTTCATAAATAATAATTTCAAAAATTATTTCATAAATAATCCTATGAAAATAAACATAGCAAAAAACTCACAAAAAAGAAAAAAATAGAATGGTAGAAAATATTTGTAGTAATTGAAAATAATGTATGAAGAGCCTAAAAAGGTGTTAAACATGCTTATGTAAAAAGAAATATAGAATTAAAAAAGAGGATATGAAACTTTTCCTATTATTGTAAATTTAAAATAATAGGAATACATATATATTGGGAGGTAAAGAAAATAGATAAAAAAGAAACTGTGAGGTTATCCCTGGTAGTGAGATTATGGATAATTTTTCTTTCATTTTTTACTTTTCTGTAATTTCTTAGATTTCTAAATTAGCATGAGCTCCTTTTATATTATAGGGGGAAAAGCAAGTAGGCAAGACAGTGGCAGAAAAAAATTTAATCACCCATTATTATGCAGAAATTGGGTATTTTCTCTTTACAATTAATTGCTAGGTTAATTTACCTAGGAGAATCTTGTTAGAATCAAATGTTAATGTTTGAAAATTTCCTGGTTATATTTTCCTCTGTTTCTAAGTCTGAAATCTTTCCTGGTGAAATATCATAAATTTACAATAAATAGCAATGATTAAACATAGAAAAAAAGGAAATTGTGTTTGGGATATAAATGCAAGGGATATTTACCAACTAAGATATTATAAAAGCAAGTGACTTAATAGACTTTTGAAGTTCCTCTATTTCCCTAAACTATGACGTAGGGTCCTAAAGAATGCTACTTTCTGGTCTTACCCGAAACTTCCTAGGCCCTGAACAATCAGGACCTTTGAAAAGACAGACACGCGAGTGGAGGGGGCATGGCTTTCTCTTCCATAGGGTCTACATCGGCTTGCCAGAATTTCCAGGCTTTCTTTTCCCCATTATCTAGTTATTGTCATCCAAGTATTGCAGGACAGAATTACTTTAAATTTCTGGAGACTTCATGAACAGATCAGCAATGTTTTCCTTCGTGCTCGGTAGCACTTTGATCTTAGGGTTCTCAAGGATTAAAAAGCATATGGGTCAAAACAAAAACAGGGAAATTATTGATTTTTCACCCTTAACACCAAGAAAATGGCCTTAGATAATACAGATTTAACAATAAATGCTTCTTTTTGCATTAGCCTGAATATACATGTGACTGTGTGTGTGTGTGTGCTTGTGTATTTCAACTTACTGTAGCACTGTGGCTTCTTTTTCAAATCAAAACCTTCCGCCCCATTAAAACAATGCTATTGTATTTTCACAGAGCATAAAAGACTCATCACATCTCTACTGCATCTTGCTATTGAAAAATGTTTTCATTGTTAACTATAGCTATATACAAAAGAGACATAATGAAGCATGTATATGAAGGTTCAAGAATAACAGAAAAATAGACACCCTTGAATCCCTCACACTGTTGTAACCCAGGAGATCGACCACACTCAGACTTTAACCACTTTTATGAAGGTTATTGAGCTAAGCCCGCGGGTGTCTGCAGCACCTCTCACACAGGAGAGAACTGCAGCCCTGAGGTTCTAAAATGGCTCCCTTTTATAGGGGGTTGCAGATGCAGTTTGCAAGCAAGCAGGATAAACAGAAGCGGATTTTGGCAGTTAGCTAGCCTGGGGCACAGCTGCAGGGTTGAGATGTCCTTGCAGGATTGTTCAAAGGAGGGGAGGTTGTGTGCTTGTCTGTCCTTGCAAGATTGTTCAAGAGAGGGGAGGTTGTGTGCTTTTCAGATAAGACACTTAGGAGACAGTGGAAAACTAAAACTTTTCTTTTCTACATTACTCTGGTTGCCATGAAGGCCTATGGGCAGGCTAATTTAGGGTTCAACATTCCCCACTTCTCTTCTTAGTGGGTCAAATTATTGACTCATCATAGTGGTCTCCAGTCGTTGGCAGGTGTTGGTAGGGTTGGGCTAATACCATTAGTTTGACCGATTGGACTCTGTCCTTGACAAAAGCTACAAGCCTATTGATAATGATAGGTCCACAAGTGAGACCCAAAAGTAACAGTATGAGAGGGCCTACTAGGGCTGAAATTAAAGTAGTCAGCCATGGAGACCAATTGAAAAGGTTTTGAAACCAAGACTCAGAGGATTGTTCTTCTAGATCCCTCTCTCTGAGTCTCTTTTGTAGTTCTTGAATTTATTGTTTAATAATTCTTGAATGGTTTACATAAAAACAGCAGGCTTCTCCGAGGGCGGCACATAAGCCACCCTGTTTCAGAAACAGTAAATTTAGTCCTCTTCTGTTCTGTATAGCTACTTCTGCTAAGGAGTTAACTTGTTTTTCAAGATATTGTACTTGGGTTTGAAGGAGAGCGACATTAGCAGAGAGAGTAGTTGAAAGTTTTCTAATACCAATATCAGAGGTAATCATGGCCCAAGCTCCTATGGCTGCTGAACCTGCAATTCCTAAGGTGGGTAAGACAGGGATTAGAATTGGAGTTTTTTTTTGTAGTCTAAAATGTTGATCTTGAGCTAGGAAGTGGGCAGTACCTGAGGGTCCAGCATATAGGTAAACCTGGGGAATTATATAAACACCAATACATAGGTCAGAAGCATTACTAGGGGCAATACAGCGGGTGATACCAGATGAGCAGGCAAACCAGGTACCTTTGGGGGTGATTAAAGTTCAAGTGGATCCTGAAGCAGTAAGGGGGACAGTGTTCAGGCAATTGTCTTTATAAGGTGAGTTGTCTATGGAGTAGCTGCCGCTGGTGAAACAGATCCCTTGTCCTTGGAGATCGCTGAGGGTGAGTTTTCTCTGATGAGAACAATCAGACAGGATACCAGTCCCAAAGTTGTCGGCATCGGTGTAGGAGATGTTCCGGGGGGCCATTTCTCCCGTCAGGTTGGCACCAATCCCCACATAGTATGGTGGTGCCGGATCGACGCAGAGCCAACACTCAGTGGTGATGGCCGGCTGAGTTTCATTCAGAAGGGAGAAAAAAGAGTCTAGCATAGTTAGCAAAGAATTACTAAAGGAGTTCAATGGGTGCGATGGCATTAGGAGTTGGGAAGAGCTAGGGCCGGTAGTAGACCTGCTTTGGGAGGTGGCAATTTTAATCTTGTTGTTTAGGGCCAATGATGGGTTCAGGATCGGGTTAGGTCCAATAGGGTTTTTAATTGGGAGCCCCGATTGAGAGTTAGAAGGTTTATTCTTAGAAGTCCAGGGGAGTTTTTGTACAGTGAACAGAGTTCCGGGGTCTTGACCGGAGGCATATAGGCGCAGACCCCAAGTTCTACAAGTAGCCCATTGGGGATCAGAGGGGTTTTTAATGGTCAGAGTAACGGGGTTGCAAGTTTGGTTATTATAGTTAGGATGGACTCTCCATTTTTGCATGGGTGGATTAAAAGTAGTTTCTCAGAGGAGACTTAAGTTGGGGTCAGTTCCCCCTCCAGGAGTCCATCCTAATGCTAAAGTTTCGCAACCCCAAGCTTTACAATAGTAATCAGCAATAGACCCACATTGCCTCTTTTGTCCTGAGGGGCGTTCAGGGCAGGCATAGTGTTGGGTATGCCATAGTACTTGGCTCATTTTACCCTTGTCACATTTTATGGCTTGTAATTGGGCATCGGTGAGAGAGTTACGTGCCAAGGGATACTGAGGAGCTCCCATTCTGGCTCTCTCTCCAAGCTCATGGTCACAAAGGTCGTCATCGAAGAATTGAGAGAAGTTAGTGGTGAGGGTTACCTGGATAGTGCTAAAAGTTTTATTAGTAGCTATATACTTTCTATCTCTGGTTCGAATTAGGACCCACTGGTACTTGGTGGGAATGGAGGAAGCAAAAGTAGCAGATAGACTAAGGCTTAGGAGGAAATAAATCTGAGTTGGAGTGGGTCCTTGCCATCTGGTCTGACCTCCCATTTCTTTGGGATCTGGTCAGGGTGTGCCTTCTTTACCTGAGTATGGTGCAACCAGTGGCGTTTCTTTGTTACTTTAACAGCTGTTGGGGTTGAGAGGATTACAAGGAAGGGTCCTTCCCAGGTGGGTTCTAAAGTTTTTCGGTTAAATTTCTTAGTCCAAACCCAGTTCCCAGGCTTTATGTTAAGTGTTGGAAAAGCTGAGCGTCTTCTGGTTGTCTCTTCTGCTGGGCTAGAAGGCGTGCTTCTTTCCGGATGAGGTTGATAGCCTGTAAGGACTTGAGAAACTTTTGGTTAGTTAAGACCACCCAGGTGGTCCAAGTGTAATTTGGGGATTATGGGAGGTGGTCTTCCATAGATTATTTTAAAAGGGGTTAAATGTTTCAAATAAGGGGTACATTTGGTTCTTACTAAGGCGAAAGGGAGAAGACTTACCCAACTCTCTTCAGTCTTTAATTTTAATTTAGTTAAAGTCTCCTTTAAAGTTCTATTCATCCTCTCTACCTGTCCTGAGCTTTGAGGCCTGTAAATGCAATGTAATTTCCAGTCTATTTTAAGTGTCTCAGCTAGACTTTTGGATATCTTGGCTATGAAAGCCGGGCCATTGTCGGACCCCAACGCCAAGGGTAAGCCAAATCGTGGGAGGATTCCTGTTAGGAGGTGCCTGGCGACTATATTGGCAGTCTCATGCTTGGTGCCAAAGCTTCAGTCCATCCGGAGTAAGTATCTATAAAGACCAGGAGATATTTATAGCCATATTTGCTTTTTCCAATTTCAGTAAAATCTAATTTCCAATGTTCCCCTGGTTCATGGCCTCTGATTCGGACCCCTACACTGCGAGAGATTGGAGGCCCTGGGTTGACCTGACGCATGCTGAGCAGCGGGTTACCTCTGAGTTGGCGATGGTCTTTAAATCTGGAACATAGAAATGTTTATTAATTAGAGCAATTAATTTCGAGGTACCAAGGTGAGTGCTATAATGGAGGTCCCGGACTAGGGCAATACCCAATGCTTTTGGCAGCAGCAGGCGCCCGTCGGGCAATCGTTGCCAAAGTCCAGCCTCAGTGGTGCAATTTAGTTTTTGTCCTAATTCTTGTTCTTCTTGGTTATAGCTAGGAGAAGTAGGCAGGGCTCGTTGGGGAAGAAGTGGCAAGATTTCGAGTGGTTTCACTTCTCCCAACACTACCCACTTCGCAGTCAGGTTTACAAGATCATTCCCTTTCTTGGTGCGACTTGGTTGGGTCTCATGCACTTTGTAATGGATAATGGCTACTCCTTAGGTTTCCATATAGCTGCTAAAAGGGCTAAAATCTCTTGCTTATTTTTAATTTCTTTTCCAGCTGATGTCAAAAGTCCTCTTTCCTGGTAGAGGGTTCCATGTACCAGGGCAGTTGCAAATGCATACTGGCTGTCAGTATAGATATTGACTTTCTTACCTTTTGCCCAGTGAAGCGCCTGGGCCAGAGCATTTAGTTTTGTTTTCTGGGCGGAGGTTCCTTAGGGGGGCAAGGCCTGTGACCAGAGTACTTGATTTTCCATGATCACCGCTGCGCCTGCATATCTCAGTCCATCTTTCAGATAACTGCTTCCATCAGTATAAAGCTCGTAGTCTGGGTTTCTAGGGGAGTGTCCTGGAGGTCAGGTCTAGATCCAGTGATAGTCTCTAAAATGCCCAGGCAATCATGGACAATTTCTCCATATTTAGAATCTGGCAACAGAGTAGCTGGGTTGAGAGCCGTGGACTTAGAGAAAGTGACTTGAGGGGGATTTAGTAGCAGCACCTGATATTGAGTAAGACGCGCATTCGAAATCCAACGGTCAGGTGGGGATCTAAGGAGGGCCTCAGTGGTGTGGCCCCCGATAATCTGCAAGTCCTGGCCCAAGGTCAATTTCTGTGCTTCCTTGACAAGAAGGGCGGTCGCAGCTATCGCTCTCATGCATGATGGCCATCCTGCAGCTACAGGGTCTAGTTGCTTGGAGAGATAGGCCACTGGGCGTTTCCAAGGCCCTAAGGTTTGAGTGAGGACCCCTTTGGCAATCCCTTTCTTTTCAGCTACAAACAGCTGAAAAGGTTTCGTGATGTCGGGTAGGGCTAAGGCAGGGGCTGAGGCTAAGGCTTGCTTGAGGGCTATAAAGGCCTGTTCTTCCCGAGTCCAATGAAAGTTAGTGTCCTTTACGCCTGTGCGGGCGTATAAGGGTTTTGCAATTTCAGCAAACCCGAGTATCCAGAGCCTGCAGTAGACTACTGCCCCTAGGAATTCCCGTACCTGGCGCTTGGTGGTTGGAGTTGGGATATTCAGGATAGCTTCTATCCATCCCAGAGATAGGGTCCTCTTACCTTCTTCCAGATGGTAGCCCAAATATGTGGCTTTTCACACGCAGATCTGAGCCTTATTCATGGACACCCGGTAGCCAAGGCATGCTAGTTCAGAGAGCAATACCTTGGTGGTGATAAGGCAATCCTCTTCTGATGCTGCTGCAAGAAGAAGGTCATCTACATATTGCCAGGAGGTCTCGGCTCAGGGCTTCATCAAAGATGGTTGGAGAATTCTTGAATCCTTGCGGGAGTCTAGTTCAGGTTAGCTGGCCTGAAAATCCCCCTTCGGGGTCCTTCCACTCAAAGGCGAAGATGGGTTGGCTCTGAGGTGCCAATGGTAAGGTGAAGAAGGCATCTTTCAGGTCCAGTACAGAATAGAAAGTCCGTCCTGGAGGCAGAGAGCTCAGAAGGGTATAAGGGTTAGGTACAGTGGGGTGAATGGTTTCAACCCTCCTATTGACTTCTGTTAGATTTTGTACTGGTTTATAATCTTCGGTCCCTGGCTTTTTACTGGTAAAAGGGGGGTATTCCAGGGTGATTGGCAGGGAGTCAGTATCCCCGCTTCTCTTAATCTCTTGATATGTTTCGCTATGCCTTCCCTTGCCTTCTGAGGTATAGGGTATTGCTTGACTTGGATGGGGAGAGCAGTACTCATGAGTTGCACAATGATAGGAGGTTGATGCAAAGCCAATCCTGGCGGGTTGCTCTCTGCCCAGACCCCGGGGATTTTAGTAAGTAGTGCCTGGATATAGCTTTCTCCTATAGCCCCCTTGGGCTCTTGTTCAAATAGAGTATATTCTTCGGAGATAGGGACAATTAACATAATGATTGAGGGAACTGATCTCCCAGTTGCAAAATTGTTTCCCCATCTTTAAAATAAATGGTTGCCTTTAATTTTTGCAGCAAGTCTCGGCCTAAGAGGGGGTATGGGCATTCTGGCATTACTAAGAAGGAATGGGTAATAGTACCCTTTCCTAAGTCAGTAATTCGGGCTTGAGTCCAGGGGTAAGATTTCAGTTTTCCTGTAGCCCCTATGGTAGAAGTCTTCTGGGATGAAAGTTCCCCAGTTGTCTCTTGGAGAATTGAAAAGGTGGCCCCCGTGTCTAATAGGAATTCAGTTGGCTTCCCTTCGACTGTTAACTTTTTCATGGGTTCCTGGGGGCCAAGCGCGAAGGAACCCTGACCCCCTCAATCTTCAGTTTCTACTAAGAGGCGGGCTGGTTCCTTAGGTTCCTGAGCCCTTCTGCCTATCAACTTAGGACAATCCTTTTTCCAGTGCCCCATCCCCTTGCAAAAGGCACATTGATTCTTCTTTAGGTCTCCTCTCTCCAGCCGTCCCTTGGAGGGATGGGGTTTCCGGGTTGGTGCTGTCAGCAAGATTCACGAGAGCTGCTTGGTCTGCTCCCGAATAGGATCTTCTCTATTTTGGAAAACTTTCTGAGCTATTTCTACCAATTCACTTCTAGCTTTTCTTTCAAATCCTTCTTGCTTTTGAAGTTTTTTTCTAATATCTGGGGCCGACTGAGAGACGAACGCCATGTTTACCATTCGTCTGTTATTTTCATCTTCTGGGTCTAAGGGGGTGTACATTCGATATGCCTCCAATAATCTCTCTAAGAAAGCAGCCGGGGACTGGTCCTTACCCTGCATGACTGCACTAACCTTAGTTAAATTAGTAGGCTTTTTAGCTGCAGCCCTTAGACCCCTAAGTAGAGACTGGTGATAGTGGCGCAAGGCTGTCATCCCTGCATCAGTGTTAGGGTCCCAACGAGGAGGACTCGTAGGGAGTGATTCCTCTAATTCATCCCTCCTTGTCTGGGAGCCCCCCTCATTGTCCCCCAAGATAATCTTAGCAGCCTCCCGATGGATTCTCTCTCTCTCCTCAGAAGTGAACAATGTTTGTAAAATCTGTTGACAATCATCCCAGGTAGGCTGATGAGTGCGGAAAATAGTTTCCAAAAGCGAAATCAGCCTCTGGGGGTCCTCTGAAAAAGGAGGGTTCTGGTGTTTCCAATTATAGAGATCAGAGGTGGAAAATGGGACATAAATCTTTCGAGTATGGCCCGGAGGCGCCCCTGGTTGAGGAGGAACTTCCCTGAGCGGCAACAGGGGCACTGAAGAATCAGGCCCTGGTGGAGGGGTCTGATAGGGAGTTCCCCCTCTCGTGTGGGGAGGACTCTGGACTTCCCCTTGGGGCGAGCGCCCTGGGGCCTGTTGCTGCGAGGGAGTTCTTGGGTAAGGCAGGGGGTCAAATAAGCTTTCAGCTATATCATCAGTTTCCCCCGGCAGAACAGGATATAAACGGGGTTTCTGTTTCTCTGGTTTTTCATCTTTATTTTCTTTCGGGGGACCCCGTGCCCCTCGAGGTTTCGGGGCAGTTACTAAAATGGTTTTTCCACCTATTCTTGCATACATATCCCCCTTCCTTGGTTTCTGGCATTTCTGGATATAATCTACTTTATCATACACAATGTCAATCCAAACATCTATATAAACCCTCTGGTCGGGGTGGGAAACCCCATAAACAACAGACTGTATAGCAAACAACAGAGATAAATCAAACGAGCCTAACGAAGGCCAGTCTATTCGGAAGGCTGGCCATTCAAGTTTACAGAGGGTCCGTAGGAAGACTGGATCTGCTGGCTTCCCATAGTCACAGGATCTCTTAAAGAAATCAGAAAAGTTAGCAAGAATGCATTCAAGAGGAGTCCGCAGAGTGGATTTTCCTTGTCCCATCTTGTTAGGGCTGAAACAGTTAAAACACCAAGAAACACTGAACATAGACAGACAAACGAACAAAACACTGGAGACTAGTCTCACTCCCACTCACACAACAAATACCAAAGTGAAACCTAACGGTTTCCAAAATCAGGAGAGGGCGTCCCGTCCCTGATTCAGGGTGTGCAGTACCGCGGCGTCCGGCCTGCAACAGCCCCCACAAATGCTCCGGAGCCAACACAAAAGGGAGAATCCCTTACCAGATTCCTCGTGGCCACTGTCCTAGTCCGAATCCGATCACGAATCGAAAGCAAAGGTGAGGAAGTGGAGGCACTTCCCGCTTAGTGTGAGGAGGTCGACCCCAATTAAGGGGGACCTCGCGGTTGATCTCACTGGGTCCTCCAAATGTTATAACCCAGGAGATCGACCACACTCAGACTTTAACCACTTTTATGAAGTTTATTGAGCTAAGCCCGCGGGTGTCTGCAGCACCTCTCACGCAGGAGAGAACTGCAGCCCCCAGGTTCTAAAATGGCTCCCTTTTATAGGGGGTTGCTGACGCAGTTTGCAAGCAAGCGGGATGTACAGAAGCGGATTTTGGCAGTTAGCTAGCATTTGCACAGGAGGCCCTGATAGCCTGGGGCATAGCTGCAGGGTTAAGATGTCCTTGCAGGATTGTTCAAGGGAGGGGAGGTTGTGTGCTTTTCAGATAAGACACTTAGGAGACAGTGGAAAACTAAAACTTTTCTTTTCTACGATACTCTGGTTGCCATGAAGGCCTATGGGTAGGCTAATTTAGGGTTCAACAACACCTCTAAAGCTAGAGTGCCCCTTGACCCTCCTCATTTACATTCTCTTGTCACTAGCCTACATTTTTTGTTAATCTCTCTTGCTTTTGAAAATAGTTTTACCATGATTGTATGCGTCCCCACATAAATGTTTAGTTTTATCCGCTTTTCACCATTATATAAATGAATTCATACTGTTATATTCACCCGGAACTTTTTCCTTTGTTCTATATTCCACTCTTCCAAAGCAACCACATCAATGTGTAAACTTGTAGTTTATTCATTTTCATTTATGTGCTGTGTTTTTCCTATTCACTATTTATTTATTGTACTATTTCAAAGTTTATGATATTATGAACAGAGGTGTGTGCTAGGCACACTCAATTTATCTAGGGTATACAGTTATAGGATAGGAGTTAAATTGTCAAGTTGTACCCTATGTGCATTTTCAACTTTATTAGGTAATGCCACATGGCTTTAACTATGATTTTTGCCAGTCTCTGGTCGGATATTGGCTAATAAATCATTCTGGTTTCAATATGCATACCTGGGATTAATAATGAGGTTAGACATCTTTTTATGTTTATTGGCTACATTTGAGTTTCCCGCTCTGCGATATACAGTATATCGAATATCACACAGTATATTTTGCCCCTATTTCTATTGGAATGTTTAGCTTTTTTCTTATTGATTCACTAGCGTTCTTCCCAGTAATCCTTTTCAATTATATGTGATTCAAATATCTTCTTCCAGTTGGGATATATCTTTACACTCTCTTTTTGATGTCTTTGAGCCCTTGCATTTAATGTCTTTTTGATGTCTTTGAGCCCTTGCAGTATTTTCCTTGATGGTTTATACTATATGTACTTTATTTAGGAAATCTTTCCTTATGTTAAGGTCATAAGATTTTTTCTCTATTTTCTTCTAAAGTTTAATGGTTCTAAATTCCATGCTTGAGTATTTGATCCATCTTTAATTGACTTTTGCATATGATCTGAAATGGGAACTCTTTTTCATTTTTTCCCAATATGATAACCATTCAATTATTTCAGCACACTTTATTGATCAGTCCATCTTTACTCGATTGGTCTGCATGGCTCCCAATTATATATATGATTTTCATAAATCATATATTATTACTCCCTCTGCTCTCAGTTAGCTACTCTTCAATTTTGATAGACTTGTGTTGGACTTTCTCAGTCTATCATCCATGTCTCTTAACGTAATTTCTTAACTTTTAAATTCTGATTATAGTAAAACAATTAATTTTGTATTATACCCAAGAATTCAAGTGTCTTCAATGTTAGCTGGTTATTATTAAGGATGCATTTTCTGCTGTATCTCAATTATCATAGTTTATTTCCTCAGGTGTTTAATGACTGTGTTTTTATTATGAGATCACGATCCTTGGAACTTTGTGGGAATAGTATGAGGCTTGAATTTAAAGAGGATTCTTCTAGAAAAGAATTGGTATTGCCTGTTCTTAACTTTGTTGCCTGACCACATCTGTTCTTAACATTTTAATGATCAAGACAAGAGTAAAAATTGATGGCCACATACCATGTATTTAAATTTTTAAACAAATAAATTAAGCTAAAATACTGTTAAATGCAATGTTTCTGTTCTCCTACCTTGATAAATATACTATTGCGATGATGAAATCAGTAAATATTTTTAAACCTGTGATATTACAGAACCTGATGTCATCAGAATATCAAGGATGAATTAATTTCATTATTATTGTGCATATCAAGGTTCTCTTTTGACAGGTAGTAAAGTTTGGATTATTTATAAAACACTCATTTTCTTTTATATACTCTATAATATTTATTTTTTCACCTTCATTACAACAAAATCTCTGTTACATCAGCATTTTGCACATATTTTTCCTATTAACAGTAACAATATAAAATATTAAAATATAATGTAACTATATTAAGAGCATAAGTGCTATACATGTAGTCATCAAAACTTTAAAATTGAAAATTAAAATGATTTGGGAAGCGGCTGTGGCTCAATCAGTAGGGCTCCTGTTTACCATATGGGAGGCCCCGGGTTCGGTTCCCAGGGCCTCTTGGTGAAGACAAGCCCGCCTGCACGGCGTGGTTAGCTGACCCAGCGAGCACAAGCAGCAAGGGGGGGGGGTTAAATGAATAAATAAATAAAATCTTAAAAAAAAAAAAAAAAAAAAGACTTAAAATGTTTATAAAAAGTTATTTTTGTATGTTTCCCCAATGTCTTTTTTTTTTTTCACTTTATTTTCTAAGATCTTACAAAGATGCAACAAAAACATTATTTTATTTTGTTTTAATTATTTTATTTTACTATTGTTATTTTTTGTTGGAGAGGTTTTGCAAAGAGGTTGCAGCTGTGGTAGGGAAGAGTCACTGGTCTGGGGTGTTGGTGAGGCTTGATGTGGGGGGGCGTGAACCTGGGGCATGCCTCTATGGAGTGTGAGTTTGTTCATGTGGTCATGGGGTGTTGTCTTGGTGGGTATATATACATAAATAAATATAAGAAATATGAATTTTTCAAATGTCCTTCATTGGCCATATACAACTATTGCAAATACTGTACTAATAGACTATATACAAAACCATGAATTTCAACCTGTAGAGAAGCAAGAAAATAAATTCTAGTCACTTCAGGGAAGGATAATTCCTGATGTAAAAAGTTCTTGCATTTATATTACCTAAGAGGAAGAATTAATTTTTTCTCTTGCTAAATGCTTCTATTGCTCAAATCCTCCCTGCACTGTGAATGGTGCCCATTTCATACACTAGAAGTGGCAAAGTCCACAGATCTTCCTGGAACTGGGACACAGTTGCCTTTGTTTCCAAGACATAGAACAAGAAATATGAAGAAACATTTCCCTGGGATGTGCGTTCAGTGGTTACATGAGGAGGAAGGTGATTTAGTGTATAAAGAATTATCTTTAGAGTTAGAAACATCTGAGTTTGAATGTAAGCTGCATCCCTTAATGCTTGTTCAACACTGGAAAATCATTTCACCTCGTTGAGATTCAGCTACCCCCCTGTACCATGGGACTAATAATACATAAAGATGTAACAGGAAGAAAACCTCACAACTTAAAATAGGAACTAAGTGGAGCAATGTTTGCAATCCAAGAGCATGGCAAATTTAAAAGTTGAGTCATGGTGCTTTGTTTTGGGAAAAAAATTCAAGGGCTATCTTTTAAATATGAGAATTGAAGCTCTCCTCTTAACCTCTACAGATTTTTTTTGAAAAGAAAAGTTAAAAACATGTATATAGAGAAGAATTGCTCAGCATAACATGGAGAGAAGAAATTTTAGTTTCTCTGGAGAAAATGGTTGAAGGACTTAAGACTTGATGAAAATAGATAAACATAAAGAGAAGCTGAGGAAATGAGGGGTCTCAAGAATAATGTGGGGGGCCTGTGGAGGGTTGTGGCCAGAGAAATTCGGGATGAGAAATGGACAACTCACCCCTCAGTTACTACCTGTATTGTACTGTCATCTGCCATCAGGCTAAATCTTCAATAAAAGTCTTAGGATTACTTTAGGAATTGAAGGAATTGGGGCAAAACCTATCATGGGGTGAAGTGCATCAGCAAGAAGACATGCATCCACCACAGGTGAGAACAATGGCCAATAATAATAAGAGTGGTTTCATAACAATTGATATTTATTATGTGCTGACACTATGCTTTTTGCAGATTTTCAAAAATTCTTAAAACAACAGTAGGAGGCAAATGGTATCAATTCTGTTTTAGTTTGCTAAAAGATGCTGGGAGCAATGTACTAGAAAAGAGTTGGTGTTCATAATGGGAGTTCATTAGGTTAAAAGCTTACAGTTCTGAGGTTGTGAAATATCCATATCAAGGCATGCTGTCTCACCGAAGTTCAGCTGCTGGTGATCCTGGACTGCTGCATGACAAGACACAATGGTGGTTCTGCCAGTCTGGGTCTCTGTCTCCTCCTCCAGGCTTACTTCTTCCCCAAGCTCAGCTGTGGGCAATTAATAGTTTGACTTGTCTCTCCCCTCTCCTCCAGGCCTCATCTTGTTCAGCATCTAGGGGGACAATTTCCATCACTCTGTGCTCTGCTGTTTCCAGCCTCTGTCCTCCAGGACCTCTCTCTCAGCCTCTCTGAGCTCCTGGCTTCCTTCTCTAGGTTTCTGTGGCTTTTTCTCAGTGTGCCTGCTGCTTTATTTTCTCTATTTATAAAGGATTCCAACAAGAGGAGCAAGACCCACTTTCTGTGGCTTTTTCTCAGTGTGTCTGCTGCTTTCAGTTCATAAAGAACTCCAGCAAGAGGAGCAAGACCCACCCTGGGTTATGCCTTACTGAAGTAATCTAATCAAAGTACTGAATGCAATCTAATCAAAGGATCCACACCCACAGGAATGGGTTAGATTGAAGGACATGATCTTTTCTGGGATCTGCAAAATTTCAAACTGTTAACACTCCACTCCCAGCATCCCAAAAAGACATGTTTTGTCCATATGAAAAATACATTCATTCCATAACACTATTTCAAAAAACCTTAAATTATTTCAATAACAATGGTAAGTACAAAATCTCACCAAAATCAGTGAGAGTGTAAAGATATATCCCAACTGGAAGAAGATATTTGAATCACATATAATTGAAAAGGATTACTGGAAAGAACGCTAATGAATCAATAAGAAAAAAGCTAAACATTCCAATAGAAATAGGGGCAAAATATACTGTGTGATATTTGATATACTGTATATCGCAGAGCGGGAAACTCAAATGTAGCCAATAAACATAAAAAGATGTCTAACCTCATTATTAATCCCAGGTATGCATATTGAAACCATAATGATTTATTAGCCAACATCCGACCAGAGACTGGCAACATGGACTTCCCCTAACCAAGGCTGACCTGGCTACAGCCACTGCTGAGTGCCCAATCTGCCAGCAGCAGCAACCCACACAGAGTGCCCAATATGGCACCATTCCCCAAGGTAATCATCCTGCTACCTGGTGGCAAGCTGATTACATTGAACCACTTCCATCATGGAAGAGGCAGAAATTAGTTGTAACTGGAATAGACACATGTTCTGGGTATACTTCTGCCAAAATTACAATCTGTGGACTTTCAGAATGCCTTATCCACCATCATGTTATTCTACACAGCATTGCTTCTGATCAAGGAACCCACTTCACAGAAAATGATGTATGGGAATGGGCACATGCTCATGGAATTCACTGGTCTTACCCTGTTCCCTATCATCCTGAAACAGCTGGATTGATAGAACAGTGGAATGGCCTTTTGGAGATTCAATTACAGTGTCAACTAGGTGGCAATACTTGCCACGCTGGGGCAGTGTTCTCTAGAAGGCTGTATATGCTCTAAATCAGCATCCACTCTATGGTAGTGTTTCTCTTATAGCTAGGATTCACAGGTCCAGGAATCAAAAGGTGGAAATGGGAGGGGTGGTAATAACCACTCACTATTACCCCTTGTGATTCACTAGTAAAATTTCTGCTTCCTATCTCTGCAAACTTAAGCTTGGTTGGCCTACAGGTCTTAGGAATGCTTATACCAGTAGACACAACGATTCCTTTGAACTGGAAATCAAGACTGCCACCTGTCCACTTTGTGCTCATCATGCCTCTGAATCAACTGGCAAAGAAGGGATCAATACTAACTGTGGTGACTGATCCTGACTATCAAGGAGAGATAAGTCTGCAACTAACCAATGGTGGTAAAAAAGCGTTTGCCTGGATTACAGGAGATCCCTTAGGGCGTCTCTTAGTACTATCATGCCCTGTGATTAAAGTGAATGGAAAACTGCTACAATCCAGTCCAAGCAGGAGTAACAATGGCCCAGAAACTTCAGGAATGAAGGTTTGGCCCACCCAAACTACCAGGCAAATAGGCATGACCAGCTGAGGTGCTTGTGGAGGGTAAAGTTAACATGGACTGGGTAGTGGAAGAAAGTGGTGATAAATACAAACTATAACTACATGACCAGTTATAGAATTGAATACTGTACTGGTCATGGATATTTCTTCCTTGTTTTTTTTTTTTTATGAGTATGTTTTTACATGATATAAAACAAATGTCTTTGTTTTCTTCCCTATCATATGCCATATGTTGTATTAGTTTCATGTCATAGTATTAAGTTCTAGGATATCAAGTTTGAGTGAATATTAACCAAAGACTTGCACCCTATTCTGGAGAGTTTTAGTGCATTTCATGTTTTACACAGGACAGTTGAAAATTGTTAGGTGATAATATATGTCTATTATTGTTTTTATTTAGAGATTAAGTATGATTTAAGGTGATGTGTATGGCTGTCAGTTTGATAAGGAATGGACAATGATGGTTAGGCTTATATGCCAGCTTGTCCAAGTAAAATGGTGCCCAACTGTTTGGTCAATCAAGCATTGGCTTGACTGTACAGCGAGGCCATTTCCTGTACTTAAGTCATCAGTGAGTTGACTGTCTCTATGGATGATTGTATCTACAATCAACTGAGAAGATTGCCTTCAGCAATGAAACATGTCTCATCCAACTAGTTGAAGGCCTCAAAAGGAATGTAATTTCAGCAGTCAGAGAGAGAATTCACATCTCTACTTTAGACAACGAGCTTCTCCTGGGGAATTCACCGAGGACATTCAGCAGAATTCTTGGATTGCAGCCTTCCATATGGAATTTGGATGTGTGCATCCCCATGGTTGTGTGAGACAATTTTATAAAATCTCATAATATTTACAGCTATCTCCTGCCAATTCTGTTTTCCTAGAGAACCCTGACTAATACAAATCCCTTTACAAAAGAATATGTATGAAGGTTAAATAAGCACATGAAAAAGTACTCAAGATAAAAGTCATCAGAGGTATGAAAATTAAACTACAATATGTATGACATACAATTACATGTCATGACACTGGATAAAGTTGAAAAGTCTGGCACTTCAAGTGTTTGTGGGGATGTAGAGCAACTAGAGCTCTTCCACACTACACAGATGGCAGATTTGAACCCAATCAAATAAATAATTACATTAAATATAATTGTACCAAACAAGCCACTTACTGATGAAAAAAGAAAGTCCTAACTATATGAAATTTAAAGGAGGTCCCCTTCAAATGTAAAGACTTAAAATAATGGGAAAAGATTAACCATGCAAATTCTAGGATAAGTCAGGTGATTAAGCCTCATGTTTTGCTTGAGCCTCAGAGGTTTTCCCAGGATGCAGATTTCAGTGCTACAAGCAAGACAGTGCCAGGAAACGGGTGTTGGTCATTACTATGAATAACAAATATGTAGTTAAATTAAAATCAGACATGTTAGTCTTGAAGACATGGATTATTACTGGCTATAAACAGAGACATGATGTAATGATAAAAAGGTCAATTCATTAGAAAGATATAAGTACCTTAAATGTGTATGCAATTAATAGCAGAATTTCAAAATACAGAAGGCAGAAACTGATGAAACTAAAGTCATAAATAGACAAATTTAAAAAAATAGAGATATTATTAGAACAAGTAGACAAAAAATACAAGCAAGAGCAGAGAAGATTGATCTTTTCTTTATTGGCATTTGTTAAATACATATGCAATAATGGCTAAACACACTTTCTTTTTCCAATGCACATTTCATGCTCAGTAAAATAGGAATATACTGGGTCCCAAAAAATCTCAACAAATTTCAAAAGATTGAAACATACACTGTATTTTCTATGTTCACAATGAAATTAAAGTAGAAAAAAAATAGAACCCCCAATTATTTAGAAATAATGCAAAATATACTTTTCTATGACGATTGGGGGGTTGATTTTAGCCAATTTCTTAACCTTACTAATTCCATGGGACAATAGGGAACCCAAGTGATCATGTATTAAAAAGGAAAGTAAAATAACAATAGGTATGGGGATGTAAGTTAGAGTTCAGAGGTATTACACAGGATTATATTGCCATGTACTTAACTTTATATCAGTTAGTTTTTATTAAATAGGAATTTCCCTTATGTTCATTTTCCCAATTCTGATACGTGTTATTCTTTGGTATGGAATATCATTATCCTAATTTACCTGTAAAACATTTCAGCAATACTTCTCACAAAATAAAATGACAGTAGTCAGGCAAGCATTGAATGTGAATTTTAAGAGCAACTATGAAATATAATCATCATGGAATCAAACTGCAGATTTTAAATGATGAATAGCTAAACACACATGGGCACTGATAGCCTCAAGTTGATCCAGTGATGGAAATATTTTTAGAATATCAAAAAGACAAATCTAAGTTCTGGAAGCATGATATTTTAAAATTTTCAATGCTTTCATTAAAAGAAAATAGAAATATAAATAAAAAATTAAGATATGGACTTGGAAGGGTCCAGTTTTATGAGATGCCTTAAAGTTTGTTTTTTTGGTATGAAGATAATTTTGCCTCTGAATTTAGATATAATACCCCTTAGTAGTGTTTATTTTAGTGGTTGTTGTTTTTATCATTTAATATTATGTGAAATACATTGTGAATGTATCATGTACTGACAAAATTAAACTACTTAGATGATTATAAGAAAAAAAAAAAAAAGAATAAATAACAAGGATATAAAAGTATTTTCAGTTTCTAAATAGACTTTCAAACACAGCGATTAAAACACAGCAAATCATAGATTTTTAAAAATAAAAAACTTAAAAAAAAAAAACCACAGCAAGTCAAACTTTGTGAGAAGCAGCCAAAGCTTTTCTTGAGGAAATGTTACTGCTTTACCTGCTTATATTAAAAAATAAGAAATATTTGAAAATGTCAATTTAATTTCCCATCCAGGAATAGAGAAATAAAAGAGCAAGTTAAATCCAAAGTAAGTAAAAATGAATAAAGAATAAATATAGAGGGGAGCAGGTATGACTCAAGCAGTTGGGCGCCTGCCTCCCACATGGGAGGTCCCGGATTTGGTTCCCTGTGCCTCCAAAGAAAATGAACGGACCCAATGAGCAGACAATGAGCAGACACAGTGAGCAGACAGAGTGCAAAACAATAAGCAGACTGACGAGTGAGCCATCTCAGGAGTGGGAAATAAAAAAATAAAATAAATAATATATATAGAATCAGAATAGAAAATATACAGTAGAGAAAATTAACAAAGTTAAAAGTGGATATTCAACTGATTAATAAAATTGATAATCCTCTAGAAAGATTGATCAAGAAAGCAAAAGAGAAATCAAAATGACCGATATAGTTTCCAAAAGGGGGGAATCACTACAGATCTGACAGACATCAAAAAGATACCAAGTGATTGTAACACCTTTCCACAAATTTTCTTTCCAGAAAGAAAATTGTAGATCCAGATTGTTTTCCAAGTTAATTCTATCTACATATAAGGAAGGTATTTTATTGGTGTTACACAAACTCTTTGAGGGAATAGAGACGGAGGCAAATTTCCTAAGTCATTCTGTGGGGACAGCATTATCCCAACACTATAACCTAACAATAGAGAAATGCACAGATTACTATCCCTCATGAATATAAACATAAAATATTTAACAACATTTTAGGAAATCAAGTACAACCATAAAAGGATCATCTTGCCAACTGGGGTTTGTTCCAGGAATGCAAGTTTAATTAACATTCCATACAATTTTTTTTCTATTAAGGAGAAAAAAGCTGTGGGCAAAGTAAGTGACAAAATTTAATAACCCATTTGAAAATATCTCTCTGCAAAGTAGGAATTAGAATTCTCTTTATTCAACAAAGTACATCTACAAAAAAATTCTATAAATAACATACTGAACACCGTTCCAATAAAATCTGAAATTGGAAAAGGATGTCCATGCTCTCCACTTATAATCAACATTTTACTGGAGCTTGTAGTAAATGGAAAGCCAAGAAAAGGAAATAAAAGGCATACATATTAAAAAGGAAGGAAAAAATTGTCTTTATTCATAAAAAACATGATTATGAATATAAAAACTCTTAGGTAATTTACAAAGAAACAACCATAATAAGGAATAAATTTAACAAGGTAAGGTGAATATATAAAGACCAATTCTATTTTCTTTATACTACCAATGAACAACTGTAAACTAAAATGTAAAAGATACCTTTTACAATAACATGAAAAATTCATACAATACTTAGGAATAAATTAGCAAATGTTGTACAGGACCTATACTCTGAAAAATACAAAACAAGGCTGGAAACTTTATCTGTAAAGGGTCACAGAGTAAATATTACAGGCATTGCATGTCACATGTGATTTGTGTCATATATTCTTCTCTGCTCATCTTCCCTCCCTTCTTTTTCCTCCCTTCCTCTCCTTCCTTCCTCTGGCCCTCCTACCTCCCTCCCACTTTCCCTCCCTTCTTAACATCCTAACTTCCTAAAATCCTTCTGTCCTAACTTTCCAAACATTGAAAAATATTGATACCATTCTAAACTCATTGGCATTACAAAAAGAGGCTGTGGGCCAATTATTTTGCCCCTGGGCTAAATTTATCCACTCCAACTATAAAACATTACCTGAGAGAAACTAAAAAAACATGTAAATATAGGGCAATATGTACCGTTCTCAGGGAGTAGAAGAGTTAGTATTGATAATTTATCCATTTCAGCCAGCATGCTGAAATCAGGTCTTTGAAATATTCACAAGAGATATTAGTGACCTATGGGGCATAACAATTTTAAGTCAGGGTGGATCCTACCTCCAACTGATGTGCCATTTCCTCTCCTTGCACCAGAGAGGATATCTGACAGGCAGCTATATAGTTTGCTGCAAGGCTCCTTAGAAGAGAAATGAATGCAGATAGGCTAACAATTGGTGGGGTTTGTGCTACATTTCTGAGGGAATCCAATGTGGCCTAAGGTAGCCTTATGAGATGACTCTAAGAAGACTTCCTAGCACTTGCATGTGTTCTTGGTAGTTGTGCCATGGTGCAATGTACCCTGAGGACTGGAGAAAAAGAGGTAATATATGATGCAATGGTTAAATGCAAGAGCTATGGAATCAGAAAGCTGGGTTTAAATCCTGACTCAGCCACTACAATATGAATAACCTGTGGAAAGTTCTAAAGCTTAGCAGCCATATTACCAATTCTGCAAAAAGAAGTGAAGAGAACATGCCAGCGAGGAAGGAAGTTTAGGGGTATAGGGTCAGAGCAGGACAGGTCACCCAGTCTTCATCTCAGAAAACTTTATAGTACAGTTGGTGATGCTGCCTACACAGCGGCTGTAGAGAAAGCACACATGGCTCCAGGACTTGGAGAGATGCTAGAAAGATCCTTGGAGAAGACAATGTCCCAAGTTTTGACCAACCAGAATTCAGGAGTGGGTGGCAGGGGTTGCAGGCAGGGGCATAGGGAGATGAAGGGGAGAAGGTAGTAGGGAGCAGGATGTGAGGGAAAACTGGTGTCTTCCGTGGTGGCTGACTGAAAGGAAGAGGCTGGGTTAAACTACAGCACTGCTTGATCTCTCCTCCCCACCTTTAACACATACCATGCTGCGGCCATCTCAGGGCACTTGGGTGTGCCAGTTATCACAGGAGATAAAGGTGACTCTGGTTGACCCAACTGCTGTCTCCCCTACCTTTGTTATCAGAGCCAGTGTCTAGGTTCTTGGTTCATCACAAGAAAGAATTCAAGGATGAGCCACAAATTAACCATGCAAGCAGAGATTTTATTGGGGGAGTAGAGCAAGAGGAAGAAAGTTCACCTTCAGGAATGAAGGTGGGTATTTTCAAGGGAGAAAATGCAAGCTCTGCCCTGGAGTCCCCTTTTTTATGGGGTTTTGGACTCCAGGGTCTATGCTGATAAGCAAGCTTAGAGAGCAAGGACCCAGGGGTTTCAGGTGCCTAGGGCTGTGGAGGTTGCTGTCCCGGGGCGATTGGCTTCTGGCTGCCGTCCATGACCTCTGCATGGCATGTTCACAGTGGTGATTAGCCTCTGGTCACTGTCCACGAGGCATGAGGTCACTTGAAAGCTGAGTGGGGTGGGTGATGGTGATGCTTCTCTCACCCCTTTCTTCTTCCCTGCTGTGGAATGATGTTGCTGGCTGCCTTCTGACAATGCGGCCAGTGGGCAAGCTACAGGGTGTGTGCTGCTCCTCCTGCCCCAACCCTCTTTCCCATTGGGTAGTTATAATGCAGCCATTGGGTATGTGCTGTGATTTGCCCCTTCCTAACTTGCATGTGTGACTCAGTAGGTCATTGCCTCAGTTTCCCTTACTAGGTGGTGTTTGTGTGGCTTATTACGTTTTCTGCCCCTTTGTCCTTAGGTCCCTATTCTATGTTGCTTCACCTTGAACTCCCACAAGCTAGTCCCCACATTGGCAGGGTCAGGCTTGCTTCCACCTTTGACATTGATTAGACTCTGTCTTCCAGTGACCCTGGAGAAAAAGGCTGGGGACTCACAGGCCCTGCTTGCTGAGGCTCCTATCCCTGTGTCAGGGGCCAAGGAGCCTACTGATGTGGTACACTGGGGTGACAGTAATGCAGGCTCCTGGAATCAGTCCTGAGCAGTCCTGAACATTTCCCCTGATTGTTGCCGACATAAACAGTGCTCCCCCTTCCCCTCAACATACCCTGCCCCCCCCACACACACACACCCCGCAGAGGCATTTGATTCCAAACACCTGCAAAGAAAATTTTGTTGGGCCTGGGAGGCTGGGCCTGGTCCTCTGCCCTGTAGTGTCTTTTCTTCATGTCCTTTGCTGATATGCTTTTACCGTCATGTGTTTCAATGATGTGTGACAAGCATCTTGCTGAACAGTGCATAGGTTGCCTTGTAGGAGTAGGTAGCTAGGAGATGTCTCCAAATTTCTTACTACACACCTGGGAGCATATAATATGCAAACTGCCCTTCAAGAGAAAGTTTCTCAAGGACCTTCTTCCTTACTCCCAATGGCTGACTATTTCCACACATTCTTCTAGCTGCCCTGTTTCCCCTTCTGGCTGGGACCTCCCCACTGCCCCGTGCCTTTTGGCCATGTTGGAAAGTGGTCCTACTGGATCCTCTGCCTTTACCCCTAGATTGTACATAGCATCTAAGAGGAGATATTGAATCTGGCCAGCACAACACTTATCTCAGGGTCTTTCCCTAGATATCGAGGCAGGACTTTCTGAAGAAACGGGTGGTATCTGCTTGCACCTCAAAGAGATGTAGTCACTCAAAACAGTAAACATTCATTCTCCAAAAGGCAAATATACCCGCTTTCATTTGCCCCCTGAGCAGGAAGCCACCACTATGAGGCTGGAGCCTTCCAGGCATTACCTAGAACTTTGCCCAAAGAGGACAAAGCTTAAGACACTAAGAGTGAGAAGGAAAGGGATAGCAAAGGAGGAAGAAAATCAAATAGTGAACAAAAGGCAGAACTAGTCCCTGGTAGACCAAAGAAGCCATCTTTTCCTTTAGTCTCAGTCTTGGGCCTCTGAAAATGATCCTCCACTCCAGGTGCCCAGAAGAAGATAGTTTGCAGAAGACAGCCCAGATGTTTTCTATGAGCTCATTCACCAAAAGCCATTCCATCGTCAGCTCATAAGCTCTGCTAGAGATATCCTGCCTCTTTGTAGGAGTGACCACATGTGGCAGGACTAGCGGGCCCCACCTAATCTTGCTTGCAGCTGCCAAAGAGGTGGACAATGGTAATGCTTGATGAAGGTCATTGGCAAAGTCTCCTGACTCACCGATGTCCAAGAAGACACAAGGAGAAAAGCTTTCATATACTCTGTCAATGAGGAATTCCTCACCCACATTTGCCAGCTCTAGTCCCTATATGGAAAATTTCAATGTCATTGCTGCTGCCACTGCCCTGTTGGTGAGTCAAGGTGACTGCCCCAGCTCCTAAGCTTCCTTGTGTATTCATTGCTGAAGACCTAGGCTTGGAGAAGATACAAAGTCTTGGAGAATAAAACTGAGACTGCTTCAGACAGCAGCACCACCCACTCTGCCTTTTCCCTCCCTGGCTGCTGCAGGGATTCAGATACTGCTGCCCTTGGCCACTTTCACTGGGGAGATCCCAGACACTACCACTAGCCACTATTTGCTAGGCCCCCTTCCTGTCTGCCTCTGTACCTACTGCCATAGCAGATAGTGATCGTGAAATGTGATGCACAATTCCTAACTCTGTCTTTTGCTATTCCTGCTGAATCTTTCTCCCTTCAGGTTCAGGCCCATTATGAGGATTCCATGTAGAAATGAAAGTCGAGATCCTTTTCAGTGCAGTCCCTCATCCATATCGGCAGCCCCTTCTACTTCTATCCACATCTTCTAGCACCTCACCTTTCTCCTTCAAGTCTACCTCTACAACTATTTGCACAGATTCTCCTCCCTTGACATGCAGACCCCTCCTCCAGTCACTGCCACCAGTACCCGTCTCCTGTCTCATGGGCCAACCCATTATTACTCCTACAGTCATTTGGACTATCACAGCACGTCAGCAGACTTGTCCCCCCGGCCTGCTTTGGGCTTTGGTGTAACCGACATGGATACCACTCCACAGTCACAGACTTTCATGATCAGGACTGCCCTAAGCTTCAATCTGAGCTCCCTCCCATTTGACCAGGCCCATCCCAGTGTGGAGCAGATATCCCCTGCAATGTGACCAAATAATTCATGCATTTATGGTCAGCAGCCACAGCCAAATTTTCCACCTTCACTTTGACCCCAAAGCCACCTCTCAGCCTTCATTTGGGGATGGTAATGGGCTGCAGTCATAGCCACTCTCCCTAGTACCCCTGTCTTTATTGACCTAACTCTCACTGACTCTGCAGATACCTCTCCTCCCATAGCCAGCACATCTTCTGACTTGGCATCTAGCATGCCTTTGACTCTGATGAATTTGGTATGGCAACCATAAGCCCTTCCCAGGATGTCATCTTCTGATCTCCTCCTGACAGCTTTGATACCTCTTTCCCTTTGGGAAACCTGGCAGAACCAGCAAGTTCTAGAATTAACGTCTATCACAGGGAACCTATGGCAACGCAGCTCATTCAGCTTTTGCAGGTGTGACACACCATTGTTCTAAGTTTGTCATCATTGTCAGTGCCCACCCAACCTTTGGTGACACCTCAGGTGTTTTCCCTGCATATATAGCCACTACTTCTTACTTTGGCACCATCACCAGGATGTCCTGCCATGAGGATAATAGCTCACCTTTACCAGCATGTGTGTGGATTCACATTTGCATTTATGAATGTATACTGCTTGTAGTTATTGGTAGCTTTAGGGTTAATGTGGCTGCCCTATGCCCCAGTTCCATGTCTGAAGCTCTCAGCTTTGGAGCATGGCAAAGTCAGACATACAGGACCACAGTTCTTTTCAATACATAGATAGGGTCCATTTTGAAAAATAACTGTCCCGGCCTTGCCTAAAGCACTAAAATATCAAATTGCATGAGCTATCATTCCTCCCAGACTAACTGGTGGTACAGTCATTCTGGGTCTAAATTAGGCTTAGCTGCTGAAAATAAACTTTTCTAAGGTACCTTACAACCATGAAATCCATGTCAAGTTGAAAGAAAGAGAAAAATACAAACATTTCCCTCAGTTTCTTGCATGTTATTTTATTAAACATTTATTATTGATGTATCTACACTAGATACTGTGGTAGGCCCTGGTGATAGAGAGTTGAAAGACAACATTTGGTGGGAGCGAAACCAGCGCCTGGCTCCGAGCAGCAGCAGCAGCAGCCACCGCGGCTGCTAAGGGGTTTCTCTGGCCAGTGTTCATTACACCAGTCTGCAGGCATGGGGAATATTTTTGCTAACCTCTTCAAGGGACTTTTTGGCAAAAAAGAAATGCACAAGGGGGCGGATGTGGCTCAAATGGTTGGGTGTCCATCTGCCATATGGAGGGACCTGGGTTCGATCCCTGGGACCTCCCGGTAAAATTAAAAAAAAAAAAAGAAAAAGAAAAAGAAATGCACATTCTCGTGGTTGGCCTGGATGTTGCAGGAAAGACTACTATTTTGTACAAACAAACTAGGTGAAATTGTCAGTACTATTCCCACTGTTGGTTTCAACATGGAAACCGTAGGGAACAAAAACATCAGCTTCACCACATGGGACGTGGGTGGCCAGGACAAGATCCGGCCTCTGTGGTGCCACTACTTCCAGAACACACAAGGTCTCATCTTTGTGGTCGACAGCAATGACCAAGAGCGTGTGAACGAGACCCGCTAAGAGCTCATCAGGATGTTGGCTCAGGCTGCCATCTCGGTAGTATTCGCTGGCAAGCAGGATCTTCCCAATGCCATGAACGCTGCTGAAATCACAGATGAACTATGCTTGCATTCTCTGAGCCACAGAAACCGGTACATTCAGGCCACCTGTGCCACCAGTGGGGACGGGCTTCACGAAGGACCGAACAATCAGCTCTGGAACCAGAAGTGAACCGAGCCCGTGTTTTCCTCCCTCTTTTTTTCCTCTCCCTCTTACTTCCTCCTCTTTGCCCTCCGCTTTACTCTCATGTGGCAAACTGTGCTACTCTGTGGTATTGAGTTCCAGAAGCTGTTTCCACGGGTTTTTGGTCACAGGATGTATTGTACCATGCTGTAAACGTGGCAGATGCAGCCTGCAAACAGGTTTTTTATTTAATGTAAATAGTTTTTGTTTCCAATGAGGCAGTTTCTGGTACTCCTATGCAATATTACTCAGCTTTTTTTTTTTTTTTTTGGAAAAAAAAAAAAAGGAAAATCAACTCCCTGTTGAGTACTGAGAAGGGATTTCAGGTGCACTGGCACAAGGGCTTCCAGGAGTTACTGGGTTGGAAGAGGCGAGTATGCCTCCTTGGCTTTATATATTGTCAAAGTCCATTTTGGTGGCTGTTTTTTAACCCAAACTCAATGCATTTGTAAAAATAGTTGAAAATAAAAGATAAGGAGAACATTTGAACACACAGAAGGGAGAAATATGCCTGGTGCAGGTTTTGCAGTAACAACCTGAATACTGGTCCATCTGATGGTCTGTGTTTCCCTTTGGGAACGTGAGAGAAGGTGACAGAAATCAAACTCACAATCAAATTTTGCATGGTCGCAATATAGATCTCTGCAATTACACGTTGTCTTTGGATCATCCTGTATTTCATAGTTTGTGCTTGTACTTGTGCTCACACGGTTACCGAGGAAACAAGCTTTGAGGCTGTGGCATGTCTTGGGCCACCGACTGAGACCAGCAGCGTCTCCGTCCAGTTGCTGGGGACCTGAGTTTTCCCCCTCCAGCCAGGCCAGTGGTGTCAGGAAGCTCAGGGACCCACGGAAGGGGCCCATGCTGCTGGCCACAGGCAGTGGCAGCGGCCTTTGGCTCTCAGTTTGAAAGAAGGCCGGGAACCACCAACCTATTCTTTTGGTCAGGTGTGTGGTGCTTTTGTTCGAAACCACTTGCCAGAGCAGAGAATCTGTTTTTCCCGGCATTTACTCAGAGCAGCTCTCTCAGGGTGCCCTGGGGTCTCCCCAGCAGAAACGCATGCAGTGTGGACAGTCACTCCATCTAGAGTGCCCAGCCCGTTTCGGAGCACCCCTGTCTGTATATGTGTGAAGTAGCTTCCACTCCCTCCTCCTGCAAGGGTCAGATTTGCCCTCAGAAAAAGACGACCTCTATCCTTTTTTCTTTCATATTTTGATAAACACTGAAGAAGCTGGAGCTGTTTAATTTTATCTTGGGGGAAAAACAAGCTCAGAACTGGTTTATTTGGTGTTGTGGAACCGCTTAATGCTTTCAAAACTCAATTAGTAATCAACTTTTGTATACTTGTTTTCAGTTTTCATTTCGACAAACAAGCACTGTAATTATAGCTATTAGAATAAAATCTCTTAACTAAAAAAGAAAAGAAAAGAAAGACATCATTTGATCCATAGAAATGGTCAATATGGTAGAAGAGACAGATGAACAGATCAAAAATTCCAACTTGGAGCAGTTAGTGGTAGGGATATGGAGCTAGTAAGAAGGACATAGAAGTCTGGGAGAGATGACACTGGGTTGTGCTTCTAGAAAAAGGAGGAAGTGCCAAGTGGAGAAGGACTATATCCAGATCAGAAAAGAGCATGTGAAAAAGTCAGGGAAGGAGGAGACATCGTAAGCCAGAGGGCTACCAGGCAGGTAATCAGATGTTGCTGGAGAGTGAAACCAAACCTAGGAGAGGTGTCTGCAAGGTTTGGCAAGGACAGATTATGGGCAAATATATATACCATGATGGGGCATTTGTTCTTTATCCTGAAAGTATGGAGGCTATGAAAGTTTGTAAACAAAAACATGATAAGATTGTATGCATGTTTTAGAAACACCCATGGAAATATTTCAGGGGTCCATTCACAATAGAATGAAGAAACAACTTTGGTATAGAGTAATACCGTTGAGCTATCAAAAGGCAACAACATGGATGAATCACAAAAACATTATGCTGAGTGAAAGAAACTTTACAAAGGGAGCACATTTTTATGTGCACACTTATATGAAATTTTAGAAGACCCAAAACTTGCTTGTGGTGGAAACAATCCCTGACAGGGGTGTGGGGAGGAGGCAATTAGCTGATCTTCCCAGAGGTGCAGCTGAGCCTCAGCAGTGAGTGGATCATGGACTTGACAGCCCCAGGAAGCCAGGGCAGCTGCTCCCTTAAGAGGTCACCTCCAAGGGCTGAGCTATTTTCTCTCTGTGCTGACTGGCCTGCTGTAGTGAAAGAGGATCTGACTATCCTGGCCACGGTCAGGGTCCCACAGTCCACGTACCTATGTCCCAGGAGTTGGGGTTTCATGGCCCATGACCTTCTCATGTTGAAATAGATGCTCTGTGAAGGACCATCCACTTTTGCCTATAAGTTCACCAAGCTTTTTCTAAACCCCTGCCTTAACAGTACTCTTTTCTGAGAGAATTTTTAAGTGTAGTATACACTCTTTAAATAGTTATGAACAAAATTTAGCCTTCTCTGCCATAATAATTGTCAATTTCCTCTATGAAGCAATGTCTACTCATTGAACAAAGACTTTAGAATGATACAGTTTATCCTGTTGAATCAAGTTTTAATTCAAATAAAATTATTGGGGGTAAATTTATATAAAATAAAAGCACCCATTTTAATATAGAGTTTGCTAAGTTTTGATACATTTCTACACTCAGGTGCACATCAGTGCTATTAAATTGCAGACCATTCCCATTGTTCTAAAATGTTCCTTTGTGTTCCTTTGCGTTCAGTCATTCCATATATCTAGCCCCAAACAACAATATGTCTATCTGATTTCTGACATTATGGATTATTTTTTCTGTTTGTAGAATTTCACATACGTGGAATCAGGTTAGGTGATCTTTTATGTGTGAGAGTGTTCCTCTATTTTTGGTTAACATAAATGTTTTAAATTTTTTTATTAGAGAACCTATATAAGCGCACAGAAAAATCATGCATAAAATAGTTTCCATATTCCAAACTATTATTAAAACATTGCTTTCCTGTGGTACATTTGTTATAATTCATAAAAGAACATTTTTATAATTGTACTATTAACTACATTATATAGTTTAACTTAGAGTCCACTATATTGTACAGTCCTATGTTTTTTTAATTTTTATTTTAGTAACATATGTACAATTTACAATTTCCCTTTTTAACCACATTCAAATATATAATTGAGTGCTGTTAATGACATTCACAGTGTTGTGCTACCATCACCGCCATCCAGCACCAAAACTTTTCCATCAGCCCAAACAGAAACTGTACAATTTAAGCATTAACTCCCCATTCCCTACACTACTCCAGCCCCTTGTAACCTATTTTCAGTTTCTGCTATGAATCTGCTTATTCTAATTATTTCAGATCAGTGAGATCACACAATATTGGTGTTGGGCTTATTTCACTCAACGTGATGTCTGCACGATTCATGTTGTCGCATGCATCAGAACTTCATTCTTCTTATGTCTGAATAATACAGTAATCCGTTGTATGTATATATCACATTTTATTGATTCATTCATCGGTAATGGACACTTTGGTTGTTCCATCCTTTGGCAATTGTGAATAATGCTGCTATGAACATTGGTGTGCAAATACTGTTTGAGTCCCTGCTTTGAAATCTTTTTGAATATGTGCCTAGAAGTGAGGTTGCCAGGTCATAAGGTAATTCTATACTTAACTTTCTGAGAAAGTGCCAAACTCTCTTTCATAGTAGCTGCACCATTTTACAATCCCTCAAACAATGAAGAAATATTCTTATTTCCTCTACATCCTTCCAACACTTGTTATTTTCTGTTTTTCTTTTATACTAGCCATTCTAGTGGGTATGAAAAGGTATCGCATTGTGATTTTGATTTGTATTTTTCTAATAGCTAATGATGTTGAACATATTTTCATGTGCTTTTTGGCCATTGTATATCTTTCTTTGGAAAAATGTCTCTTCAAGTCTTATGCCCATTTTTTAAATTTGTGGGGTATTTTTTAGTTGTTAAGTTGTAGGATTTCTTCATATATCTGGGATATTAAACTCTTATCAGATATGTGGTTTCCAAATATTTTCTCCTAGTGTGTAGCTTCTCTTTTACTTTCATGATAAAGTCCTTTGATGCACAAATTTGATGAGGTCACATTTATCTATTTTTCATTTTGTTGCTTTGTGTTTTGGGTGAAAGTCTAAGAAACCACTGCCTGACACAAGTTCCTGAAGATACTTCCCTATATTTTCTTCTAGGACTTTTATAGTTCTGGTTCCTATATTTAGGCAATTGATCCACTTTGATTTTTTTATATGCTGTGAGGTAAGGGTCCACCTTTATTCTTTTGCTTTTGAACATCCAGTTTCCCTAACACTGTTTTTTCCCAAGTTTGTGGGTTTGGCCTCCTTCTCAAAAATCAATTGGCCATACAGTGAGGGTTGATTTTTGAACTCTCAAATCATTATATTTTTCTATATGTCTGTCCTTGTGCCAGTACCATGTTGTTTTGATTACTATGGCTTTGTAATAATTGTTACGATTGGCAAGTGAGCGTCCTCCAACTTCTTTCTTCTTTTTCAAGATGGTTTTGGCTATTTATGTTCCCTTACCCTTCCATAAAAGTTTGATGGCTGTCTTTTCCATTCCTGCAAAAAAAAGGTTCTGTAATTTTGATTGGGACTACATTGAATCTATAAATGCCTTTGGGTAGTATTGATATCTTAATGATAGTCAGTCTAACAATCAATAAACATGAAATGCTTTTCCTTTTATTTGTCTTCTTTAATTTCTTTTAGCAATATTTTATACTTTTCTGTGTATAAGTTCTTTATATCCTTGATTAGATTTATTCCTAGATATTTGATTCTTTGATTGTGAATGGAATTTCTTTATTTCTTCTTGTGATTGTTCATTACTTGTATATAGAAATACTACTGATTTTTTGGTGTTGAACTTTTACACTTTGCTGAATTCATTTTTTAGCTCTGGGAACTTTATTGTGAATTCTTCAGGAATTTCTGTATATAGGATCTTATCATCTGAAAATAGGGAAAGTTTTAATTCTTCCTTTCTAACATGTATTCCTTTTATTTCTTTTTCTTGCCAAATTGCTCTGGAAAAAAAGTTCCAGTGCAATGTTGAATAACAGTGGTAAAGTTGGCATCCTTGTCTTGTTCCTGAATGCAGAGGGAAAACTTTCAGTCTTTCACCATTCAGAAGTATGTTGGTTGTGGGCTTTTCATATATGCTCTTTATCATGTTGAGAAAGTTTCCTTCTATACCTAGTGTTCTAAGTGTTTGTATCAAGAAAAGGTGCTGCAATTTCTCACATGCCATCTTCTGTACCAATTGAGATGATCATGTTTTTTCCTTCATTCTGTTAATGTGTTGTATTACATTAATTGATTTTCTTTTATCAACCAGCCTTGCATACAAAGGATAAATCCCACTTAATCATGGTGTATAATTATTTTTTAAAATTCAGTTTGCTTGTATTTTGTTGAGGATTTTTGCATATATATTCGTAAGAGATATTTGACCGTATTTTTCTTTTATTGTAGTGCAATTATCCGGCTCTGGTATCAGGGTGGTGGTGGCCTCATAGAATGCATTAGGGAGTGTTTCCTCCTCTTCAATTTTTTTGGAAGAGTTTGAGCAGAATTGGGGTTAAGTCTTCTTGGAATGTTTAGTAAAATTCCCGTGAAGCCATCTGGTTCTGGATTTTATTTTCTTGGGAGGTTTTTTCCCTTAACCAATTGGTTTGTGAGATCTTCTATTTCATCTTGAGTTAATGTAGGTAATTTGTGTTTCTAAGAATCTGTCCATTTCATTTACATTATCAACTTTATTGCCATACAGTTTGTATTAGTCAATGTTCTCTTGGGAAACAGAACTGACAGGAGATATCTGTAAATAGTGTGAGATTTTACAAAATTGCCTCACATAACCATGGGGATGCACAAGTCCAAATACCACAGGACAGGCTGCAAACCAGGGACTCTGATGAAGGTGCTTGATGAGTTTCCAGGAGATGCTGGCTGTCTGAAGTAGAGCTGGGAATTCTCTCTCTGATTGTTGAAATCACTTCCCCTTTTAAGGCCTTCAACTGATTGGATAAGACATCACTCTTTGCTGATAGCAATCTCCTTAGTTGATTGTAGATGTAATCAGCTATCTATGCAATCAACTCACTGATGATTAAAGTACATGAAAAGTCCCTGTTTTATAGTGAGCCCAGTGCTTGTTTGATTAAACAACTGGGCACCATTGCCTGGCCTAGTTGACACATTAGCCTAACCATTACAGTCTACCGCCTGTCAACATGACAGCCATACATATCACCTTAAGCCATACTTCGTCTCTAAATAAAGACAGTAACAGATAAATATCTATATCTATTTATATATATATCCACCTAACAATATTCAACTGTCCTGCATACAACCAGAAATGCACTAATTCCATCCAGAATAGGGTGCACATCTGGGGATAATATTCACTCTTAAACTTGACATCCTTAAATATTATGACATGAAACTAATATAACTTATGTCACATGATAAGGGAAGAAATTAGGGAAGAAAACAAATATTCATTTTATGTACATTTACAATCATAATCATAACAAAACAATGATGACAGATTCATGACATTATAGTCCTCGGTTCTGTAACTGTTCACATGGTCAAAGTTCATATTTATCACTATCTTCTTCCACTACCCATTCCATGTTCCCTTTAACCTCACCAAGCACCTCAGCTGGCCATGGTTCTTTGCCTGGTGGGGTGACCCAAACTTCCATTCTTGAAGATTCTGGGCCATTGTTAGTCCTGCTTGGATTGGGTTGTTGCAATTTTCCATTGACTTTAATCACAGGGCATGGTATTACTATGACACACCCTAGAAGATCTTCTATATTCCAGGCAAACTCTTCTTTTTTTTTTTTTAATAAAGTCGCATATAGTCTTTATTTATTTATTTATTTTTTCTTTTTACCGGGAGGTCCCGGGGATCAAACCCAGGTCCCTCCATATGGGAGATGGACGCCCAACCAGTTGAGCCACACCCGCCCCCCTCAGGCAAACTCTTCTTTACCTCCATTATGTAGGTGCAGTCCTATTTCACCTTGATAGCCAGGATCAATCACCCTAGCCAGTACAGTAATTCTCTTGCTTGTCTATTGATTGAGAGGCATGAGAAGCCCAAAGCGGCCAGATGGCAGTCTTAACTTCCAGTTCAGTGGAATCATTGTTGTGTTCCCTGGTAGAAGCACTCCAATTTTTGGAACTAAGACTTGTAGACCAGCAGAGCTTAAGGTTGCAGATACAGGAAGAAAACAATTTCCTAGTGGATTACTAGGGGTAATAGCGAGTGGTGCTACTTCCATTTCCACCCCTTAACTCTTGGACCTGGGAACACTGGCTATGGGAGAAACAGCACCAAAGAGTGCATGCTGATTTATAGCATACACAGCCTCCTGGAGAACATTGCCCCAGCCCTGCAAGGTATTGCCTGCTAGTTGGAACCATAATTGAGTCTTCAAAAGGCCATTCCACTGTTCTATCTATCCAACTGCTTCAGGATGTTGGGGAACATGGTAAGACCAGTGAATTCCATGATTGTGTGCCCATTTCTGCACATCATTTGCTGTGAAGTGGGTTCCTTGACCAGAAGCAATGCTGTGTGGAATGCCATGGCAGTGGATAAGATATTCAGTAAGTCCATGGATGGTAGTTTTGAAAGAAGCATTGCATGTAGGGAAGGCATTCCCATATCCAGAGTATGGGTCTATTCCAGTTAGAATAAATCACTGCCCCTTCCTTAATGAAAGTAGTCCAATTTAATCAACCTGCCACCAGATAGCAGGCTGATCGCCTCAGGGAATGGTGCCATATTGGTGGCTGAGTGTGGGTCTCTCCTGATGGCAAATTGGGCACATAGCAGTGGCTGTAGCCAAGTCAGCCTTGGCGAGGGGAAGTCCATGTGGCTGAGCCCTTGCATAATCTCCATTCCTACCACCACGTCCACTTTGTTCATGAGCCCATTGGGCAATGATAGGAGTGGCTGGGGAAAGAGGCTAGCCACAGAGTGGGTCATTTTATCTATTTGATTATTAAAATATTCCTTTGCTGAAGTCACCCTCTGGTAAGTGTTCATGTGGAACACCAATATTTTCATGTTTGTTTGTTTTTTCCCCAATCAGAAAGGTCTATCCACATACCTATCCCCAGACCTCTTTAGCACAAATTTTCCAATGATGTTCCTTCCAAGTTCCGGACCGTCCTGCCAAACCATTGGCAACAGCCCATGAATCATTGCACCAAAGCACCTTTGGTGATTTTTTCTGCCAAGCAAAATGAACAACCAGGTGTACTGCTTGAAGTTCTGCCTACTGGGAGTATTTGCCCTCATCACTGTCCTTCAGGGATGCCCCAGAAAGGAGCTATAGTGCTGCAGCTGTCCACTTTCAAGCTGGTACCTCCATATCATGAAGAACCATCTGTAAACCAAGCCTGAATTTTCACTTCCTCAGTTAGCAAACTCCCAAAGAGGCCATAGCTGTAGGCTGGGAAAGAGAAGGTAATGTAGTAGGGACCATGGGCATTTGGGCCATTCCTCATGTAACTTACTTGTGCCTTGCCTTCAGGGGCCTGCTTGAGCCCTATGGTATATATATATATCACTTCCATTTTACGATGGAGTGCTGCTTGTGCACAGCCAACTATCTTGTTTGGTGGGTCAGACAATACCCAGCTCATGATAGGCAACTTAGGTCTCATGGTAACTTTGTGGACCATGGTTAAGCATTCAGTTGCTACTAAAGCCCAGTAGCAGGCCAAAAGCTGTTTCTCAAAAGAAGAGTAGTTATCTGAAGAGGATGGCAGGACTTTGCTCCAAAATCCTAAGGGTATGAATTGTGATTCTCCTATGGAGGCCTGCCAAAGGTTCCAGATGGCATCCCTATTTGCCACTGACACTTCCAGCACCATTGGATCTGCTAGATCATATGGCCCAAGTGGCAATGCAGCTTGCACAGCAGCCAGGACTTGTAGCAGAGCTTCTTCTTGTTCCAGTCCCCACACAAAACTAGCAGCTTTTATCAACTAGTAACTCAGTAAATGTGCTGGAGTAGCACATCCAAATGAAGAATGTGTTGTCTCCAAAATCCAAAGTGGCCAACTAAGCATTGTGCCTCTTTATTCATCATAGGAGGGGCCAGATGCAACAGGTTATCTTTCACTTTAGAAGAGATATCTCAACATGCTGCACACCACTGGACATCAAGACATTTCACCAAGGTGGAAGGCCCAAATATTTTTGTTGGATTTATCCCCCATCCTCTCTCATACAATGCCTTATCAAGAACTCTAGAGTCATTGCTACTTCTTGTTCACTACATCCAACCAACATGATATCATCAATATAATGGACCAGTGTGATATCTTTTGGGAGGGAGAGATGATTAAGGTCCCTATAGACAATATAATGACATAGGGCTGGAGAATTGATATAGCCCTGAGGCAAGACAGTGAAAGTATACTGATGGCCTTGCCAACTGAAAGCAAATGTGTCTGGTGGTCTTTACTAATGGCAATTCAGAAAAAAGCATTTGCCAGCTCAACAACTGCATACCAGGTACCAGGGATGTTTTGATTTGTTCAAGCAATGACACAACATCTGGAACAGCAGCTGCAATTGGAGTCACCACCTGGTTAAGTTTATGATAATCCACTGTCACCCTCCAAGATCCATGTGTTTTCAGCACAGGCCAAGTAGGAGAGTTGAATGGGGATGTGGTGGGAATCACCACCCCTGAATTCTTCAAATCCTTGACAGTGGCATTGATCTCTGCAATCCATCCAGGAATCCAATATTGCTTTTGATTTACTATTTTGCTAGGTAGAGGCAGTTGTAGTGGCTTCCATTTGGCCTTTCCTACCATAATAGCTGTATTAGTCAGGGTTCTCTAGGGAAACAGAATCAACAGGAGATAATAAGAGTCTCTCATGTGACCATGGGGATGCACAAGTCCAGGTTCCGCAGGCACGCTGCAAACCAGGGGCTCCGATGAAAGTCCAGTGAAGGTCCTTGATGAGTTTCTGGGAGATGCTGACGAGCTGGGGAATTCTCTGTGACTACTGAAATCAGTTCCCCTTTTAAGTCATTCAACTGTTTGGATAAAGCATCACTCATTGCTGACGGCAATCTCCCTGATTGATGTAGATGTAATCAGCTATCTATGCAGTAAACTCTCTGTAACTAAAGTCCATAAATGTCTTTGTATTACAATTAGCCCAGTGCTTGCTTGACCAAACAACTGGGCACAATTATACCTGGCCGAGTTGACACATTAGCCTAACCATCACAATAGACCTTACTCCACAAGTCAGGGATTGAATGTGGTGATTCTGCCAGTTACTGAGTATGTCTATTCCAATTATGCATTCTGGGACTGGGGAAATAACCATCAAATGGGTACAGGGATCCACTTGAGCCACTATGAGATGGACCTGAGCTAAAACTCATCAATAACCTGACCTCCATAAGCCCCTACTCTGACTAGTGGACCACAGTGACATTTTGGGTCTCCTAAAATTAATGTCACTTCTGAGCCAGTGTCTAATAATCCCCAAAATGACTGATCATTTCCTTTTCCCCAGTGCACAGTTACCCTGTTAAAAGGCCATAGGTCTCTTTGGGGAAAGCTGAGAGGAAGATTAACAGTATAAATTTTTGTCAGTGTAACAGAATCCTCCCCCAAGGGGACCTGGCCTTCTCCTCACTCAAGGGGCACTGAGTCTGCAAACTGCCTCAAGTCTGGGTATTGACTAAGGTGCTGTAACTCTCTGTAATTCAAGTTAGAGTTCTGTTCACTCAACCCAGATCTCTTCTACTTTTACAGATCAAGTAGGAATTTAGTAGACTGCCCATCTAATTTACTTCTAGGTATTCCATGGTCTATTAGCCAACACCATAGCTCTATGTGACTCAAACTCTTTTGATTGCTGCTTTGAGTCTGCCTTTCATTGTGGTAGCCATGCCTGCCTTGTCTTTGGTGATTAACTGCTGATATTTGGCTTCTACCAGCCTGAGATCTGATCGTCCCCTGAATGCTTAAGGATTCTAGTTCCATGAAAGCAGTTCCCACAGTAATATCTGGACTTACAGAGAAGAGCAACCACAGAATTCTTCGGGGATGATGGAGTTAGTCTTACAAAATTATTCTTCACAGTCCTCTGTGTGTCATCTGGACATTCTTGGGGTTGGTAGATAGGTCTTAAATGGTAAACCCATTCTAGTATTCCTTATCTCTAAGCCTTTGAATTCCCTCTTCTACAGTATACCAGGGTAAATTGGGCATCTCAACCTCAGATATTCTAGCCAATCTTTTGGTCCATGTTTCAGTCAACAACCCAAAAAAACTGTTAGAGCCCTTTCTAACCCCTCAAGCTACAATACTGAATCCAGAATTTCTGCTTATTGGGCCTTTATCAATACATTTCGCCTGATCTAACTTTATATTCTTTACACTATTATCCCATACTCTTAATACACATTCCCACACATATTCCTCTGATTTCTGCCTATATAAATTGGAAAACCCATTCAATTCTTTTTGAGTATAGTGTACTTTCTCATGGGTCATGCTTTGTACTTCACCTTTGGGGATTTGTTGTGATTTTATTCTAGTAATAGGTCTCAAATTGAATAGGGATGGTGGGCATGGATAAGGAGAAGGATTAGAAATGTCTTGCAAGCTACTGACCTCAGGGAATTCTTTTGCGTTTTGGTCTGGTGAGACAGGATTAATCTCTTCAGAAAGGGGTTGGATGGCAGACTCCTCAGGGCAGAGTGGAGGTTGGCAGTGCAGGCTGGAGTTTGGCTGGTATCCATCTCAGGATTGGGAGGAGGTCCAGACTCCCTGGGGCAGACTGAAGGCTGGCTGATACAAGCTTGACATTGTGTGGTCTCCACAGTGCAGACCATTACAGGTTTATCTGGCAAAATCTCAGAAGAATTTTGGGTTTCAATGTCCCCACCACTATCATCATCAACCCATATGTCTCCATCCCAATCCTCAGTTTCCACTCCTTTGCAATCAATGCCTTCACTTTAACAGCAGACACCCTAAGAGGACGAGATTTTTACTTTCAATTGTAACTCTGCTACTAGTACAATAAACTGAGTCTGGTTTTCAGAGATCTCCAGTCTGTGGCTGCATGAAATAAGATTTTCTTTCAAAGTACACATAGAAACTTTCACATCATTCATGCAGCATTTAAGTTGCAAATTTGAAGCTTTTAACTCATTCCTTTCTTTTGTAACTGTATCCAGAGTATTTAGGAATAGCCATCCAATATCATTTTACCTTTTGACTCCACAAAACTCTGTTAAAGTGTTGAAAACACTCTCACCAAGATCCTTGCCTCTTATGAGCACAGAAGTAGTCAAATCCAGTGGTGAAATTTTGCGTATCTCCATTGCCAGCTCACACCATGGACTGTCAGTGGCCTCTTGATTATTGGAAAGGGAGTCATTAGTGCTCTTGAATCTAATCAGAGCCAGCTGCAAAACTGCCAGAACCACTTTAGAAATCCAATTTTTAAGATTCTCTTTCTAAAGAACCATGTGCAGTACCAAGCTTTATTAGTCAGAGTTCTCTTGGGAAACAGAAGCAAGAAGAGATATCTGTAAATAGTAAGAGATTTTATAAAAATTTTCTCATGCAACTGAGGGGATGCACTAGTCCAAATTCCATAGGGCAGGCTGCAAACCAGGGTCTCTGATGAAAGTCCTTGATGAGTTTCCTGGAGATGTTGGCTGTCCGATGTAGAACTGGGAATTCTCTCTCTCAATGTTGAAATCACTTCCCCTTTTTAGGCCTTAAACTGATTGATAAAACATCACTCATTGCTGATGGCAAACTCCTTAGTTGATTGTGGATGTAATCAGCTATCTATACAATCAACTCCTGATGATTAAAGTACATGAAATGTCCTGGTATTACAGTGAGTCCAGCGCTTGCTTGATCAAACAACTGGGCACCAGTACCTGGTCTATTGACACAATAGCCTAACCATCACACAGTTGTTAATAGTATCCTCTTATAGACCTTTTTATTTCATTGGGTCTGTTGTGATGTCCCACTTTTCATTCCTGATTTTTGTTATTTGTGGTTCTGAATATCTTCATCCCAGGAGCATCCTGTAAAAGGATTGTTCCAGGAAGGTTTCCTTTTTCTTTAAAGTTTTGATTAGTTTCTGACAATAACTTAGCATATTTCCTCTTATGAAGCAGTGCTCATATATTCCAGAGTTTATTTTCATAGGCCTCCCTGTTGTTTAAATTGGGTAACTTATGGTTTGTTTGTTTTTTAAAGGAGTGGAGTTTAGATTAGTTTATAGATAAAGCTTTTTGGACATGGTAGATTGAAAGATTCCATACTAGCTCATTGAGTTTTAAAAATACTATTTGTTCTTTCTCTTAAGCCTGAAGATAGCACAATGAAAATGTTGCAAAATAAGTCATATTTTGAATATAGTTTTCATAATTTGTCCTTAGTCATGGTAAAGTTCTGAGGGAATTTCCCAATTTATTTTTTTAATAATATTTTTTTTTTTTAAAAGATACTTAGATTTCATAAATGTTACACAAAAATATAGGGATTCCCATATGCCCTCCTCCCCACAACTCCCACACCCTCCCCCGTAAACATACTTCATTAGTGTAGCACATTCACTGCAATTGATAAATGCATCCTAGGGCTTTGCCACTGAGCATGGACCATAGTTCACACTGTAGTCTACACTCTCTCCCACATAGTTCTTCATGTTATGTGATGATATAAAATGACCTATATCTCTCATTGCAATGTCATTCAGGACAATTCCCAAGTCCCCAAAAAAACCCCTTTTAAAACTGTTTTTCCCCATCCCTGCCCTCAGAGCCTCTAGTGGTCACTGCCTCCACATCAATGATGTAATTTCTTCCATTGCTAGAATCACAATATATCTATAGTAGAATACCAGTAAGTCCAATCTAGTCCATAGATCATTCCCCAATCCTGAGGATTCTGGGATGGTGATGCCCACTCTATCTCTAATTGAGAGGAGACTTCAATCCCATATAGCTGATGGATGGGACTCTGTTGCTTGTAGTTGTCAGCTCTCTCGTTTCCTTGGTATGGTGGGTTGTCAATCCTCACCTCCTTGTTAGTTGTCCTGGGTGAGTTCAATGAACTTGAGAGTAGGTGTTGAACTCCACTGAGGCACCATGCCTGACTGGCACATGGACAGCTCAAAGACTCCAGTCTCTTAGACGTACACCTGCAAACTCCAGCACCAAGTATAGATTTAAATAGAAGGGACAGATGAGCCACGTATAGTGAAGCCAAAATTGAGT